>CM060961.1:3998167-4155667 GCA_030765045.1 Tenodera sinensis | reverse complement strand
TGAAGTGGTCAGGGGTGAAATAAACACACACAACACAGTGTATGTATGTATAATGTGCCGCCTTCAAACTAATTATCAAGGGCGTCTACTTCATTTTTTATGTTGCAAGACTTAACTACTTGAAAACTTGCATGGTGTTAACTCGGAGACGTGACGTCACCGCTTGACAGGATATTAACAAGGCTTTTAAATTGCGATAGCGGCCTTAAATTGAATTAGCCTGTCAAGTGAAGGTGCAAGAAACATTTGTACACTGCCGGGCAAAAAAAATGTTCCTGCAAAGTTTGCGTTTAGCCCTCAACATCTTCACTAACAAGCATTTCTAAGGCAATTTTTTCTATGTATATGTATAATAATGGGGTGCCCACCTCTGTGGTGTGTAGGTAGCGTGTATTCTTCATAATGAAGAGATCTCAGTTTAAAACTTGTAATTGGCGTAATATTCTATATTGGACGTAAAACATCACTTCATTTGATTCACAGGGCTCTTTATCAGGCTTCAGGATCTTCTACGTGCGTCACGTGAGCATCGACCCTTCCCAGGGAACCATGTTATACAGGGTGGAAACAAGGTTATTACATTCCTTCTAACATGCGCTTCATAGAAACATTGACGGAAAAAAGCTTGATGGAATTTTGTTCTTTGGTCAGCCAATTTGGAAAACAAAAATAAATAAATGGCTTATGTTCCAAATGGAAGGTGCAATTCCACAGGTATATACGAAGATCCCAGTTTGTTACGTGTAAGATGCGTAGAGTAACTTATTTTTGACATAGCTTCGGTAGTAATTATGGAACATCACACAGGGTTTCGAAATAATCACTTAAAGGAATTGAAGGAATACTGCGACCAGCGCTTTCAGACGTGAAGTAAATCGGTAAGGTTGCTTTGAGGTTGCTCAGGGAATTGAACCGGTTTCTGGATGTAATCAGGTCGTTCGCTTGCAGTGTTCTGGGAGATAACACTTGTGATTGGCTTACACTCGCACAGTAAAATTGGAAGGACACGCTAGGATATGTGTTCATGTTCCCAAGATTCACCGCTATTGTGTTTGTTTATGTACTGACCTAGTGAAAGTGACACCTGCAGTGTTGCCAGCTTTTTTCGAAAAAATTAAAATATCTCCCTAGGAAATGGGAGGCAACAACGTAAGATACAAAATCTGTTCGAAATAGCGAGATCTATTACTGGTTTAAATTAATTTAATGACTTTCCTTCCTTTAAAATTACTAAATATTATACCAAAAAAAAAAAAATAGTCATAGTTTTTATTACGATTTAACGAATATTTAGAGAGTTTTAATTTTAAGATTTGGCGACTTTTGGCAACACTGATATACGAATCACTAGCGTGATAGGTATGTTTATATAACACGTTCCTACCCGTTTACGGAGCTCGCGAAGCTTCTTCCTGCGGGCTTGTTTGTGAAACGTTCGACAAAACGGGATAACTTTTGTGATGGAATCGTGAGTATTGAATAAAATAG
Source organism: Tenodera sinensis (assembly GCA_030765045.1). Taxonomy (NCBI): domain Eukaryota; kingdom Metazoa; phylum Arthropoda; class Insecta; order Mantodea; family Mantidae; genus Tenodera; species Tenodera sinensis. The sequence continues at coordinate 4,154,179 of CM060961.1, read as the reverse complement.
CTGTTTTTGTGAGTGTGATACTCGAAGCCCTTGTAAGACGAATTGTTCATTATGTTAACGATAAAACTGTTTTTGTTCTTCAGGTTTTAGAAAGAAAATAAAGTGGCAGAAGAAGTAAATGGTGTCAGGAGTTGGATTTGGTAAATTGTCATTTTGTCACATTTACAACATCAGGGGATTTGCAAATTAGCCGTTTTATTTGAAAGCGGGTTTGTGTGCAGAATTTAAAGTTCTAATTTGTTTACGACAAAAAAAATCGCGGGAAAAAATCCGGAAAAGTTTGTGTATGTATAGAGTTAGTAGGTCTGTTGGTGACGTGAAAAGGAGAAATATGGGGTCACGCCTCTGGAAGCAACCCCCCCCCCCCCTAAGAAGGTCATGGCAAACGCTGGCACAGCTCCATGCTATAGTACTCTCAGGGGTGGGTGGCTTCGCTCACAAAAAAGAGGGAAGCTTGGAAATGCATTTTATACTCATAGATTTCCAAACGCATATTCAAATGTAGGGAGGGGTTGGGGGTAAGGCAGGCGCCGAATTTCTCGCCCAGACATCATTCCGATGATTGCAGATATATTAAAACCAAATCAATTTTTAGAAAGTGCTTGCGCCGCTGCTGTGCTGTGGGGGTGAGATATATTCCACCCTTTAATATTATGATCTATTGAACTTCTCCCAATGCTACGAGCCCTTATTATTTACGCATAAATTCTAAAAGTCCGTAATGTTTTGCATAGAAAGTGCAATACGACAAAGCGATTTATGGAGTCAGCTTTGTGTTAGTAAATTTTAATAAATCACATGACCTTGCTTCTTCTCCAAGTTCACGCTTCGCTGACATTTCTGCTTTATTAAATATTTGTGTTCTTGTTCTGTCGTCAGTGCCAGTGGAAGATGTCAAAGTTTACAAACGGCCCGACAGTTAGTTCAAAAGGACGGTTTAAAAAATCATGTCCTGACATAACCTCAATATATCGTGCACTCACATGAGATTCCCTTCCTACTCTTACACAATCGTACCGGAGCACAGTGTAGTCAAATGTTTTAAGAGCTGGTCATTATGTAATAGCTTTGAACGTCCATTGTCTTTTCAAGATCAGGAGAAAAGTCTGATGTGTTACTCTCACACGACTTTCTCTACTCACCCTTGTACAAATTATCTTACTACCAATTTCTTTGTAGGTGCAAGAGAAATCCAGTAAAATGTATTAAAAGGTGGTCGCTGTATGATGACTTTGAAAGTTCATTTTGTAACTATTACACTTCAGAGAAAAGTAACTATACAAAACATGTACTAGGCACGAATTATGTTTTAATAATATCAACATTTTTCTCTTCATATCTTTTCTATATCTCTTACGGTTTACTAGTTATGCAAGTTATTCAGAATGAAGGACATTCCCACACAAACTTTTTATTTATCATAAATAAACCTTGACTCCGGGTGCAGCTCACAACAAATGACTGTCAGGGCAAAGCTCCTTCGCGAATGATCTGGCTGTGTCTCCCGGCGTGTTTGAAGAAGTTCGCGAAATATCCGTGTGACGTCATCCCCGGTATATAAGGAGGCGAGGAAAAAGCAGAGAGCGTTATAGTTAGATGAATCGCTCAGAGTGGGCAAGACACGTGTGTGCGCGCGCGCGTCTGTCTGGCAGTCTGGACAGCCTAAATCAAAATCGAAAAGGCGGTTAAAAACCAAAGTTGACATTTAAGTTCAATGTCTTTCAAAGATGCGACACGAAAGTTTTTGTGAAAATTGCTCCACTCTAAACTACCGTTTATATGGAACATTTTTTGTAATTTATATCTCGTTAAAAACACTAGTTATTTCTCTGAGTTTTGTAATACTTAAACTTTTCTCAAACGGAACGTCGTTTTTGTCACTTGGCCGTGCAAACAGGACGTAATTTGAAAGCTTTCTGTCATTCAAAGTATGCTGTATTGTCATATTTCCTTTGTACCTATTAGAAAATTAGCAAGAAGATAATTTGTACAAATGTTTATCTCAACTAACACGAAGAAGATATAGGAATAAGAGTTTGTAAGAATGGTCAGTACAAGAGCAGAGAAAGTCATGTGAGTGTGACAGAATTTTTCTAGAAATGGTTATTTATATTCAACTTATGTAGTATGTTTTGTAGTGGATGAAAGTCCGCGCTGTTAAGAGAGTGGTTCATTTAACAAACCTTGCCACTAACAAAGTTGTTTAAAGCAAATGTTCTGGCGGCGGCGGCGGCGGCAGGGGCAGTGGCGGCGGTGGCGGCGGGGGCGGCAGTGGTTTCAGAACACACTCCAGCACTGGTTTACTTCTCAAAGACAATCAAGTGGGGACCATCAACTTTATGACGTGCCTCTTACACCACTCTCTGGAAAACAATTTCACCTCTTCGCTTACGACATGCTCCTTTATGCGCTGAGAATTCCTCAAGCGCTGGTCGTATCTTCTCACAGCGCGCCCCTAAAACTAGAAAACTTTCGGAATATTTTGTGACACACTATCTACTAGTGGAGGAAGGAAATGGAAGTTTGTCCCCCAGAAGCAATGTTCCTCTGCAGTGTATGGTCACACAAGTAAGTATCTGACTCACATGACTTTCTCTACTATTTAAGAGCTGGTTCGGCGCACCGGCGACGCTAATGTGATCCTAACAATTGAAAGTGTCGTTAAACATAACAAAATCCAACTCTGCGATGATAATGAGGGTTTTCATGAACGCGATGGGGATTTTCAGAGACCCGGTACCGGCTGTCGGTAGTGGGGGAATCCAGCAAGGTCGCGGGAGAGGCGAAACGCCGTCTGCTGCAGTAGACTTGGCAACAAAAAGATTCAAATTTATGCATTCCAGCAAACACCGTTTAAGCCTGTTGTTGCACGCAAACTTACAACTGTTGCATGTTGCTGAGCATTATTATCAGACTGGAAATGCACGATTTTGTATTGCTTAAGACAAACTTGCTCTGGCCATTATACTGCATTTAGATTGCTATAAGTACATTAATGTGGGCATTGCCGTGGTCTGGAACCTTATTTCTGTGGTATTGACACTGAGCCAGGGCAAATCTCTCACAAGTTAACTAACACCTCATGCATTTTGCTAAGGGTTTCACAAGATGGTGGAGTTATTAAACGCTACCTCGTGTCAGCGGAACTGCTTTATTGACGGCAGCCATCTTTGATCCCTGAGGGGACATTCATAAACAAACTGACAGCTCAGGTCGAGTCGACCAGCATTCGATAGATCGATCGATATATTCTCGAAGAGAGAGGAAAATACATACCTACCTGATACATGAACTACTAACACCTGGCACGGACAGAAAATCTAATTTCCATCAACTGGAAATAGAATATGATTTTTCGACCCCGTTCCATCTCCGTAAGGATAAAAAACCAGTAATATGCAATGTTGGAACCAACAAAATTGAGTTTAGCAATAGGAGAGCGTGGGCTAACGCCTCGGCGCCAAAGTCCTCTCGATGATGAATTTGTGAACGCGCAGGCTTCGACTGAAAGCACATCATCTCTGACTTCACTCTCTGTGGTGCATAGACATCTGTCTAACCCTATAGAAGTATTCAAAATGACTAGCAAACCACTTAGACTTCAATAATTAGAGAAATCGTTAACAGGGCCAAACGTTTTGATATGTTTTGATGCCGAGAAATATGTTTTGAGGCCCCATGAATCGAGAAAAAACATGTGTGTGTGTCTGTTAGTCCTTGGACAGCTAACTCAAATACGAAAAGTCGGTTAAAAACCAGAGTTTTCAAAAAGAAACCATCTGCTATTTGCACGCAACATTGTATTACAAAAATAGAGCTTCTAATATCACAGACCAGAATTACGATATGTGGAAAACCGTCTTTGGGACGACTGCGAGCACATATAGATAGAAAAGCTTTAAAAAGCATGTTACAATTTCCACTTGCCATACAGTGTCAGTGTGGAATCGTAACGCGTATTTGAGGAGGCCGTAAGGCTGCATAGGAAGCAATCAATATTGTGAATGGTGACCTCTTAAGGTCTTACCGCGACCTCGACACACACACACACACACACAGCAGGCAGTAATTTCCCTCCGCACTTAATAGCCTACCGCTCGCTCTCTGATGAAAATGCCGCATAAGAAACTCAATCTCTGAAAAACTTGGCCAACAGTGAACCAAATATAACGTTCACCTCTGAACCTGTAAGTAGAGCAAGTATTGCATAACTCAAAAACGAAAACTGTGTCAAGAACCAAAGTTTGTATTTGACATCTATGTCTTTCCAGGATACGACACCAAAATTTTGAAGAAAATAGCCCTACCCTAAACTATCATTAACATAGAACATTTTTAGAAAATTTTGATTTTCTTGAAAACGGCTCTAAAGATTTTGATTAAAATGCCATTCGTAAAAGATATCTGTATGACAAATGAAATGTATATTTTGAATTTTCTGGCTATAACCATGTGTTTACTGTGGATGACTTTCGAATAACTGATAAACCTTAAGAGATAGAGAAAGTGTTACTAGATATCGCCAAAAACACAGAATTTATGTCTGAATAACTTTTTTGTAGAGTGAACCATTTCGGAGATATTCCTTGTTATTTGTGTCAGTTTCGCAAAGCTTAGAACTTTCGTGAAATGGAACATCGTTGTTCATTTTTTATACGTTAAGCGTGCAAAGCGAACGGGATCACAAAGATTTAAAAGATTCGAATATCACTCAAAGTCTACTGTATTCTAATATTCCCCTTGTACCTACAAGGAAATAAGCAATAAGATAATGTTTATCTCAACTAACACGAAGAAGATACAGGAATAAGTGTTTGTAAGAATAGTGCAAGAGTAGAGAAAGTCATGTGAGCGCAACACATCAGATTTTTTTAACTCAGAGAGCCTCAAAACAGGTATTCAAACTTACAATGGGAAAAAGTACGTTCACAACCATAAGCTTAACTGACAATATCACATTTTCAGGCCAACATAACAGCTGTTTGTAGTGGTTTATATGTTCAGGAAGGTTATAAAGAGAGTTTGAAGCTGATACTGTTGTAATATTTACAAGAAGCGTTGCGCGGCGGCAGGAGTAGGAGGAGTAGGAGGAGCTGAGGAAGCAGCAGGAGCAGCCAATGTTGGCGTATAAACATCACTTAAGTGAACTGCACCTTAGATGACATTCGTTAACATTAGTACTAAAGCCACGTTAAAATTGTGTGCCAGAGAAGCAAGCACTACTGTGTATATCTCAGGGGGACCCCCTCCTCTCTCTCTCCCCCTCCCCCTCCTTCTCCATAACACTGGCGCAGTTAAACAGTTCTTGTATTATACCTAGCGTGGAAAATGCTGCTCGTTTATTTAGACCTCCAGTATTCTGACGAAATAACTCTGGTTTTTTAACGCGTTGAGAAATTTCACACAAAAATAAACTTCACGATAAACGTTTTCAGCAATAATTTCAATAGAACACCCAAAACTGACTAATTTTAAAATCTTTAAATGATTTTCTTCCTTTTCAGTGTGACAAAATGACAAAAGTCCAGCTCAGTCACTTTTCTGTTCTATTCTACTGACCTCAACAGTCTATAGACTTTCATGATATTACAACTCACAACTGTTTACTTCTCATAACCTTGACTCACTCCTTTCACTGTCTTTCTTCACTTTCTCTGTCTCTCATACACTAATTACACAAATACACAGTTCTCTTTTACTGATGTTAACACAGTCTACAATCTTTCATGATATTACAACTCACAACTCTTTACTTCTCATAACCTTGACTCACTCCTTTCACTGTCTTTCTTCACTTTCTCTGTCTCTCATACACTAATTACACAAATACACAGTTCTCTTTTACTGGTGTTAACACAGTCTACAGTCTTTCATGATATTACAACTCACAACTGTTTACTTCTCATAACCTTGACTCACTCCTTTCACTGTCTTTCTTCACTTTCTCTGTCGCTCATACACTAATTACACAAATACGCAGTTCTATTTTACTGATGTTAACACAGTCTACAGTCTTTCATGATATTACAACTCACAACTGTTTACTTCTCATAACCTTGACTCACTCCTTTCACTGTCTTTCTTCACTTTCTCTGTCTCTCATACACTAATTACACAAATACACAGTTCTCTTTTACTGGTGTTAACACAGTCTACAGTCTTTCATGATATTACAACTCACAACTGTTTACTTCTCATAACCTTGACTTACTCCTTTCACTGTCTTTCTTCACTTTCTCTGTCTCTCATACACTAATTACACAAATACACAGTTCTCTTTTACTGATGTTAACACAGTCTACAGTCTTTCATGATATTACAACTCACAACTGTTTACTTCTCATAACCTTGACTCACTCCTTTCACTGTGTTTCTTCACTTTCTCTGTCTCTGATACACTAATTACACAAATACACAGTTCTCTTTTACTGGTGTTAACACAGTCTACAGTCTTTCACGATATTACAACTCACAACTGTTTACTTCTCATAACCTTGACTCATTCCTTTTACTGTCTTTCTTCACTTTCTCTGTCTCTCATACACTAATCACACAAATGCACAGTTCTCTTTTACTGATGTTAACACGGTCTATAGTCTTTCATGATATTACATCTCACAACTGTTTACTTCTCATAACCTTGACTCACTCCTTTCACTGTCTTTCTTCACTTTTTCTGTCTCTTGTTACGCTCCTTTTGCGTTTTGCTTACACCTACTACCTTTCCCTTTCCTTACTAGCGTATTCCGCAGGATCGTTACAGGGTACTACCAAGTAACACAACACACTACAGCATAGCATAACATTTATTATAGTGAAAGGTGTTAAATATTAACAAGCAATTAGTTAAAAAACAATAATTTTAACAATGGACTCCGTTACGTAGTAACTTAAAAATATTAAAATGAAACCACCAACTTGATAATGAACGCTATTAAATATTAACATGAAAATTCTAAAATGAAAACAAGAACCTTTCCTATATTTGGAATCAGTTAATTACAGAGAAAATACTAGCTGGAAATCTTGCGTACAGTCTGTGACAATATCCACTAACTAAACTACCGAGTTGCTCTCCGGTTTACTGATAAGGGGCCTCGTACAGAGCAATCCCCCTTTGTTAACTGTCCCTCTGGAGTTTTCCCACTCCTACAAAGTATTATTAACAAAACTGATACTCATCCCGATGTCGGCACTAGAAGATATAGGATGTACGGAGAACTTCCAGCCTGGAGTAGCCACGCCCTGGTCGACAGTGTACAACGGTGTCCTCAGCTTTCACCGCCATTCATCGAAGCCTCCTTGCACATAGGCGACGTCTCTAACCAGACTTAACTGGCTCAACCACCTCAGAAGTCCATACCGCTCCTTTGCCAAAGGGAACCACATGCACCAAGTCGTATTCCATGTAACTGGGAGAATGAAGTTTATGCGCCTATCTTGCATTCCCCACGACCAGTGGGTGCCGACTTGCACTGGTGCCCGGGTTCTACTTCCCCTTGTTGATGGCGGACGAACTCCTGGTCACATCTCACGGTAGACTCCAAAAAAAACGCACACTAACTACGCAGTAGAAACCTCTAGACCACAGGCTTTTTTTCTCTGGCGTCATCTCAAGCTGTTCCATCTCTTGCCGACCACCCTCTTTTTTTGGCTCTTCCAACTGCTGTTCGTGCCCCCCACTAATTAATCCGTTACACTCCCCCCCTTTAATCTATTGTGAAACAATAGCCTTGAAGAGGTGAACCCTTCATCCTACCCCGGAGAACATCTCAGTTTACAATTCCTATTCCTATTATTTCTTCAATTGAGACACATGCGCAAAGCTTGATTTTCCAGTCCCGCTCTCCGTCAATCGCACTGAGACTGGAGATGTGAATTCTTCTATAAGCCATGGGCCCTTATATCTCGGGGCGAGTTTAGCCGTGTACTTATTACTTGCCTTACTCTGGGGATGATTCTGTACGTACACTATATCGCCAACCTGAAAGTGAGGAGCTTGTCGTCCCGCATTATAGTACTTAGCCACTTTATCTCTAGCCTTCAATAAATTACGTCTGACCCGTTTCCAGGTCTCCCGAATCTCGGACTCGCTTACTTTATCCGGCAAAATGTCCTTAATCCCCCATAAATTAGATAGAGGACAGTTAGGCTGGAATTTAAACATTAACCTGAACGGGCTCTCGCCATGACTCTCGTGCCTAGCCGCATTAAATGCAAATTGCAACCAGTACAAGTTCTGGTCCCACTTGGTGTGATCATCTGAGTGATAGGCAATCAACGCATTCTTCAGGTTTCTATTAACCCTTTCACTTTGTGACGCCTTAGGATAGTAGGGTACCATGAATACGTTACGAATGCCACTTCCCCAACAAAACGATTTAAACGCCCTTGACTTAAAACACGTGGCATTATCCGAAACGACTTCCTCCGGTACTCCGAAGACAGCAATTATGCCTTGCAATTCCTTAATCACATTATGGGTGTTCGCTTCACGAACTGCTCGTATCCAAACATATTTTGTAAACGCATCAACTATCACCAGCGCATGTTTATTTCCCATCTTGCTTCTCGGAAATGGTCCGATGTAATCGACAAACAATCTCTCCATTGGCCGTTCAGCTACCTTGGAGGCCAAATACCCCACTTGCTTACTCTTTACAGGCTTGCTCTGTTTACACCTACGACACTGAGCTACTCTCTGGGTTATCTCTTTATCCATTCCTTTCCATCTGAAATACTGTTTGATCCTAGCTCTGGTTTTAAACCCCCCTAAGTGCCCCCCACTAGGCGCTTCGTGAAAATAGGTAAACAGCTCTGGCACTAAGCTCTTTGGTACCAGAATCTTTGCGTCCTGCGTTCTATTTTTACAACACAATACTCCATCCTGTACGACATATTTTGGTACTCCTTCCCCCCCCCTCAACCTGTTGCAATAGGGGCCCCAATTCACTATCGTTACGTTGATAGGTCCGGATATCTTCAAACAACGAGGGAAGATTTGATAATATTGTACATACTTTTCCTGAAACTTGTTCACAATTATCCACTGGCGTATCATACATCCTTGACAGAGCATCCGCTATTGAATTACTCGAACTTCTGACATGTTTTACTGTGAACTTAAAGCTAGATAATTTTAATGCCCATCTGGCAATTTTCCCTGCTTTCCTCGGTTTCGCTAAGACCCATGATATCGCCTGATTGTCTGTTTCTAATTGAAATTCGGTATGTTCCAGGTAAAATCGATATTTCTCCAAGCCATATAACACCGCTAGGGCCTCCAATTCGTAAATTGAATATTTTCTCTCGGTCGCTGATAATCTTCGTGATGCATAAGCCACTGCTTTCCTCCCCTCGGCAGATTCTAATAGCAATACCGCCGAAATCGCTCCCGACGAGGCATCCGTTTGAAGCACAAATTTTTTTGAGAAGTCCGGTACTGCCAATATTGGAGGTGACATTAAACATTCCTTTAATTTAATAAACGCCTTTTCTTGCTCTATATCCCAATGAAACTTTACTCCTTTCTTACGTAATCTATTTAATGGTTCAGCCAAATCTGCATAAACGGGGATAAACTTCGAAAAATAATTAACCATTCCCAAAAATCTTGCTATATGCTTAACCGACCGTGGTCGCGGATATTCGCGAATCTTAAGTACTCTGTCAGGATCTACTCGTACTCCCTGTGACGAGATAATATGCCCCAAGAATCTCAATTCTGAAGTAGCGAACTTCACTTTTTGCGGATTAACTGTTAATCCAGCGTTACGTAATCTCGTAAACACCTCTCTTATATGGCAAAGATGTTCCTCAAAAGTACTCGAATAAATACAAAGATCATCTAAGTAATGATAAAGATAAGTAAATTTAATATCCCCAAAGATCTTATCTAGTAACTGTGTTAAGACCTGAGCTCCAACCGCCAAACCGAAAGGTAGTGAAGTAAATTCAAACAAATTATAATCTGTGGTGAAAGCTGTATACCGTCGAGAATTCTCATGTAAAGGGATCTGGTAATACGCACTGTTTAAATCCAAAGTTGTAAAATATCTTGCTCCTGCAAACCAATGAAATGAGTAATGAATATGGGGTAATGGGGTTGAATCAATCCGCAGTTTCTGGTTCAACTGTCTATAATCTACTACTAACCGCACGTCATTATTTGCCTTTGGTACTACGAACACCGGACTTGAATAATTTGACTGGGAGTGTACTATCACTCCAGTTTCTAACATTTCGTTTACTTTCTTTCTTAATAAATTTAGCCGATTTGGGGGTAGCCGATAAGGCGATAATCGTACCGGTGTTTGATCTTGTAACTGAATTTCATATTGCATAAGGTTCGTTCGTCCCAGGCGTTTCGTTAATACATCGGTAAACTCATCCAAAAGTGGTTGTAATTTACTCTGTTGTTGCGATGATAAATATCCCAGATCAATTTCCCTGTTTAACCGTTCTTCTTCCACATTAGAAATAACTGTACCCCCTGGACTCTGTTTTAACCAAGTTTGTAATGGAATATAAGTACTTGGCTGAAAACCGAAATAAGCTTTTGCTCTCGCTAAATCCACTACCATTTGTGTATGTCTAACAAAATCCGCTCCTAAGATCAGTGGTACAAATAATTCCTCTATGACATAAACTTTATAGTTCCAACGAAACTCCCCAATTTTCAATGGAATTACTAAGGATCCAATAATCTTCAACGGGCTGCTATCTACCGTAATGAATTGTGTTTCCTCAACCATTAGATCTCTACGCTTATCCTTAATATACTGTGCATTAACTAATGTTACCACACTACCCGTGTCAATCAACGCGAATGAGGGAATCCTATTTACCTCTATCTTCATAAAAGGCAATTCTTTATGCACTAAACCCTGTATTGCATTTATTCCGTGAACCAGCCTGTCCCTTAATTGTCAGGAATTCCTCCCGAAAGACGAGTTTTGAAATATCTGCTCTCCCTTAAGCCGTTTAACGTCACAATCTTTTACCATATGACCTGGCTTATTACAGTAATAACACACGAACACTTGTTTACTCTCTTGTTTCGTTAGTTCGGTATTCGATAGTGGCTGCCCCATTTGAATCTGAGACCCGCACGTATTTAAACTTGGCAATTGTGTACATTTCAAAGCTACCTCCTCCAACTCTTTAAAGGTCGTGGGCTTTGATTTACTCAAAAATAATGACCGGAGTTCGATATGAACTGTATTCTGTAATATATTACTCACAATCTCTTCTTCTGAAAGTACTACTTTTAGTGCCAAGGCTACCAACTTCTGCTGATTAATATAATCTAAAATACTTTCCGAAGTCCGTTGTAGCCTAAAAAAATGTCGATATAGGAGCTCATGAATTTGTGCTGATGACAGAAACATATGTAACACCTTACTATGAAAACTATCTAACGAGCCCTCTTCTGCAATTATTTGTAACAACACCGACTGTAAATTCAAGCCTACAAAAGGTTGTAACATCTGTAACACAGTCACTTGTGGTGTTCGGAAAGCTTCAACTTGCATTTTAGCTTTCACCAAACAAATGAGAAAATCCAATATGTCGTCTGGTGATTTTACCTCAAATATTTTTAATGACGCTAAGAACGCTTGCCATGGATTCGGTACAACAAGTTTCGCGAATTTAACTTGAAGTAGCTCTGGATTGATATTCTCAGTATTTCCTGAACCAGTTGCTCCTTTATTTTCAATTCCGGTGGCATCTAATTGTGTTGCTAATGACGACAAGCGCCTCCCCAACTTATGAAGCTGTTCATTATTTTCTCCTTCTAACAATCGTGCATTTTCCTTTATCCTAAAACTCCAATACTTTAACCTTCCAACTATTCTTCGTTTCTGACTCGGTGTGATTTCCGATAACCTAAGTTCTTTTAACATTTCATCAAATAAATTAACATTCGCCTCACAAAGTCCGATTTCCTGTACCGGATCAAAACTCGCTCCGAGATTAATTGGGCTTGGTTGGCTTAATGCTTCTCGTAAACTTCTGGCCAATTCAACTACTGTACTTTTTGAATCATATTTTATCTGTCTTATTTTCAGTTCTCTTTCCAACTCCGTACGATGGAGGAATTCGGGCTGAAATACAATTTCCATTATGACACTGACAATATAATTGACCTGAAACACTATTTTGTGTACTTTGTAGTATCCTGTTAAATGTTCCCACCGACACTAAAACGTGTATGTAGGACAAAATGGCTCTGCTACCAGTGTTACGCTCCTTTTGCGTTTTGCTTACACCTACTACCTTTCCCTTTCCTTACTAGCGTATTCCGCAGGATCGTTACAGGGTACTACCAAGTAACACAACACACTACAGCATAGCATAACATTTATTATAGTGAAAGGTGTTAAATATTAACAAGCAATTAGTTAAAAAACAATAATTTTAACAATGGACTCCGTTACGTAGTAACTTAAAAATATTAAAATGAAACCACCAACTTGATAATGAACGCTATTAAATATTAACATGAAAATTCTAAAATGAAAACAAGAACCTTTCCTATATTTGGAATCAGTTAATTACAGAGAAAATACTAGCTGGAAATCTTGCGTACAGTCTGTGACAATATCCACTAACTAAACTACCGAGTTGCTCTCCGGTTTACTGATAAGGGGCCTCGTACAGAGCGATCCCCCTTTGTTAACTGTCCCTCTGGAGTTTTCCCACTCCTACAAAGTATTATTAACAAAACTGATACTCATCCCGATGTCGGCACTAGAAGATATAGGATGTACGGAGAACTTCCAGCCTGGAGTAGCCACGCCCTGGTCGACAGTGTACAACGGTGTCCTCAGCTTTCACCGCCATTCATCGAAGCCTCCTTGCACATAGGCGACGTCTCTAACCAGACTTAACTGGCTCAACCACCTCAGAAGTCCATACCGCTCCTTTGCCAAAGGGAACCACATGCACCAAGTCGTATTCCATGTAACTGGGAGAATGAAGTTTATGCGCCTATCTTGCATTCCCCACGACCAGTGGGTGCCGACTTGCACTGGTGCCCGGGTTCTACTTCCCCTTGTTGATGGCGGACGAACTCCTGGTCACATCTCACGGTAGACTCCAAAAAAAACGCACACTAACTACGCAGTAGAAACCTCTAGACCACAGGCTTTTTTTCTCTGGCGTCATCTCAAGCTGTTCCATCTCTTGCCGACCACCCTCTCTTTTTGGCTCTTCCAACTGCTGTTCGTGCCCCCCACTAATTAATCCGTTACACTCTCATACACTAATTGCACAAATACGCAGTTCTATTTTACTGATGTTAACACAGTCTACAGTCTTTCATGATATTACAACTCAACTGTTTACTTCTCATAACCTTGACTCACTCCTTTCACTCTCTTTCTTTACTTTCTCTGTCTCTCATACACTAATTACACAAATACACAGTTCTCTTTTACTGATGTTAACACAGTCTACAGTCTTTCATGATATTACAACTCACAACTGTTTACTTCTCATAACCTTGACTCACTCCTTTCACTGTCTTTCTTCACTTTCTCTGTCTCTCATACACTAACTCTGACGATACAATTGGTTAGCACTCCTACTTTGTTCGTGATCCACCTCCACGAGGCGCCGGTTGTCACACACACACACACACACACACACACACACACACACACACACACACACACACACACACACACACACACACTAAAAGGTGAACTGAAGTACCTCCGCTTCCACTCCTTATAGCGTGGATGACGTAACACGGACCCTCTCGAACTCCTACAAATGCGTCGGCCGACGGACACTTCTCGAATGGTCTAGAAAACTCCTTTTGATTCTGCCGCTTTAAATACCATGTTTAGATATCCTACTGTATGTTCAAGTGTAGTGGGGATTTTAATGTTGGTTATACATTTAAATGTTTTATACTCTAACATACGTATATGTAAAATTGGCCACATTAAACGACATTTCCTTATTCTCGTACGTTCAATGGAAGAACAGCTAGCGCGGGTTTATAAAAAAGTAAAAATGTGGGACGCAAATGACAGGTATAAAGACACACGATGTGACTAATAACCTAGTGTCACAAAAATCAAGAAACATCTAAAGGCATTAAGAACCAGCAACCTTGTTACAAGGAACGCCTGGTTGTTAGACGTTCCTGCAATGTAGACATGCTGAAGAAGCTTCTGTCCCAGCAAGGGGAACCCAACCAATCCTCGTTGGTGTATTAAATCATCTTATTTGTATATTTCGTGGCGTAGGGTAGTACTGGACAGATGGCGCGGATGCTTGTGAACTCTAGAGGGCGGGCACTTCAATAATGGGTCGTTTACCCTCCTTTAGCACAGTTGCGAATTTTTGTGTATGAATAATTTATGAAATTACGAGCATCTCCTTGGCCTGTGGCGTTCTCTAGTTTCTTCACCTCTCATACAACACACACTCACAATCACACTCAAACCAACACACCCATACAGACTTCACAAAGTAACGAGAACGTTCTCTATATCCTTGTACTCTTAAATATCTCTTGAAGAACGCCGAATAGCTATACGTACCCGCTACACTGCTGCGCTGAAGAAGTTGCCGAATAAGCAAGGGGACATTTGTTTTTTGTTTCTATGTACTTGACTGCAAGCAAGATCCAACATTAAAATGTGAGTGGAGTTCGACAAATATATGTTTATATGTAATTTAAGACGACCTTTAAAGAACCTGATGTGTTCCACTCACATGACTTTCTCTACTCTTGTACTAACCATTATTACAAACTCTTATTCCTATATCTTCTTCGTATTAGTTGAGATAAACATTTGTATAAATTATCTTATTGCTTATTTCCCTGTAGGTAAGAGGGGAATATGTTAATACAGTAGATATTGCGCGATTTTAAACGTTTGAGACTTTTTCCCTTTGCATAGTTAACATATGAAAAAGTGAACAACGATGTTGCATTTAACGAATGTTTTAATTTTTCCGTAACTGACACAAACAACGAGGAATCTCTCCGAAATGGTTCATTCTACGAAAAATGTATTCGGATATAAATTGTGTATTTTAGGAGATCTACAATTTTAATTATTAAGATTTTGCCTCTCTCTTAATGCTTACGAATTACTCAAAACTCATCCATGCTGTAGGTATATGCTACCTGTTGGTATCCCTGAATGACTTGTATATATGTGTGTGTGTATGAGAGTGGTTGAAGTAACAAGTTTTTGTGTTTCAGGCTGCACAGCCTGATGAGTAGCAAGTTTCTTACTTGTGTGAAATATTAACTTGAAGTTTCTCGTTTATGGTTGTCAGTTGTGATGTCCTCCCTCCGGGATAAAACTGCTGGAATGTCTGTCTGTCGCTGCGCGGCGAGCTTTTACCCCACATAAATATTTGCAGTGTGCTTAATGCACATGCACGCGCATTACAGCAGAGCGCTGCTCCCTCTCTCCCTGGTGTACATCATTCCGGATTTGTTGCTCTACAAATAATGAATTATGTAACCCAGAAAATACGCGACACTTTAAAAATATATGGTCTTTAAACACAGGACACTCTCACTCTACTTGAGAATTTATCAGATAGATCACACGTATTATCATATTACTTGTGATAATAGAAGGAGCTAGACTAGGTCACTATTATACAGGACAAGCAGCTATATATGAAATAGTCCATATAAATATAATTCGACTGTCTGACTCACTCTCACTCTACTTGAGAATTTATCAGTTAGATCACACGTATTATCATATTACTTGTGATAATAGAAGGAGCTAGGCTAGGTCACTATTATACAGGACAAGCAGCCATATGTGAAATAGTCCATATAAATATAATTCGACAGTCTGACTCACTCTCACTCTACTTTTGAATTTATCAGTTAGATCACACGTATTATCATATTACTTGTGATAATAGAAGGAGCTAGCCTAGGTCACTATTATACAGGACAAGCAGCCATATGTGAAATAGTCCATATAAATATAATTCGACAGTCTGACTCACTCTCACTCTACTTGAGAATTTATCAGTTAGATCACACGTATTATCATATTACTTGTGATAATAGAAGGAGCTAGACTAGGTCACTATTATACAGGACAAGCAGCCATATGTGAAATAGTCCATATAAATATAATTCGACAGTCTGACTCACTCTCACTCTACTTGAGAATTCATCAGTTAGATCACACGTATTATCATATTACTTGTGATAATAGAAGGAGCTAGGCTAGGTCACTATTATACAGGGCATGCAGCTATATATGAAATAGTCCATATAAATATAAATCAACAGTCTGACTCACTCTCACTCTACTTGAGAATTTATCAGTTAGATCACACGTATTATCATATTACTTGTGATAATGGAAGGAGCTAGGCTAGGTCACTATTATATAGGACAAGCATCTGTATATGAAATAGTCCATATAAATATAATTCGACAGTCTGACTCACTCTCACTCTACTTGAGAATTTATCAGTTAGATCACACGTATTATCATATTACTTGTGATAATAGAAGGAGCTAGGCTAGGTCACTATTATACAGGACAAGCAGCTATATATGAAATAGTCCATATAAATATAAATCGACAGTCTGACTCACTCTCACTCTACTTGAGAATTTATCAGTTAGATCACACGTATTATCATATTACTTGTGATAATAGAAGGAGCTAGACTAGGTCACTATTATACAGGACAAGCAGGTATATATGAAATAGTCCATATAAATATAATTCGACAGCCTGACTCACTCTCACTCTACTTGAGAATTTATCAGTTAGATCACACGTATTATCATATTACTTGTGATAATAGAAGGAGCTAGACTAGGTCACTATTATACAGGACAAGCAGGTATATATGAAATAGTCCATATAAGTATAATTCGACAGTCTGACTCACTCTCACTCTACTTGAGAATTTATCAGTTAGATCACACGTATTATCATATTACTTGTGATAATAGAAGGAGCTAGACTAGGTCACTATTATACAGGACCAGCAGCTATATATGAAATAGTCCATATAAATATAATTCGAAAGTGTGAACTTCCCTTACCAATTACGTAGGATATTGTTCTAAGTTCTTAGTTTAATATTATTTGGGTAATCAACATCCCGCTGTAGTAATAAAGGCGCGACAGATATGTAAAATCTGAGTACTTGCTGTGAACGAAGACCATTAAAGTGAATTAACATGAGTGTCTGGCACATGCAGATATTTGGCAATATCCCATTTCTATTTCTTCGACCACATCTTTCCCCTGCCTGTCTGCCTGCCTGTCTGCCTGCCTGCCCGCCTGCCCGCCTGCCTGTCTGCCTGTTTGCCTGGCTTGCCAGGTCATTTGAATAAACGTTCTGCAAATTCAGCAGCAGATTTGGGAATGAGGCAGGGCAGGTTATTATTATGCATGCAGTGGCACACAGGGGGTGGGGGTTAGAGTTTTAGTGGGTGGATGACTACGGGAAGGACCTGAAAATAAGCCTCTTTCTTCACCCCCCCCCCCTCGCCATGCCGCAGCTGTACAAGGGTGTAGTAAAGTCGGCGCTGTATTATACCAACACATTGACTTGGGGCGAAAGGAAATGTAAACCTTTTTGTTCCAGGAATGGAATATACAGGGTGCTAAATGTTCATTCTTTCTGTTAGAGGTTCAGAGTTCATATCTGCACTGGGAGGAGCAGTTCCCCTTTAATTTGTATTACTTGTAACCTTATGTGTTCCTGAGTGAGGAACATAAATACAAATCTGATGTTTGGCACTCACACGACATTCTCTACTCTAGTACCAACCTATCCTACGAAGCCTTATTCCTTTATCTACTACAGCTTAGTGGAGCTAGAAGTTCGAGAATATTTTAAGTATCGCAAAACTCACAAAATAGCGTAACATGTCCACAGAAGAATACCTTTAGACATAACTGGTGTGTTTTGACAATATTGACATTTTTATATAGTAAGATTTGGTCTATCTGTTACGGTTTACCAGTTATGCAAAGGTCAACTACAAAAAATACGACTACAGGGGCTATAGCCAGAAAATTCAATATAAATATTTCATTTGTCATAAAAATATCTTAATTACATGAAATTTTAATCAAAAATGTTTGAGCCATGTTTCGTAAAATCATAGTTTTCGAAAAAGTGTCCATGTAAAGGTAAGTTAGGATGGACGAATTTTCTTCAGAATATTCAGGTCGCATCCTTGAGATATCTTAAAGGTAAATGCCAACCGACTATTTGTTTTGAGTTATGTTGTTCACACACACACACGCACACACACACACACACACGCACGCACACACACACACACACCCACACACACACCCACACACACACACACACACACACCCACACACACACACACACACACACCCACGCCCGCGCACGTGGACCTTTTCCTAACCATGTTACATTTTTTGGATTCTTAACTGAATATTACGAATTTGAATCTCAGCTTGTCGAGAAATGAACACTGTGGTTATGACCAATCCTTTTCCGTTATGGCAAATAATTTTTTATTCTGTGAAAAATTGTAAGTCTATGACTCAATGACATCTTACGGAGAGCGACTTAGTACCTCAACTCAAAGACAAAATTAACACATAGAAATTGTTTTGTATCTCACTATAGTTCCTTTACAAAATTGTTATCGTTCCCAGTCAATAATGACGTAAGCAAATTCACGCAAACTGTCGTTTTAGCGAGTACAAGCACAAGCAATGAGAGTGTTTGCATATTTCCAGTTATAAGAGGGTCAGAGTGAAATAAAGCTATATTTAATGTTTAAAAAGCAGGCCACTTATACACAGCCTGTGAAATTGTATACGATGTATAGAATTACGAAAGAAAAAAACATTAATAGCACTTCAAAATGATACTGAACCTGCAAATTTAGAGCTCTATTATGGAATTATATATGTTACATATATTTGAAGTGGTTATTTTCACGATGAGCATTAATAATGTGAATGTTAACATTAATTTTATTTTGCAGGTTTAGTACTCGAGTTATAAAAGGTATTTTCATCTGATATACTCGTATTTAGACAGAACTGAATATTAAATTCTATGACTTTGAGCTTACAGGTCATTGGTTTTCTAGATATATACAGTGAAACCGGGCGCGGCGCACAACGAGGGACGATCAGGGCTAAGCTACTCCACATGACATACTAGGTCGGCGCGTAAACACAGGCGCTTAAGGTCGGGCTGCCTCGCACCACTTTTTGTGTGTATGTGACTAACGAGTGCCACGGTTTACAAAGAATTGCTGGATACTTAGAGAATTATCTGGCAGCCGCCGTGTTTTTAGAGGTTCCAGATAGGACTGTGTGACGTCATTCTCGCTATTGGGGAGATGGTTACAAGCAAGATTCAGTAAGAGTAAACCAGCTGTGAAACATTAATCTCGTCGAGGTGAAGAAGTTTTAATCACCGTTGAGTGATTGTATACTCAGTGCATGAGAGACAGGGAAAGTGGAGAAAGGCCGTGAAAGAAATGAGTCAAGGTTATGAGAAGTAAACAGTTGTGAGTTGTAATATCATGAAAGACTGTAGACTGTGTTAACATCAGTAAAAGAGAACTGTGTATTTGTGTAATTAGTGTATGAGAGACAGAGAAAGTGAAGAAAGACGGTGAAAGGAGTGAGTCAAGGTTATGAGAATTAAACAGTTGTGAGTTGTAATATCATGAAAGACTATAGACTGTGTTAACACCAGTAAAAGAGAACTGTGTATTTGTGTAATTAGTGTATGAGAGACAGAGAAAGTGAAGAAAGACAGTGAAAGGAGTGAGTCAAGGTTATGAGAAGTAAACAGTTGTGAGTTGTAATATCATAAAAGACTGTAGACTGTGTTAACATCAGTAAAAGAGAACTGTGTATTTGTGTGATTAGTGTATGAGCGACAGAGAAAGTGAAGAAAGACAGTGAAAGGAGTGAGTCAAGGTTATGAGAAGTAAACAGTTGAGAGTTGTAATATCATGAAAGACTGTAGACTGTGTTAGCATCAGTAAAAGAGAACTGTGTATTTGTGTAATTAGTGTATGAGAGACAGAGAAAGTGAAGAAAGACAGTGAAAGAAGTGAGTCAAGGTTATAAGAAGTAAACAGTTGTGAGTTGTAATATATGAAAGACTATAGACTGTGTTAACATCAGCAAAAGAGAACTGTGTATTTGTGTAATTAGTGTATGAGAGACAGAGAAAGTGAAGAAAGACAGTGAAAGGAGTGATTCAAGGTTACGAGCAGTAAACAGTTGTGAGTTGTAACATCATGAAATATTGTAGACTATGTTAACGTCAGTAAAATAGAAAAAACTGAGAAAAATATGGGATGCGCGTTGTCTTTTTGTTATAATTAATACTTATAAAATGGAGTGTCTCGGAATATATCTAGACAGTGGTGAATATTAAATTGGAATGTTCTGAGCTGGTAGGTGTTCGGTTTGATAGATTGATGTTTTAGAAGCCTCTATCTCATACAGGGAACATTCACGCAGCTGGTAATGTTATCAACTCTTTGATCGGTAAATAAACAGGAGTACAATGGCTGAATACGGTGGATAATGGAACTATAAGCTATAAACCACAAAAGAAGCATTTGGTTTATGCATGAGCAGGTTAATATTCCTTGTGGGATAACGTCTGTGCTAATCGACGTGATTGCGCGCTTTTCATAAACTATTTCAATGTTGCCAACACACAAAAGATTAAGTGAACGTTTATTTTCAAGTGAGGCTCGTAAAGCATACAGATAGGTGAAACTTGTAACTTCTGTAATACATCTGGTGTTGCACTCACATGGCTTTCTCTACTCTTCTGCTTTTTTTACAAACAGTTATCCATGTAAATGAGATCCTTATTCGTAGGCACAGGGGGAATATGGTTCTTTAAGCGATAGTCAAAGGATGTAGACTTGGTCAGTAAATGAAATAGCTTAAATTGCATTCTCTTTGCATAACCAAGAGAACAAAAACTAAATAACGAGCTTCCGTTTGAGACAAGTTTACCTATTTCAAAACTGTCCCAAATGACAAATGACCAGGAATATCTCGGAAATGGTTCACTCTACAAAAGTTGGACTCCGATTTAAATTCAATTTTTGATGAAAAGATGTTAAATGTATGAAAATTTCACCAAAATAGTTACAGAATTAGTGAGAAAATCGCAGTATTGTATTTCCTCCATAAAATCGATATCTATATTTTTAGAAAAATGTCCGTGTGTGTGTGTGTTGAGTTGCAAGTTTTAGTTTAGGGGATCTCAAAACATGTATTTCTAGTGATATCTCAATATGGGCAGAGTAGGAAAACTTCCACTACCCAGTATAGCAAATGTTGGAGAAAATAATGGTTTTTGTGTATAACTAAGAGGAAAGAAAATGTTGGAAACGCGTTAGTGTCGGTTGTGAAGTTTTCTATTACATTTTACTTTGAAGTAAACATAAGTTGAAGAGGGAAGGAAGGAAGGAAGGAAGGTTTAATGCAGCCAGACCGTGATAAAGCACGCTCTCTTACTTACTTAATGCGCACATAACTCATTGCCAAGATCCGGCGCTTACAGTTAAGTAAAATCATTAAAATATATTTGCTTCTTAGAGGATGTGTTCCATTAATATTAGTGGTGCATTAGCGAGCAGCTTTCTTACTAGCAAATCAAATCAACTTCACTTTGAGATTCTTTCTTTATTGTTTCTGTGTGTTTTATAGTCCGGAACCTGACGAGACTTGACGAGCGAACCTCTGTGGTGTGGATATGGGTTCGCAAATGACGGAACAGGATCTGTAGAGCTTACAGTTACCCACATTTACCTCTTAGGATATCTTTGAGCAAAGTATAAGCATTGAACATTAAAACATATAACAAGGAATATCTCGGAAGTGGTTAATTCCACTTTTCCGCTGAGAGTAATCTTTGAGAAAATGAAAAATATGAATAATTTTCTGTCGACTGTTAAGATTTTTTTGAAGTTCTTCGTGTCTTATTTTTGGAACCGAAATGGAAGTTTGGATTTTGAGTTCCGTTGTTCTCACCCACACACACACACACACACACACACACACACACACACTCTGGCACAGTTCGATATCGAATTCTTCGATGGAATACTTCCTTAGTAGAGAAGGTGAAAGGTTAGGTAAGAACATTTTTTGTAAAAAATGCACTAGAGAAAGTCAAGTGAGTGAGTGAGTGATTTTTTTCTACCCTCTCTGAAAGTGAAAGTGCAGAAATGTGTGTAAGCCACGCACATACATTTGGCGGTTCACCTCAACCATCAATTCTATACCAGAGACATTTTCACTCAATTCAGGGCTGCCAATTTTTCATATGTACACAGGGAACTGGTGTAGAAGACAGACAGACAGACACGAGAGATGTATGGCAAACGACAGTGGCGGATGTCACCTTATGTGTATGTAACAGTCACAACACTCAACACTGTAACTTGGAGACGCGCGTAGAATCATTGTCCTATTTTCACGACAGATAGATTTTAAATATTTTTCCCACAACTAAGAAGAAATGAAAGATTGTGAAGCTGGTTTCAGCTAGAGCGAATTGTGAGGTGGATATGACGGTGCAAAAATTACTCGAGGGTTGTGGCCCCCTCCTTCCCCTCACCTATCTGCATCTAATTTCTATTTATGGGGAACGTTAAAGAATAATGTGTATGCACACGTTACAAGAACTGAAGCACAAAATACAGTCAACGTGAAGTTTTGCGAGTAAACCAGGAGATATAGGGAATGTATTCATCAAGTTCAACATCTGTTGTGATGCAGGCAAGTTGTTCTCCGTAACTTGCCGGTCGTTTACGTGTAACTGTCGCGGGACGGTCCGACCAATCAACGAACGCAATGTACTTTAATGACATATGAAATGTATATGTTGAAAATTCTGTGAATAATCTCTGAAATCTCTTCATTCTCAATTACTTCTGTATAACTGATAAACTGTAAAACATAAACAATATATTATGCATAAAAATGTAGATGTTAAAATACGGTTTATGTAAAATGTATGTCCGTTATGAGGTGAACCATTCGGAACTCATTCCTTGCAAAGAGAACGGCATTTCAAAGTATTCACAAAACCTCCTCTGGACTATCAATTAAGGCCTATTGTGTTCCCATATTCCCCTTGTACCTACAAGACAGTTAGGAATAAGATAATTTGTACAAATGTTTATCTCCACTAACACGAAGAAGATATAGGAATAAGAGTTTGTAAGGATGGTTAGCACAAGAGTAGAGAAAGTCATGTGAGTTTAACACATCAGATTTTTACTGTTGTTTTGTTCTCTAAATGCAACAAGAGCCTCTCTGATAATAAAATATATCTATATAGGCTTGTCAGATACATTTGGCGTCAAGAATTGAAAATAATTCAAATAAATGCATGTCTAGTGAACCGTGTAATGAATTGGAAACGTTGTGTGTGTGTGTGTGTGTACGTGTGTGTGTACGTGTGTGTGTGTGTACGTGTGTGTGTGTGTGTGTGTGCGTGTGTGTGTGTGTGTGTGTAGGTATCTTAACAGATTGAAACAGGTGAATTGGATGGATGCAATTCTTTACATTTCAAATCACATTGATTAATTGCTCAGAACGTAACTGTTATAATATATAAACAATAATTTAATTACAATCAAAACTGAAGCAGCGTTTAACAAAAACTGCTAAAATTAAATTTCCAGTCGAAGGAATAAATAATTATTTTACAGCTTTGATTTGAAAGTGAGCATGACAGATAAAAACAAATAAAAATATTTAATAACAACGCTAAAGCAAAATTAATTATTCAAAATTGAAAATATGTGAGCAGCCAGAGAAAGGATTCATTTGTGCACTCACGTGACTTTCACTACTCACTCTTGTAGAAAGTATTGTTATAATTGCTTATTTTTTATCTACTTCATATTAATTGTAGAAATGGTTTTATTTTACATTGTTTATACGTATAACGCAAGTAGCACTACTTTTAATATGTAAATATTAAATATTAACAATAATAAGAAAAATATTACAAATATAGTCAAAGAGTGGCTTCGGCGTAACGATGCGTATGATATCTCTACCTCATGCACTCAAAGCGCAGGTATTCGCGCAGTGTTACCTGTAAGTCAACAGAGTAACTTGTTAATTCAGTATCTATATCTGTTTCAAACTTTTTAAATAGAATACTCAATAGAGTTGGCGATTATTAATTTTTAATGAATTAATTTGACCTTTCGTATAAGAATATGAAGCTTAAAACTGCGGTAAATTGCACAAGGTTTACCCAGCGGGTTTAGTTGGTAAATCTAATTCTAGGAACTCTAGTTTATGGCACTTCACCTCCTATGGGATTTCCCAAAACTCTTATGGCTAATGTTCACTACCTGTTTGCATTTGCTAATGGTTTCTCTCAACATGAATTGCTAAGTAATTATTTCCCTGCAGAACCTCTTAATGCAGGCTTCTCGAATCTTACATATATTTCACTGACAGACATTATTCATTGTTATGATTTTTATCATTCCTTTTATTAATATAATGTATTTCTTTGCATGAATAATTACGGTATCTACCTAGCTAGTAATTTCCATAGTAAGTTTGATAGTGCTTCAGTTTGGTGGTGTAAACATGGCAACTTCGAATGCTTGTCACCTTTCATGAAGATGTTTTCTCTTATGACGGGACCCATTTTCCGTACTGTCGACGAGTGTAAGGTGCACGAATCTTCGTCTCAATCTTTGCGGTTACTATTTTAGCTGGCGTGGACGATGGTTGCAATAAATGTGCTTTAACAAGAAGCCTTTCCTTCCTGGCATGCACAATCTGGAAGCGTTAGGGACTACTCATTCATCTACTCCATCCCTTGCGTTTAACGGACACCGGGACTGAGATATTCAACTTCTATACTACTTAACCTATTGAGTTCAAATTTTATATAGAATACAAATATGTACTAGTAAGCCGTGTACCAAATTTTACATTTGTATGATTATTATTTACAGAAATATTATTTTATGAAAAATAATATATAATGTTGCTAATTTTTAAAAGATAGGTGGCATGATAGTTTTTGAACTGGGAACCTAAGGGTATGTTTCTCTTATTTGTTATAATTATAACATAATAATTTTCATGGCTTATAAGATCAGTAAAAATTATCCAGAACTTTAACAGCAATATAATTTAACCAACTGAGGTGTAATTTCTGTATGTTCAGATACCCTTATCACCTTAAATGACCATACCTTTAACTATCTCTACTCCATATAGGAAATATAGAAAATACTGTACTCGACCCAAAATTTCGACTTTGGACCGGACATTGAGGCCCCTGAATTCCAGTAAGAAAACGCATTTATAGAAAAAGGCGCGCGCGCTTGTGTGTGTTCAGTGTAACTCAAAAACGAAAACTCGGCTAAAAACCAAAGTTGGTATTTAAGTATAATACAAGAAATGCGAAGTCCGTTTACTTTTTGTAACACTTTGTTTCTATCTACAAATGCACAATTTCCTTTTGGTTTCTAACACAGTTCATGCTATTACAATTCACAATTGTTCTTCTGATAACCTTTTTCAGTATTTCAAAGTGTTTCTCCAGTTTCTCTGCCTCTATTACGACACAATCACTCGACGACACATGTACACTCGCTGACAGGCCGGGCGACTCACTCTCGTAACTAAAACTAACTGTACTCGACGACTTAAAAAAAACTAAAACTACTCAAGCTGACATCAAAACTGTATCACTCGCTCAGCTGTCTGTACTATTTATACCGGAGCCAGGTTGACGTGAGTTCCTTCGAGTTCTTTCCATGCGGAAGAGTGCAATGACTCAGCAGAGAAGTTTCTAGAGCTTGCCCGTGCTATTGGTGTTCGATCACATAAACACAGTCGCCAGTTGCCCTTGTAGTATCGGACCTTTCCATTATTACGGTCACACACACATATCCGCTCGCCGTATCCAAGGTCACTCGGTCTCCTCTCGTCCGTATATTGTGTACTTATTTTTGTGAAGTGAACCACTCGAAAATACTCCTTCTTACTTGTCATTTTTTATCTCTTGTTAATGCGAAGGCAACCGACATAGAGGCCAGCTTTACAAGATTTGACTACCACTCAAAGCCTATTGTGTTGTAATATTCCCCTTGTACCTACAAGGAAATAAGCAATAAGATAATTTGTACAAATGTTTATCTGGAGTAACACGAAGAAGATACAGGAATAAGAGTTTGTAAGCATGGTTAGTACAAGAGTAGAGAAGGTTACGTGAGACGCACCTGAGCCAGCCAGCCAGCGAGACTACTCAAGTTGGGCGGAGGAATGCAGCGGCACGCCACTGCAGGTTTATCTGCTAGGTACACTCGGTCGTAAGGCAAAGCAGTCAAACCACCATAGTCTTCTTGGGCGGTTATTGAAAAAGTAATATTCCTCGAGCAGTGATGAAGTGAACAGTGGGGTTGAAAGAGGGCCCTGGGGGGTAAGGGGGTTGCCAGGCGCCGGTGTTGTAATAGAGGGGCCGCAACCCCCCCCCCCCTCCACCCATTTAACCTCCGCTTCTGCGCCTGGTCTGAAGAGAGAAAATTCTTACATCCTTATTACTGGATGAAAGCTCCCCTCTGGCTTATGCGGCAGTGTCCTTTGATTTGTGTGTGTGTGTGTGTGTGTGTGTGTGTGTGTGTCTATTCACATGTGTCAGTCACTTAGCTTAAATATGCAGCCCACTAGTTGCTCTGGTTAGCGTGTGCTCAGGGGCGGTCCGGCCGGGGGTAGCTTACTAACCATTCTTACAAACTCTTATACCTATATCTTGAGATAAACATATTCACAAAATATCTTATTTTTTATTTCCTTGTAGGTACAAGGGGAATATGGATATACAGTGGACTTTGCGAGTATTCAAAACTAATCCAGAGTAAACAGGACTCCATAGGCAATAGCCAGAAAATTCAAAATTTACATTTCATTTATGATACAAATATCTCAAACATATCACATTTTAATCAAAATCGCCAGACAATCACAATTTTCAAAAAAAAATCCATGCAAACTGCAGTTTAGGGTGGCGCAATTTTCTTCAAAATCTTCCAACGACATTTTTGAAAGACATTAAACTTCAATACCAACTTTGGTTTCTACCATACTTTTGTTTTTTGAGATATACTGTCAAAAGACTTACAGACAACCACACATACAACCCCCCCCCCCCACACACACACACACAAACACAGGGACCTACTCGCAAAATTTTTTTTTGCATTCAGGTGCCTCAAAACAGATATTTCCGGTGAAATCTCGACATCGAATTTTTGGGTGGAATACAATACTTCCTCTACTTACTATACGTAGCAGAGAGAGAGAGAGTAAATAGGGAAAAAATACATATAGTCATAAAACGACACAATCAGTTCCTTATTATTCTACCACTTTATAGTCCCCTAAAAATTTATCAGAAATACACAGTTCTCTGATGTTAACACAGTCTGCAGTCTTTCATGATATTACAACTCACAACTGTTTACTTCTCATAACCTTGACTCACTCCTTTAACTGTCTTTCTTCACTTCCTCTGTCTCTCATACACTAATTACAGAAATACACAGTTCTCTTTTACTGATGTTAACACAGTCTACAGTTGTTCATGATATTACAACTCACAACTGTTTACTTCTCATAACCTTGACTCACTCCTTTCACTGTCTTTCTTCACTTTCTCTGTCTCTCATACACTAATTACACAAATACACAGTTCTCTTTTACTGTTGTTAACACAGTCTGCAGTCTTTCATGATATCACAAATTAGAACTGTTTATTCTCATAACCTTGACTCTCTCCTTTCACTGTCTTTCTTCACTTTCTCTGTCTCTCATACACTAATTACACAAATACACAGTTCTCTTTTACTAATGTTAACACAGTCTACAGTCTTTCATGATATTACAACTCACAACTGTTTACTTCTCATAACCTTGACTCACTCCTTTCACTGACTTTCTTCACTTTTTCTGTCTCTCATACACTAATTACAGAAATACACAGTTCTCTTTTACTGATGTTAACACAGTCTACAGTCTTTCATGATATTACAACTCACAACTGTTTACTTCTCATAACCTTGACTCACACTTTTCACTGTCTTTCTTCACTTTCTCTGTCTGTCATACACTAATTACACAAATACACAGTTCTCTTTTTCTGATGTTAACACAGTCTACAGTCTTTCATGATATTACAACTCACAACTGTTTACTTCTCATAACCTTGACTCACTCCTTTCGCTGTCTTTCTTCACTTTCTCTGTCTCTGATACACTAATTACAGAAATACACAGTTCTCTTTTACTGATGTTAACACAGTCTGCAGTCTTTCATGATATTACAACTCACAACTGTTTACTTCTCATAACCTTGACTCACTCCTTTCACTGTCTTTCTTCGCTTTCTCTGTCTCTGATACACTAACTCTGACGATACAAGCACTCAGTGCTCATTAGGGCTTCCTCATTCGATGCGCTGTAGCTTTCCGATGAGAATACCTTCCCCCCCCCCCCCCCACAGACACACACACACACACACACACACACACACACACACACAGACACACACAAACAGCTGTTCACTACTATCTCTCTCCTGTATTGTTTCCTGGCCTCGTTATATAGTGAGAATGACGACACATGGAACTTTCTCGACTTCCACAACGACTCCGGCCACTGGATTCCTTTAAAGGGTTCCACAAATTCTTTGTTAGGCGCCGCGCTCATTGTTAGTCACGTATACACAAACATTTGCGTCTTCTAACAGGGCGCGAGCTGAACGAAACGTTAACAATCTTTTGCTCCTGCCGGAAGCTCCAAACGCACCCATCGCCCTGCTATTTGTGTTCTATGTGTATTACTTCACTAAGATGCAGAAAGCACATTGATGTAAGTTTGAATGTTCTTGTGGCAGTTTGGAAGTGAGAATGAAGTGCATGAAAGATGGTTTATGAAGGCACTTCTGGGCGAGAGAGATTCAGATTACTTACCCATTTTGCCAAGGTTATTAAAATCGATTGACGAACAATTCTTATTATATAAACCTGCCTTTCATGAAACTTCTTTTCATGTTCCTTCATAATAGACTCGAGAGATAAGATTTATTACAGCAGGGGATGATGATGATAACAGACTTTAACCTTCCTCCATCTTTATGAAGCAGACTCCAAATTTTCTCCTCTCATTCTTTTATAGAAAATCTTTTTTCTCGGCGCAGAGTCTACCTTATATAAGGATGAGATTAAGTTTATCAAACCTGTGAAAGGAAAGGCAGTGAACTAAGATTATAAAATCACAGAAACTTTGACATTATGTCTCCGTGTTTTTACTAATTGAACGTCTGCGATTTTTATTTGCTGTCAGCATTCTTATATAAATTATAGTCTTAGAAAAATCTGCTTCGTTACCTTTAAATTACGAACATAATGGAAGTGGAGCGAATATTATATTCTGTCCAAGAATGAAAAATCGAAATTTCACCGGAAATACATGTTTTGAGGCCCCTGACTACACCTTGCATTTTTTAAAATGGTGTGTATGTTTGTGGTGTGTGTGTGCATGTGTTTGTGTGTTTCTATGAACATCATAACTCAAAAACGAATGGTCGATTAAACACCAAAGCAATATATGTGATCTGATCCTAGAAATTGACAGCGTCGTTAAACATCAAAGTAATTTTATAACGGCCTAGAACTGTTTACTACCACGCAGATGGAACGAACCCACCACTGCACGCGTTGTATGCAAACAACTTTTGTCACTCTAAGGCAAGAGAATGTGAGGTGAGTAAGGCAAGTTCACTCGCTAGCTCTCCCCTCTGCCCATGTCTGCTCTAGTGTCACGTATTCCGTGAAATAACGTGATATTCAGTTGTAGTTTTTACAGATTGCTGGAGTGTAGAGTGCAGTTGTGGACGAGGTCCACAGGAGACCTACATAATTGAGAAGTTGGTGCAAGAGGGGGAGTGCACCCTCTCTCATCTCATCGTCACTTGCCCTCACTGAGAAGTTTCAACCTCCACCCTATTTCATGCAGAATTAAGCACTTCCTGAGAATTGGTTCCCTTCATCCCCTTTTATACCCCGCCCTTTATGAATAATGAGCACAATTTAAAATATCTTATACTTCCCTGCGTGTTCGGCAATTCTTACGTTTAACGTCTAAGAGAAGAAACACTTATCGGTGAGTCTGTCTGTCTTTCTGTCTGTCTGTCTGTGTCTATCTGTCTGACTGACTGTGTGATTGGTTCACTTGATTAACGTTTCTCACAGAGCTGCCTTAGCCAAACATACATATGAAAACTCTGACGAATGCTACAACAAACAGCGAGAGCGATGACTAAGACGGTAACGACTGTGGCCCGTATTCGGGATGGCGCGGGTCGATCCCAGTGGCCGCGAACTCCGATATCGGTCATCTAGCACGTTTGGTTGGTAGGGCGGTACGTTCCGGCGACTGCGAACAGATGTAATAGTTGCTTGCGCACTAGAACCTCTTCCGTTGTCTCCCTGGAGGTTGTTGCCCGGGCCGCTAGGATTACCCTCACCCTAGGTAGAGGAAACACTCCGATTGTGTCATTATCTGTAACAGTGACTTCTGTACGTCTCTCTACTTCGCGGACTCCATTCTCTGACCAGACTACAGTCTAACTTCTTCTCATCCCTTCCCTCTGGGGTTGGTAGTCCGTAATAAGTCCATGTGGAGCTGTCCCCCACAATGATGCCCCAGTGATCTGCACAATGGATACCAACACTAAGTCGCCCCTAAGGCACAGCAAGCATGAAGATGACTGACTCGATCTTCTGGCAGATGCAATCCTCGACCTACAGTTTAAAGTCATAAACCGTCTAGGGAACCGCTTCACATATATAGGCAGGTGGAGGCATCGGTTGACACG
Organism: Tenodera sinensis; assembly: GCA_030765045.1. Lineage (NCBI taxonomy): Eukaryota > Metazoa > Arthropoda > Insecta > Mantodea > Mantidae > Tenodera > Tenodera sinensis. The sequence continues at coordinate 4,123,247 of CM060961.1, read as the reverse complement.
CATAGACGTCACAGTGGCCAACGCTGCAGGGGCTAATATAGTCCATGACTGGAGAGTGACTGACTGACATATCATAATAGTATGACTGACTGACTCCTCAGGGAGTCGTTTCACCCGCCAGTACCAATGCAAGAAAATGGGGACAGCTGAGCTAACCCGAGGTATAATACATAGCATGGCAATGGCTATCCCCAAAACAGACCGCAAACCCAACCCCAGAAGCTGCCCTTGGAATGACAGACTGCAGCGTTTTCGCAGGAATGCCAGGAAAGCTAGGCCTGCGTACCAGAACTCAGTGACTAGAGGAAAGGGAAACCAGGCTACTGATCTACCGTAGAAGAAAAGACGGGTATGAAATGCTTCTACATAGTATGTACGTGGGAAACCTTCACCAGATACTGCCTGGAAAAGCACCATTGGGGTTTCCCCTACCGACTGGTACGAGATAATCACAGGTTGCTGACTAGAGCGGATGGTAGTAATACAAGTAACGCATTTGTCACCGCGCAATGACTGCTAGTTCTGGTAGATAGCAATGAGGATGACACGCTATTTCACCAGGAGCTACGCAACAAGCTTACAGAGCAATACCGCACAGCGGAGACAACACGAGGAAGTCACAAACACAATAGATATAAGAAACGAAAGTCACCTGGACCAAACAGGATTCCGAACAAAGTCGTCCAGAACAACCACTCTCACTGGATCTCTGTCGACTCTTTAGTGAGTCCTCAGACAAGCGGTAATACCCTCTGCGTGGCAGAAAGCCAATATCATCAACAAAGGTCCGGACAAGGTGGTGCCTGACTCAAACTCATACTGGCCAATTGCACTACTCAACACATTTGGCAAGCTTCTGGGAGGAATTTGAATCCTCAGTTGATGGTAACACAACTTTGTCCACTATTAATAAACACGTGGAACCGAAGTTACTTGTTGACGGCATATCGGTCACCGCTGTCACGTATGAGGACACAAAACAAATACCAGACGCGCGTTACGGCGACCGCAACCGCACTATTCAATCGCACATTGACTATCTGGAAGGCATAGAAAGACAATACTATCACTATCGAGCAATATTGCACGTTTGGAGAGTCTGGCAAAGGAACTGGAGAAAATCGAAGTCCTTAGACACACATATGAAACTCAGATGTTAGATTACATCACATTGCGAAGAAAGAGAAACGAGGGACTGCTCAGTGGCGCATCGTTTCTGACGGTTCATCCCATGACGGCAACGCTCCTTCTCTTAGTGACACATTGGAGTTGGGACCCAATCTGCTTCCGAAAATACTCGGAATGCTTATCAGATTCCTCTGGTACAAGACGGCCACTAGTGAGTCGGGAGAACACATCACCACCAAGGACAGGGTGACCTTCAGATTTAAGAGGCTTCCCTTCGGACTTAAAAGTAGTCCGTTGTTACTCTCGGCAACACTGCGAGAATTGGCAACGATGTAGGAGACCCAATTTCGACAGCAGCAACCCTCATTGATAAGAACACCTTTATGGACGACTTTGCGGCTGGAGCTGAAGATGAGAACACTGCTGTTGTTGCCATACAATATGACATAAACTCCATGATGAAGCAAATCCACCTTCCCGTGGCAAAATGGGCTACGAACTCCGAGCAGTTAATACGCATCTGGGAGACAGAAGGACGGGACGTAACATCACACACTAAAGTACTGGGAGTTTCATGGAATATCGAGACTGGTACATTCTTATTGGAAAAACCAGAAATGTCTGAGGAGGTGCAAGGAGCTATGATCACTAAAAGACATCTACTGAAAGTAACGGCTAGTTTCTATGATTCTTTGGGACTTTCACGTCAGTATCAATTATTGGCAAACTTCTGTTCCGAGATACGTACTTGGAAGCGTGGCCTTCATGAAACGGGCTCCTTCCTCAGGACAATGCTACCCGCTGGAACACGTGGTATAACAACTTACCGTATCTACCTTACATGAATATACCCAAAAGGGTAGGAACTTCACAGAAATACCTATCACATATCCACGTCTTTTGCGACTCTTCAGAATAGGTTTATGGGACAGCGTCGTATGATACAAATGAGAAAAACAACCGCATCACACTTTCCCGCTCAAAATGCAACTCTCCGGACCGACTCCACTGTGACACTCACCTGCATACAAAATGATCCAAATAAGTGGGAGAAGTTTCTCTGTAACAGAGTTACAAAAATACAGAGTTCCACTTCTCCATCGCAGTGGAGGCAAGAAAAACCTGCAGATTTACTAACCTGAGGATCCATGCCGGCCAGTTTGAACATTTCAGGTAACATGGACCGCCCTGGCTCTCACAGTGGCCCCAGCAGCCTCCCAGAACTACTGTTCTTGATGTTCTTTGTGAAATAAAGAAGACGTTACCAAAGGTCCTCTTCACTAATGTTCAAGAACCATTAATCCACGCTCACAGATTCAGCTCGTACTGGAACCTACTCCGAGTCACTTCTCGGGTACTCCCGCTCAAAGACGCATTACTTCACAGGACTTGTCCAAATGGCCAAATCACGGTAACTGAATTAACCGCCGCCAGAGACTACTGGATCAAAACTATCCAATACAAATGCTTCCCAGCTGAAATGACTCTTCTCTCAGATAACACCCATCTGCCTCAAGATTCTAAAATTAAGGAGTTCAACCCTTTTCATCACGAAGGCCTCATTCAAGTTGGAGGTCACCTACAATTCTCTGGTCTGTCCATGAAGAACGTCACCCACTTATTCATGAGGGCCACCAACACTTGGCACATCTTCTTATTATGTTGACGCACACACGACTGCATCACCTAGGAGTGAGAATAATACTTTCGTCCTTCTGGATTCTCCACGCCACAAGAACAACAAACAAGGCGATCTATCGTTGCCTTCCTTGTAAAACATCAAGAACTATGCCCGGTCAACAAATCTCTACCAATGGACGGAGTGTGTAACAGCACATCGTTCGGAGTAATGGGAGTCGACTTTGCAGGTCCCCTGTCCTCGACAACTAGCTCTGGTGTACAGAAATGTTACATAGTCTTGTTCACCTGTGCCACAACACTTGGAACCGTCCGGTGACATGACTGTGATGAAGTTTATGTTGGCATTACAAAGGTTTGCGGGCAGAAGGTGATAACGCTGGTAACTTTCATGCAGCCAACAAGGAGCTCAGAGACGTCTGGACAGCCATCTCTTCCAGTGAGGAACACCAATTCGTCACTCACCAAGGCATCTCTTGGAAATTCATCGCACCACGCGCGGCTTGGTGGGGAGGCTGGTGAGAGAGGATGGTTGGTTCCGCCAAGAGATACCTGGGCAAAGCTCTGGGACGCACTAGCTTGGACGAGGATAGCTACGTATCGTCTTGGTGAACATAGAAGCCACGCTGAACCCGAAACCTATCACTCAAGACGACGAGGATGCTCTGACACCTGTGCACTTACTAGTGAGGGAACGTCTAACAATGCTGCCGACGGAACCCGAGCCTCCAAAATAAACCGAACTGTTTAAGATGTTCAGACTGCACCAGAGACTGGCAGATAATTTTTGGAAACGTTGGAATCGAGAGTACCTGATGCTCCTGAAGAGTTTCCATCAAGTACGACGCCCGAGGAGATGCACGTAGTTCGTGCTACTCCAAGAAGATCTGAGGCCACGACAACGTTGGAAGAAAGCCCGCATCGCAGATCTTCTGGAAGGACGGGATTGACTGGTGCGGACTGTGATCTTCAACACACCTGAAGGACGTGGTGTGGCATAGCTGATCAAGTGGTCATACCCCTGGAGGTGGACCAGGGTGGAGCGACATTTCCCGTCTTAGGTTGCAACTGTGTGTATACTCTTTGAATAAATAGAGTAGAGAGAAGATGGCGCGTTTTCACTGAATCCCGTGAACTACTCTCCGGCACCCAAAGCGTGTAACTCCGGACAGATAGCGGTTCCTATTTGGAAACCGATTATCCACACAACATTACTAACTGTTGTCGGTGTTTTTGGGAACCCCAGTATAGGTACCTAACCAACAAACTAGAACTCAAAATTGCATAAAAGCACCTGCCCACTGACTGACATTTGACAACTGCTCATTCTATTCCATAGTAACAAGTGCAAAGAAATTACCAACTAAATATAGGAAAATAAGATAGAAAATCTGACGTGTTGTACTTGTAAGGTTGAATACTTTGTTATTGTGAGCTTGTTGAGGAGCAGTATGGAGTAGGGACGCGCGTGTGTTGGAATCTGTTAAACGCGGTCAGTGAATGCTGCAGCCGATAGGAAATGAGACACACAATCCGTCCGTTTGACTTCCGCTGCCCACAAATTGAAAATCATACATTGCCTAATTGCTGCTCCACTCTCTCTCTCTCTCTCGGACATGTGATTGATATGCAAGTTTAAACATGCATACGTCACTCCATCCATACAAGTTGGTCAAGATCACGTGTCTTATGCACGATTAAACTCATTCCATTTAGATCCTGCTCATTATTTATGAAATAATTGCTTCCTCCATTAAATAGGACAATTAATGTATTACACACAAGAATCTGATGTGTTACACTCACATGACTTTCTCTACTCTTGTACTAACCACTCTTACAAACTCTTATTCCTATATCTTCTTCGTGTTAGTTGAGATAAACATTTATACAAATTATATTATTGCTTATTTCCTTGTAGGTACAAGGGGAATATGGGAATACAGTAGGCTTTGAGCGATAGTCATATCTTTTAAAACTTTGAGATTCCGTTTTCTTTGTACACTTAGCCAGAAAATTCAAAACATAAATTTCATTTCTCATACAAATTATCTTTAAAATCTTCGTGTCGTATCCTTAAAAGGCATTTAACTTATTTTCCAAATGTCATTTTAATCGATATTTCCGTACAAAGACAACGGGACCTCAAAACTTTAAAACATTTCACTATCGCACAAAGCCTACTGTATTCTAATATTCCCCTTGTACCTACCAGGAAATAAGCAATAAGATAGTTGTACAACTGTTCATTGTAAGCGTAAAATAATATATCCGAAACAAAACTGGCAACAAAGCTTTAACTGCGCACACAGAGAAATATATCAACAATTTTATGTTACGTATAAAGGAATGACGCATACAATCCAGCTAATTCTGACCCGTGTGACCTTTTCAAATATTACGCAAACCCAGATTGACCTTTCAGTTATCGGCAGAGGCGTTTCAAATGTGATTCAGCGCTATGATTCACCCCTACGCATGGCGTTATTCACTTTGTGAAGGTTATATCACTTGTAAGATAATCTGCCCTCTTATACGCTGCCCATATTCTTCGTGTTACTAAAACTCACACAAATTACAAGCAATATTTCCCAAATGTTCACTCTACAAAAAATTATTTTGCATCTAAGTTGTGTATTTTAACGAGATATACATTTTTGTACAGTAAGATTTTATCTATTTCTTACGCTTCACGAGTTATTTAAAAGTCATCAAGAGTAAACAGGACTACCTAGGTTATAGTCAGAAAATTCAAAACATTCATTTCGTTTGTCATACAAATATCTTAAACATGTCATATGACAGTGAAAATTATTAGAGCCTGTTTCCAGAAATTGAAAATGTCTTGTACCTACAAGGAAATAAGCAATAAGATAATTTGTACAAATGTTTATCTCAACTAACACGAAGAAGATATAGGAATAAGAGTTTGTAAGAATACTAGTGTATAGGAAACTAGGTAGAAAAACTCATGTGCCAGAATGTTTGCAATGAGAGCGTCCTGCCTGTTAGAAGCACGTGGTAGCGAAAGACTGCATGTTTACAGGTAGGTATAAAAGTTGGGGGCTGCTGTGGTTATATCCGGCAGGTCATTGCGACCTGCAGAGTGGCCCGGCCTGGCCCGGCCTGGCGCAGAGGGAACACAATGCGACACACATGCCCGTGTACCAATGTTCACACTGCACCCAACACAACACACTCTCTGTGCAATAATACAACTGCCATATACGTACATAATTCATATTTATTTTCTCTACTAGGTGCAGTAAGTTCAGGAGGATTGTATTCGACCCAACAATTCAATATCGAGATTTCATTGGAAATATGCACACGTTTTGAAGCCCCCTGAATAGTAACAAAAGGCTTAGTAAACGGTCGGACTGTGTGTATGTGTACCTTATACCTGGAAAGTTCTTCTAAAATATTGATTTTCTTGGAAATGGCTCGAACGATTTTGATTAAAATATGATATATTTAAAATATTTGTATGACAAATGAAATGTATATTTTGAATTTTCTGGCTACAGCCCATGTAGTCCTGTTTACTCTGGATGACTTTTGAATAACTCGTAAGACATAGACAAAATCTTACTACACAAAAAATATAGATCTTGCTAAAATACACAATTTATGCCCAAATGAATTGTTTTGTTGAGTGAACCATTTCGGAGATATTCTTTGCTATTTATGTGAGTTTTTCAAAACTTACTTTTCTCAAAGTGAAGGTGCAAAATTAAGGTTGCAGGTCCAACAACATTGAATGTATTCCGCTGGTTACAGAGTGCCAGTAGGTATATTGATCACGTGCACATTTTTCTCCAGGCGTACCAACTCTGAAAGAAAAATTGGCTCCTTCTCAAGATATTTGGGGAATGTTTGCGTTGTGGTATCACTCACTGTCAGAGGGGCGTACTAATTAATTCACAGCGCGGACTAATTCACCTACAGACAATCAATCACACCCGGAAATTCCGGTTGCCTGCACTTGCTGTTGTGTGTTTACAGAGGACGGAGCCAGCAGACGAGCCTTTCTATTGGTGGAAACAAGCACGCACTTACAATGATTACTTGTTTGTGTACACTGGGATAACTTAATGGAGGTGATGCAGAGCGAAGCTTTACAACTGCACAAATACTTGTTGCTTAAATCCTGCACGCCCCAAATATCCTTCACAGCTACCTACGTCAATCTATATTATATATGTATGTACAGAAACTATGTACTGCACTCACATGACTCTCTCTACTCTTGTACTAACCATTCTAACAAACTCTTATTCCTATATCTTCTTTATGTTAGTTGAGATAAACATTTGTACAAATTATCTTATTGCTTACTTCCTTGTAGGTACAAGGGGAATATTAGAATACACTAGGCTTTGTGCGATAGTCAAATCTTTTAAAGCTTTGAGATCCCGTTCTCTTTGCACGCTTAACATATAAAAAATAAACAACGATGTTCCATTTCACGAAAGTTTTGTTTTCCGAAACTCACACACATAATAAGGAATGTCTCCGAAATGGTTCACTCTACAAGAAAATTTATTGAGACATAAATTGTGTATTTTAGCAAGATCTACATTTTTTTATTGTAAGATTTGGTCTATCTCTAACGGTTTACGAGTTATGCAAAAGTCGTCCAGAGTAAATACGACTACAGGGGCTATAGCCAGAAAATTCAAGATATACGTTTCATTTGTCATAAAAATATCTGAAATATATGTCATTTTAATCAAATTCGTTAGAGCCATTTTCAAGAAAATCAAAATTTTCAAAAAATGTTCCATGTAAAGGGTAGTTTAGGGTGGGGCTATTTTCTTCAAAATCTTCGTGTCACATCCTTGAAATGCATTAAACTTAAATACCAACTTTGGTTTTTAACCGACTTTTCGTTTTTGAGTTATGCTGTCCACAGACTGACAGACTGACACACACAGACACACGGACCTTTTTCTAAAAATGCTTTTTTTTTTATTCAGGGGACCTCAAAACATGTATTTTCGGTGAAATCTCGACATCGAATTTTTGGGTGGAATACAATACTTCCCCTACTTACCAGTAGAGAAAGTAAAAATGTTTTTTTTTATTCAGGGGACCTCAAAACATGTATTTTCGGTGAAATATCGACATCGAATTTTTGGTCGGAATACAATACTTCCTCTACTTACTATACGCAGTAGAGAAATTTCCAAAAAGCTTAGAAAAACTAATATGAACGTGTTATTGACCAGAATAGCCCTAAAGTGAACATAAAAAGTAAATTTGGTATTTAAGGCTCCTGCACAAGATTTTCAGGAAATTACCTGCAACCAAAACTGGGCTCTACACTGAAAATGGTTATAAAATGTTCATTTTCTGAAAAATGCATGTAACTATTTTGGTTAAAATAGCATATATTTAACTTATTTTCATGATAAATGAAATTTAAGTAAATGTTGAATTTTCTGATAATATATCTGAGGTGCTCTTCACTCTGAATAACTTCTGTATAAGTCGTAGACTTCTTCTGAGACATTCCTTTATTTGTGATTTTAATTTTGCACCTTTACCACATTCACAGTCGCTATTCTTTGGTTTTTCTTCTAGTCTTACTAAGAAAGTGGAATTTGAAAGCTATAACACAGTGACTAGATCTTAAAAGATTTGACTACCCCTAAAAGCCTTCTATAATCTCATATTCCCCTTGTAGTTACAAGAAAATTAGTAATAATATAATTTGTACAAATTGTGTGCAACAGTTCAGACTTTTAAAGAACAAGACTGCAAACCAAAGAAAAGTAGAAATATCAAAAAGAAAAGGAAAACTCCGTAAGAATGGGGAATCGTGTAATTAAATGCACATTAGTCGCAGCACAATTAAAAAGAATGCGGTCGGTCGGTCGGCCGGCCGGCCGCCGATCTGGGCAGAGAAGGATAAAATGTAATATATGAAAGTTACCTGCAAGTTCTAATGAAGGGAATAAAGTATGTATGTGTGCGGGCGAGTGTCAGTGGGAAACTTGGAAACTTGCAGGCAGGCGAGCGAGCGAGCGAACCAGCGACCTAGCACTCGCTCTGAGAAGATTAACGGCCAGTATGGGGAGTCACGAACGACATCTATAAGTAGAGCAGGACCAAATGTAAGATGTCCTTAGAACAGAGCAGAATTCTTGTAGGACGCGAAGCCCTTGTCAAATCCATTATCATTATTCGCTCAGCACTGTGAGTTTATGTACTGGGCGTGTTGGTACACTCCCTGGCAAACATTTTGTCCGAGCTTTGGTACGCCTCACAGCTACCCATTTACGCATACGCACAGGCGAACTTATTTATATACTCATGTTTCTACTTATATATTTATTTACGTATTTTATAGATATGTTTATTACTTTCTCTACTACGTATAGCAAGTAGAGGAAGTATTGCATTTCATCCAAAAATTCGATGTTGAAATTTCACCGAAAATATGCGTTTTGAGGATCCTGAATCCAAGAAAGCAGTTTTAGAAAAAAGTCCGTGTGTGTGTGTGTGTGTGTGTGTGTGTGTGTGTGTGTGTGTGTGTGTGTGTGTGTGTGTGTGTGTGTCTGTGAACAGCATAACTCAGAAACAAGAAGTCGGTTAAAAACCAAAGTTGGTATTTAAGTTTAACATACTTTAATGACGCAACACGAAGACTTTGAAGAAAATTGCTTCACTCTAAACTATCCTTTACATGGAACATTTTTCGAAAATATTTTATGGGCAAGTACTCTAACGATTTTGATTAAAATTCCATGCTATAACATTTTTATGCCAAATAAAATATAAATTTTGAATTTTTTGGCTATAGCCCATGTAGTCCTGTTTACTCTAGATGACTTTTGCATAACTGGTAAACCGTAAGAGATAAACCAAATCTTACTATACAATAAATGTATATCTTCTTAAATCAGACGAGTTTTGGAAAACAAGCTTTCGTCAAATGGAAGATTGTGTTTCATTTTTTATATGTTAAACGTCTAAAGTGAACAGAATTTCAAAACTTTAAGGAATTTGACTATCGCATAAAGCCTACTATATTACCATATTCCCCTTGTATCTACAAGGAAATAAGCAATAAGATAATTTGTACAAATGTGTATCTCAACTAACACGAAGAAGATATAGGAATAAGAGTTTGTAAGAAGGGTTAGTATAAGAGAGAAAGTCATGTGAGTGCAACACATCAGATTTTTTCTGTATTTATTTAAAACAAAGCCGTGGGTGAAAGCAGTAGATGTACCAGCGAACTTGACCTGTGTTGACCTGAAAAGTGCAGTGCAGTTGACTGTGTGTGTGTGTGTGTGTGTGTGTGTGTGTGTGTGTGTGTGTGTGTGTGTGTGTGTGTGTGTGTTCGTGTGTCTGTGTGTGTGTCGCAAATGGGCAGCAGTTTTCTTACAGCGAGAACATTACACCATAACACTTAGGGTCATCGGAGCGTGAACACGTGTTCATGGGCCGTTAATGTTGTCGACAAAACACTCGCACAAATGAAACACTCTGTTTATGATATCGCTCTTTTCACGACCAGAATCTGTTTTTAAGTACATCTTTAAAAGCTAATAGTGGCAATTGCTTCCATATCCTGTAGCCTTTCATGGATTAGATGTCACTCCCTCGCTGACTCAGTCACTCCTGGGTCTCTTACGTTCACTCAGCCGTGAAAATGCGACACAGCATAACAGTTTCCAACCTCCAGCTCCCGAGCTAATATCAACAATACAACTACTATAATAGATAACGGGGGTTCGTTCGTCACTTCCGGAATACACTCAGCCTTGTTGGCAGCGTCGTTGGATGTCGACATTTCACCGGAAATATGTTTTAGGGCCCCTCGAATCCAAAAAAAAGTTTTAGAAACGTGTGTGTGTGTGTGTGTGTGTGTGTGTGTGTGTGTGTGTGTGTGTGTGTGTGTGTGTGTGTGTGTGTGTGTGTCACATTGGGGACAACGTAACTCAAAAACGAAAAGTCGGTTAAAAACCAAAGTTGGTATTTAAATTCAGTATCTTTTAAGAATACGACACAAAAAATTTGAAGAACATAGCTTGACCGTATACATGAAAAATTGCTCAACAATTTTGAATTTCTCTACAATACCTATAACGATTTTTATTACAATGCTATGGTATTTGAGATATTTTATGGCAAAGGGAATGTACATTTTCACTTTTCTGTCTACCACCCCTGTAGTCCTATTTACTGTTGATGTCTTTTGTATTGCTGATGAACCCTAAGAGACAGACAAAATCTTACTGTACAAAAAAATGTTGTTGTTGTTGTTGTTGTTGTTGTTAGCTAATGCTGGATTTCTGACAATGAAGCCATTAATCCTCTTGCTCTCCAATATTTTTCACTGATATTGAAGAGAGCAATAGCAGTATAGTAACCGCTTTTTAGAGAGCACCATATTTTTATGTTTTGGCGGTCACATCGCTCTCTCACAACCCCCAGAATGTCTGGAGGACCACACCTGTCGTTGGTTTACGGGTCTCACCGACCTGACCGGGAGAGTTATCAAAATAAATTCACCGACCATATCCTCTGATTACCAATCAGAGGACGTAGCACATGCCATGACAGGTCAGCATGTTAGGGGTTAAGATTTTATAGAGAAATGGAGAGATTGGAAAAATAAAGACTCCCTAGCCCTCGGGAACCCTAATAACATCGGGGTCGGAAGAGAACAAGAGATGACCAAAGTAAGGTCAGATAGAAAAGTTACAGTGAGGAGCAAAACACCAGTAAGTGGAAGTAATGTTCTGCTCAGCTTGGGTACCTTGTGGTCGGCATTCACATATCCCCTAGACGGAGACCTCTTAGTAATTTAGCACATTGTATGTATCCTTATTAATTTTGGCGCTTAATCTTTTCTACATGTTTATTCTTCCATTTCAAATTGTTATCCAAAGCTAATCCTCAAAAATGTACAAAAAATATAGGTGTTGCTAAAACACACAATCTATATACTAATATATTTTTTTAGAGAGAGCCACTTCGGAGATATTCTTTGTTATATGTGACAGTTTTAGAATACGTGAACTTTGAAAATGGAAGATTGTTATTCACTTTTTACATCTTAGCCGTGCAAAGACAACGGAATCACAAAGCTTTAAAATATTTGACTACCGTTGAAAGCCTACTATACTTCCATATTCCCCTTGTACCTACAAGGAAATAAGCAATAAGATAATTTGTACAACCTGAAGAAGATATAGGAGTAAGGGTTTGTAAGAATGGTTAGTACAAGAGTAGAGAAAGTCATGTGAGTGAAACATCAGATTTCTGTGTAGTAATATCTTCTTTCGGTGAAGTGGACCTAAAATTCAAGATATATACATGAACATGTTTTAATTAAAGATATACTACTTCTCTTTAAATCGATAGAGCCTTTTAAAAAAGACGTTTGGTACAATTTGCTGTGTAAAGCGTATGTATGGATGGAGGTCTTTTTTGAACATGTTTTTGTCACATCCTTTGAAGATACGATTCCAAATTTGGTTTTCAGAGACACACACACAGGCGCGTTTTTCTAAGGATAATTTTTCGTTTCAACTCCGAGCATCTCAAAACATGCATTTCCAGCGGTGTCGAATTTTTGTGGGGAATACAAAGTGTAAATATGAATGTAATATTCGTCGTATAACAATTAATCTGATATATCTATTGGGTTTTGTTTGACAGACGAGCTGCAGGGACGTTTCCATGTAAGTAACAATATAGACAGACAGAGAGACATATAGACAATGCACAGTGTTGACCACAGCACCTCCAACTGGGGGTCCTTTATGTACTGGTCGGTCGCTCGGTCTCTGTCAATTAGCAGATCCTAGCTCCTGCATACCAATTCCTGAGATTATCATACTCTGTCTGTCTGTCTCAGTGCCAGATAAGATCTGCATATCGGGTTAGTTAGTTACCTACTCCTTAGATTACTGCACTTCCGCTATATCCAAACACTCCATATAAAACACCGTCCTTACCCATTTGAACAATCATACTTAGGTTGTACTTGTCCAATAGTCTTGTGTTTCTTTGTTACTAGGTGAAATACCCGACGTTGTCCCTGGTTTGATGATTTATCACTAAAACATTTAGACTTAGGTTGTACTTGTCCAATAGTCTTGTGTTTCTTTGTTACTAGGTGAAATACCCGACGTTGTCCGTGGTTTGATGATTTATCACTACAACATTTAGACTTAGGTTGTACTTGTCCAATAGTCTTGTGTTTCTTTGTTACTAGGTGAAATACCCGACGTTGTCCCTGGTTTGATGATTTATCACTAAAACATTTAGACTTAGGTTGTACTTGTCCAATAGTCTTGTGTTTCTTTGTTACTAGGTGAAATACCCGACGTTGTCCGTGGTTTGATGATTTATCACTACAACATTTAGACTTAGGTTGTACTTGTGCAATATCCTGTGTTTCTTTGTTATTAGGTGAAATACGCGACGTTGTCCGTGGTTTGATGATTTATGACTACAACATTTGGACTTAGGTTGCATTTGCCCAATAGGTTTTCTTTAATAATAATTACTGTATTATTTGAGAAAATATTTCGGCTGGGGTTTAGAACTTTCTACTGAAACGTTTGAAGGAGTCTCTTCCGGCTGGTATCTCCCGTCACCAGTATGAAGGTAATCTTCTGCTCGTCGTCACTTTGAAGGGTCGGTATGATGAATTCTTTTCTCGTATAAAAGATCCGGCTAACTCTTTCGATGAACTGCGATGACTCTTTCTCTCCTATCTCGGTCGTGGTACGGGTATGAAGTATGTTCACAATTTACAGCTGATAATTTTCCCTTAGACGCGACCCCCGTGAAAATTATATGTTACGTCGATGCATTAACTTTTAGTCTTTCTAATGAGATAGTCTTCTTTGCTCTGGAGGCCACAATTGAAATAATATTAGTGTATTTATTATCACAATTTTATTTGTTAATATATATAACATTTACAATGAAGACAAAAGTTAATCGCACTAGGCCAACTGCAAACGATATAATGCAAACAATCAAACAATGGGAAACAAAACACTCCAACACAACACCTACCATAACTAATAATACTGCATCAAATGCCCCTCATCACAGTATATGCAACTAATTCTATTTTGGGAAAATTGTTTTCAGCCATACAATGTTGCATGTACTGTGATGATCTCCCCACAACAATGTAATTGTACAACAATATAACAACTGTGTTGAAAAACATGTCATCGTTGAATACAAAAATATTTTCTCTTGACAATGTTTCGATTTTTTTTTTTTTTTTTTGGTAACTTTCAGGGGTTCTATGCCCCTCCCCACTAAAATTTGTTTTATGATTTTTCTTATGTGCGGTGGATAATGGCGAATAAGTGCTTCAATAACCTCCTGTTCACTCAACTGAGGTTGGAGTAGTTTCGATTTGTTCGTCAGTTTCAAAAAATACTCCATCATTGAAATACCACGTTTACTGTCATAATGTCCGGTAGCCAGTTCGACTTTAATCTGGTTTTGACGTCCCGGTCCCCAAAATCTAGTTATAAAAAGGTTTCGAAACATACTATATGTTTCGTGAGACGCCAAAGTTAGTCTTAACCATTCCAATGCGTTTTTCTTAAGACAGCGTTTAACCACCATCATTCGTATCTCGTTCGGAATTCGTTTGATCCTAAAATAATCCTCCAGTTCTTTTATGAAAATTTTTGGATTGTCACCGGCTTCTTCGTCAAATGACGGAGGGGTTAGGTCATGGAACAAGTGACTAGCGTGACAATTATGGTTTTGACTAGGGGAGTGCATTGGCATAGCTAAATCATTCTCCTGAAAGTCCGCCATATTACTGTTATTGTCAAGTGCATCAGTATTGGTCATATTTTTGCATTCACTCACAAATTGATCATGATTGTCATTAACTCTATCAGCCTGTAGAGCAATCACAACTTGGGAAAGCCTTCCTGTAAATTCTTTTTCCTTTGTAACCGTTTCATTTATTCTATTTACATTTACATTGGCTTCCTCCTTTACTTTATTCAATTCTTCTCGCTGTGACTGCATCTCAGCGCTTATACCCTTTACAACATTTTCTAAACTATCAATTTTTACATCAATGTCATTTTGTTTTGACCTAATTCCATCTTGATACATTTTACAACTCTGTTCTACCACGACTATCTCTGTTCTCAATTCATCTCCTACCTTTGCAATTTTTGCATTCTGTTCTGCTAGTTTTTCATCAAATTCTTTACTTAATTCAGCTTTCATTTCTACCACTGTCTTCTCCTGTCCTAACTTAACTTCATTTATCAATTCTCCTAGCCTAGCTATTTCTACTGTGTTTGATTCCTGTCCTAATTTTATCACGCTTACTAACTCACCTAATTTAGCTATATCATTGTTACTTGATTCAATTCTTTCTGTACATTCCTTCTTACATAATTCAATTTCTTGTGACAATTTATTTATATTTCTGGCATTATCCTCCTTCAAATCTGTTACATTTCTAACACTATCCTCTCTTAGTTTTGCTACATCTGCTTTTAGTTCTGTTACATTTCTAACAAAATCTGCTTTTATATCTGCTGTATTTTTGTTCATCGCTTCCAATATTTCTTTCAATCCTATTTCAGATTCCTTACATACTACATTCTTTCTACCTTCTACTGATAACTTATCACTCACTTCCCTCTCTACACTATCATTATCTTTCTCAACTTTTTCCATCTTCTGTACAATTTTCTTATTGCGTAGTATCATAAATTAGTACTAGTCTTACTTGAATTCTGGAGTACAAGAAAAAGGATACTCCGTCAAAATGTCTTCTTTTCACTCTTTGTCCAGGTACATATTTTTACTCTATACGCCTGTATTCGAGCCGTCGCGCGTCTGGGCGCCAGTATAAAGGAGTCTCTTCCGGCTGGTATCTCCCGTCACCAGTATGAAGGGAATCTTCTGCTCGTCGTCACTTTGAAGGGTCGGTATGATGAATTCTTTTCTCGTGTAAAAGATCCGGCTAACTCTTTCGATGAACTGCGATGACTCTTTCTTTCCTATCTCGGTCGTGGTACGGGTATGAAGTATGTTCACAATTTACAGCTGATAATTTTCCTTGAGACGCGACCCCCGTGAAAATTATATGTTACGTCGATGTATTAACTTTTAGTCTTTCTAATGAGATAGTCTTCTTTGCTCTGGAGGCCACAATTGAAATAATATTAGTGTATTTATTATCACAATTTTATTCGTTAATATATATAACATTTACAATGAAGACAAAAGGTAATCGCACTAGGCCAACTGCAAACGATATAATGCAAACAATCAAACAATGGGAAACAAAACACTCCAACACAACACCTACCATAACTAATAATACTGCATCACGTTAATTCTTAATAAGTGTTAAAAATATCAATGTAAAACCTTTAAAATTAATAAAGTTAGATAAGTCGTTCCCAGCTCTTAAAAATAACTGGATTATGTGAATTTTTCAAAGAAATAAAGAAATTAATATCTCAGGAACCAGGGTAGACGTAAACGTTTTTGTACATATAATATATGGAAACGTGCAGTGCTCGAATTTAAATGACGTAAGTTAAGTTATTATAAGCACAAATATTAGAGGCAGAAATAAATACCCATTTGACCTTGGTGGTAGCGTTATAATCAGCTTGATTCTCAAATGTTATAAGCAGGTTTATGATTTTTAGATGCACACCTTTTTTCTTAGGGTAAATTTAAGCTCTTCGGAAAGGTATGATTATGTAAAGTTTTGTTTCTTGTTGCTATAAAAGGCATTTTAATGCATCTGTTTCCCTTCTGGAGTACTTTTATATTTTCCATCAGCCATGCCCTTAATCCCCTTTTCTGAGTTTGAAATTGTTCTTGTGGTTACGGACCAGGCTCCGTATGGTTTGAGCTGTTAGCCATTGAAGCCTTGTTCATCTCTGCCCTGAAGAAGATTCTGCTGAAAGCTCCGAAACATGTTGTGGTCTACAAGGAAACCACTGTCCTATCCATTCCAAATTTCCCTGACATTACCCGCTGGGGATCTTGTGGTGCTATCTTGTGTGAGAATTTTGACAAAATTAAAGAGTTTGTGGTTTCTTGGATCCAGCCGAAACTTCTGTTAACGGAGAAAATTATGATAGTATTATTATACTTTGCTCCCAATTTAACTGAAGATTATACATTATATAAATGTTTTAAGTGTTCTTTTCTCTTTCACATTTATTTATTGTACGCATTTTATAGAACATAAATCGGATGTTTTGCACTCACATAACTTTCTCTACTCTTGTACTAACCATTAAGTGATCTCGAGATAACAGGGTGCGAGCTGCAAAATCTCGTATCGTTACACGTAACTTACTCTTGCCATGATCATAGAATACTGATCATAATACAAATTGTAGTATAAATGCTGAGATTGCGCTCGACATGTAAGGAAGTGTTACAGTTGCTGGACTGTGTAACTCGAAGGCCTGGTTTCTCAGTTAAAGCCTTGTCATTTCTCAGCAAGGATTGTTAAATGTAGACTTGTTCATTATAAGGCGAATGAGATGAGGAAATTAATGTAAGAGGACATGAAAGTGCACTTGCTAGTAATAGAGCAAATATTGATTTTTGTGAAAGTTCCATTATAGTAATAAAGTGGAACAGCAACACAAAGGGGTACAGGAACAAATGACTGTCAGTGTTAATGCCATTAATAATGCACGTACTGACAACCTACATGTCAACTTTAACATAATTAATTAATTTTGGGTCGCTTTTTTCATTACCTAACGACTTATCATGTTTTCAAATTCCTTAATTCAAAACAAACACTCTTACATTATTGAGTATTCGTCGCAAAAATTCAAATTTAAATTCTATGGGCAAATTTTAAAATATGACGTAACAAAAACAATATTTGTGTTGCACTCACATGACTTTCAATAGTGAACAGCACTCGTAGGCTGTAGCCAGAACATTCAAAGTATACACTTCATTCGTCATAAAAAATTCTTAAACAAAGGTCATTTTAATCAAAATCGCATTTTCGAGAAAATTAAAAGTTTTTACAATTTTTGCATGTACATAAACAGTAATTTAGGTTGGAGGAATTTTCTACAAAATTTTTGTGTTACATCCTTAAAGCATATTAAACTTAACTAACAACCTTGGTTTTTAACCGAGTTTTCGTTTTTTAGTTACGCCATCCACACAAACACACACACACACACACACACACACACACACACACACACACACACACACACACACACACACACACACACACACACACACAAGCGTTTTTCTAAAAGTTTTTTTTTTTCCGATTCAGGGGCCTCAAAACATATATTTCCGGTGAAATCTCGACATCGAATTTTTGGGTGGAATACAGTACTTCCCCTACTACATAGTAGAGTAAGTAAAAATAAAGGTTCTTTGTTAAGAAATATAGGTTCGTTCGTTTAAATTAGATATCTCGTACAACAGGGAAAGACGACAGAGTGGAGAATCAGAGTTAAGAATTTGTGGTAGGAGCAGATACAAATAAAAGGATTGGCTCAAGAGAATGGAAGATCAAAGGATGTGAGAGCAAATACTCAGGGCCTCTGCTTGGCTCGCCTCGCCTCGAGGGAGACGCAGTGTCCAAGTATGTCGGACTGTCGCACTTTGATCTTACTTACCAACACAAAAAATACGAGTATGTCCCACGTAAAGGAAGTGTACCTAGAGTCATGATCCTCATCACATACAACATTTAAATCACATATTTGTATTTGTATCACAGATATCTGCTTGTGCTTTTGTTGTGCATTTCGTAAGTAATGCTCACAAAAGTAACGAATGCAAAGTACCCAGTTACACACAGCCGTTTCGAAACTGCAATTAAACTACATTTAACCAAATTTGTTCTCAAAGTCCACTAATTTAAAATGTAAAAGATGTAGCTGTCAAACGATAGGCCCGCTACAAACGACATTAATCCGAAGTGTCAATTTAATTGACACTGACTTGTAGGTCCAACATAAGGGGAGGGTAATCACTTCCTCACTCTCATACTTGCAGGTGTTCACTCTGTCTGGTACATAGGTTCCTGTGTTCCCTGACAGACGTCTGACTCTAGACACTGACTTGTAAGTCCTACATAAGGGGAGGGTAATCACTTCCTCACTCTCATACTTGCAGGTGTTCACTCTGTCTGGTACATAGGTTCCTGGGTTCCCTGACAGACGTCTGACTCTAGACACTGACTTGTAAGTCCTACATAAGGGGAGGATAATCACTTCCTCACTCTCATACTTGCAGGTGTTCACTCTGTCTGGTACATAGGTTCCTGTGTTCCCTGACAGACGTCTGACTCTAGACACTGTCTTGTAAGTCCTACATAAGGGGAGGGTAATCACTTCCTCACTCTCATACTTGCAGGTGTTCACTCTGTCTGGTACATAGGTTCCTGTGTTCCCTGACAGACGTCTGACTCTAGACACTGACTTTTGAGTTATGGTGTCCACAGACTGACACACACACACACAGACACACATACACACACACACATACACACACGCACGCACACACACACGCACACACGGAGAGAGAGGCGGACCTGTTTCTAAAAATGCTTTCTTTTATTCAGGGGGTCTCAAAACATATATTTCCGGTGAAATGTCGATATTGAATTTTTGGGTGGAACACAATTCTTGTACTACTTAGGAGAGAAAGTAAAAGTGTAGATATGAGATTCAGTATGTGTTTTATGGATATCCAGTTTTTTGTAGTACTCAGAGAGAGGGGGGGGTGGGGGAAGCAAGAGTGGAGAGAGCAGAACCTCTGCAGTCATGGAACAATGAGGGAAGCATTCCCCTAGTTGCGAGAGGGAATTAAAGTTTTTAATGCAGTGTAAAGATCGCGAACAAAGAACACCTGTGTCGTGTTTTGTTTTGCTTTACACCGGCCATGTTTACGTTGAGAAGAATGGCTTGCTGAATAAATGAGCGAGAAAGTGTTATCGCATTAACGTGCAGTACTGCGCATGCGCCCGACGCGCTGCTGTCGCAGCCCCCGCGGACACATCGCGGGAGAAAGGTCGCCAGCCCTTGGTCAATATTCTTAAAATTACGATCGATATACCTACTCGCCAAATAAATTGGCGTCATTATGTTGTCGGTGAAAACAACATTCTGAGAAAACGGCAAGGTAATAAAGGCTTTTCCTGAAGATTATATCTGACCTCAAAGTATTCCCTTCAGGTATTTCAGAAGAAGCACATTCACAAAGTAGAGGACGAGACGCTTGGAAAGTAACTGCACCTCTCAACCTGCATGAAAAACTCAGAAATAAAACATCTGACGTGTTGCACTCGCATGACTTTCTCTACTCTGTAACTAACTAATCTTATAAACACTCACTCCTATATCTTATTCATGTTAAACCATATAAACACTTCTAGCAATTATCTTATTGTTAATTTTCTTGTAGGTACAAGGGGAATATGGGAATACGATACCCTCTGAGCGATATTAAATATTTTAAACTGTTGAAATTTAGTTCTTTTTGCACCACAAAGAGATAAAAAAGTGAATAAACAACCAAGGAACATCTCCGAAACGGTTCACTCAACAAAAACGTTTTTCAAAATAAATTGTGTATTTTAGCAAGATTCACATTTTATGTCCAAATAAGTGTTATTATACAGTGAACTACTCGTATTTTGTACATATTCCTTGTTATTTGTGTGAGCCTTAGAGAAATTATACTTCTGTCAAATGGAAGATCATTATTCATTTTTACACGTTAACCGTGTAACGAGAACGGAATCTCAAAGCTTAAAAGCATTTGACTATCACTTAGTCTACTATATTCCCATGTACCCCTTGTACCTAATGGAAATAAGCAATAATATAATTTGTACAAATGTTTATCTCAGCTAACATGAAGAAGATATAGGAATAAGAGTTTGTAAGAATGGTTAGTACAAGAGTAGAGAAAGTCATGTGAGTGCAACACATCAGATTTTTAACTTTGTTAACATACCTATATAAATCAGTAAGAAGGTTCCTTTGCGTATTGTGGTTTCGAAACAACCAGGTCGGTTTACGCCACTACTTGTGTAGCTTTGAACCCGTGTTGTTTGGATTCAACATAAATTGAGTGTTTTAACAAATCTACTAATTGTAGTTGTAAAACTAGCGCAGTCTGCAGTTAGGTATGATCACAAGCACACACGCTATGGCACAGGGCATCAGTTTGTTTTGTTAATTTTCGACATTTGATCATCCCTTAATGTAGTCAAACTGGTATCTTACATGTATGGACTGCATCTACATACATAATGCATTCTCGTCAGGAAGCGACCTTAAACTGCATTGCTCTTGGATATAATTCCATGAGAGTGCACTTCAAACTGCAAGCCGCACTGCATACGGAATACTATTTCAAACAGTGCAACAGGTTCTCCCTCTCTCTCTCTCTCTCTCACCTTGGTGAAGTTACTGTCAACCTGTGAGGTGGCAGGCTTGAGAGCACTGTCGGGGTTCGATCCAGTGACCCGCCCGCTGTGTTTCACTGCACCTCGTCTCCTCTATGTGCAGTGTGGGGCAGAGCACACAATGGTTCAAATATTGCCACATCCTGTAATGTATACACCACTCTACTACATGCAAGAAGTAGAAGTATTTATTCTATCCAAAAATTTGATGTCCAGATTTCACCGGAACTATACCTTTTGAGGCCCCTTGAATCCATAAAAAAGCATTTGTTAATGTGCATTGGTGAACCCATCACAGCACTATCATCCTCCTCAGATGTGAGCCTCACTGTCGCAGAATATGCTTTTGTTTAGCGATTTTGTCCCAGTAATGACGCAGGGAAGGAATCTACATCTGTATCATTAAATTTATTCGCCTTGATTGTGTTTCTAGTTATTTCTGATTTTAAAGTGAAATAAATATTTGTCGATTTCTCTTACACAGAACATTTCTTCCGCTTCTATGAATCATTTCTTGTTGTTGTTGTTGTTGGATGGATTACCCTCCTTTCTGGAGCACTTACAAACCAACAGTCAGGAGGAGATAGAAGGTCCTGCTTCACCTGGAACACTGTTCAACAACACCAAATACTACAGGAACAAAAGCGAGTACAGAAAACTGTATCAGTGTACGACGTTACGTTTCCCTTATGTACAAGTGGCAGTAGACAAAGAAATGTGCTTCTATTTCCGGAAGAGAAAATCCTGTGAATGTAATATGTGACATTTCTATTTAACTCATAAAATATTCTACAACTGGTACGTTAAAAGCCAAGTAGAGAAGGATATGTGAATGTATTACGTAAAAGAAAAGCGGGTAGAGAAAATCATATAGATGTTGCGTTGTATAATGAAATGGATAGTATAAAAACCATTTCCGTAACAAAATCCATGCAAACATGAGTGCGCGTAATGTTTGATTCGCATTTCTTTGTTTCTTATTCATGTTATTGTTGTATTTTACTATATTTAGTTATTGTTATTATTACTACTGTTATTAGCATATTGTTATTACCTCTATTATCTTATTCTCATTACTTTTTTATTCTTTATTATTATTATTATTATTATTATTATTATTATTATTATTATTATTATTATTATTATTATTATTATTATTATTATTATTATTATTATTATTATTATTATTATTATTATTATTATTATTATTATTATAATCATCATCGTCATCATCATCATTATCATTATTAGTATTTCCATTATTATTTTTATAAGTCCTATTATTGTTGGTTATTGTTAATTATTGTAATTATTACTATTACCTTCAGAATTACTATTATTTGTATCATAATTATTAGTTTTATTCTAATTAGTGTTAGTATTATCATTTACATTATTATATTAATATTTTTGTTATTGTTACTGTTTATTACTATTGTAATATTCTCATCGTTTTTATTATCATTATTAAAGGCTACTGTTGTGTTGAATTTATTCTTAGAATAGCTGTTCCAAATGATGCTTTGTTCATTGATACAATCTCTCAGCCGTCTCTTGTGTCTATATGGACGTATCTGAGAACTGCGGCTGTCACAGATGCATATGCTTTAACCATAATTTGAAGGGATTTGTTTAAAATGCAATATTCTTGAGTGCCTCCAAAAGAAATAATCTAATTGGGTTAGATCACGAGATCTTGTTGGCCAAGGTGTTGGGTCACCTAGCCCTATCCAGTGACCTAATACAAGTGAATAAAATGGACCTTTACAGGTTCAAATAGGAAGATGGTGCACCATCCACGACTGAAAGGTAACCTTTTGTGTCTATGTTCCTGACAGGAGGATGGATGAGGTGAATGTATCATAAGTATATATGACTCAATGACAACTTACGGAGAGGGACTTAGTACCTCGACTGAAAGGTGATCTTTTGTGTCTATGTTCCTGACAGGAGGATGGATGAGGTGAATGTATCATAAGTATATATGACTCAATGACAACTTACGGAGAGGGACTTAGTACCTCGACTGAAAGGTGATCTTTTGTGTCTATGTTCCTGACAGGAGGATGGATGAGGTGAATGTATCATAAGTATATATGACTCAATGACAACTTACGGAGAGGGACTTAGTACCTCGACTGAAAGGTGATCTTTTGTGTCTATGTTCCTGACAGGAGGATACATGAGGTGAATGTATCATAAGTATATATGACTCAATGACAACTTACGGAGGGGGACTTAGTACCTCGACTGAAAGGTGATCTTTTGTGTCTGTGTTCCTGACAGGAGGATGGATGTGGTGAATGTATCATAAGTATATATGACTCAATGACAACTTACGGAGGGGGACTTAGTACCTCGACTGAAAGGTGATCTTTTGTGTCTATGTTCCTGACAGGAGGATAGATGAGGTGAATGTATCATAAGTATATATGACTCAATGACAACTTACGGAGGGGGACTTAGTACCTCGAATGAAAGGTGATCTTTTGTGTCTATGTTCCTGACAGGAGGATGGATGTGGTGAATGTATCATAAGTATATATGACTCAATGACAACTTACGGAGAGGGACTTAGTACCTCGACTGAAAGGTGATCTTTTGTGTCTATGTTCCTGACAGGAGGATGGATGAGGTGAATGTACCATAAGTATATATGACTCAATGACAACTTACAGAGAGGGACTTAGTACCTCGACTGAAATGTGATCTTTTGTGTCTATGTTCCTGACAGGAGGATGGATGAGGTGAATGTATCCTGAGGGCGGTCAAATCGCTGTCACGACAGAGCAGAGGGCAGATTCCCCTTTTTCCCCTAGTTAGGTGCACCCCGGCGGAGACTGTCTTAGCTCCCCACCCTCCTCGGACTTGTAAACCAGTAGGGTGACCTCCGATCCGGGGGACAAGACTTCCAGAGCACATTTGTTCCCTCTGCCATGGCTCTGAAGGAAATATAACGGGATGAAGAGTGAAATGAAATGGTTAATGTAACAAAATGTAGGACAGGAAATTAGCAGGATATGGAAACATGTACTTCCCAGCATTTGCCTGACAACCGGGGAAACTCCGAAGAAACCTATTGGTCAGGAAGGTTGGTAAGGGGGATCGAACCCGAGAATACGTGCCACAGACATGCCGTTCCGCTCGGTTTAGTTGTGTAAGGTTGGTATGAAGAACATGTGACAGTTTTATTCGAAGCGATATGTATGTTATCTGCATTTGGTTTCGGAGGTCGATAGAGCAAACCGTGCGCAGATTATCTGGCTAATGCCCCACAGTTTTTACGTTAGCTTTTCATCGGGAACTGTAGCAGTAAATTTTTACGATGTCGGTCCGTCCGTCTGTCCGACTGGCCGAGCCGCCACCCTCTCATTAACACATGTTGAAGGGATATTATCAGAACTGCGGTCACTCGGTCCACACACACACGTACACACACACAGAGGAGTGAATACTTTGAAAAGGACGAGAGTAAACCAACGCTTAATCTCAGATCCATTTTCATTCGCTACTCCCCGATAGCAGTCTTTTTATTACAATATTACAGGCGAACACTGACACTCAGAAGCTTTGTAAAATGGAATACGAGGTGATTCAAGAGTTTTTTGTGGCTAGGGTCGTTTCTACTAGAACAAACATTAATTCTGCTGAACAGTCCAAAACTAGTTCAACTGTAGGATAAAATCAGAATGGGAAAACGCTCATAGTCGTATATTTCGGAATAAATGAATTAATTCTTGTAGAATGATCTTGAAATGCACAAACACTGTATAAAAGTATATTTTTAATTTCTCTACTACGTATAGTATGTAGGGAAAGTATTGTTTTGGACGCAAAACTTCGATGTCGAGATATTACCTGTAATATGTTTTGATGCCCCCCTCCCTGAATAAATATCTAGAGGATGTTTAGAAAAAAGCTCGGCGTGTGTGTGTGGGGGGGGGGGGGTGATTCAAGAAGCAAAAGTTGGTTAAAAACCAAAGCAGGTAATTTATATTTAATACCTTTCTCCACCCAAAACTACCCTTTACATGGAATATTTTTCGGTACTTGATTTTAAAAATAGCTCTAAAAGTTTAATCAAATTAGCATATGTTTAATATATTTTATGACAAATGAAATATAAGAGTGCGAGTGTAAGACTCCTACCCAGGGTTCGAACAAATGCAGCACTAGTCACTAAAAACCCCATCGGAATTGTTGAGGTCCAAACGTCATTGTTGCAGTGCCACATTGATGCACCTGCGCATTCAGTGGTGATAGATGAATGCTGCCTGCCAGTGGATGTAACAGCTGAAGTGTCAGAGGACAAACATGACGTAAATCCTGTATTCCCCCAAGGTTGCTAGTCATGGTGATAATGGTGAAACTCTGTAGTGTGTGGTCATGATGGGTGACTAGAATGATCGATCACGTTTGTGAGTTCTTGTGTCAATTTGGAAAGTTGGTGCCGACACAGCTCGTCGCAGCAGTGGCCGTTGTGGATATAGCGTTGTCGGTGTGCTGCTATTGTGGATGAAGGGTCGCTGTCATCTGGTGTGGCTGTTGAAGAAGCTGGCGTGTGGCAATGTTGTCGGTCTCCTGGTGAGGCGGAGTGGCTGCGTATACTGGTATACTGTAGTGATTGCCTACTCCAGGGTGGCTAGACGGGATTTGATGTTGAGCATCTCTGAGTGGCGATCCTGGACTGCGTCCAGCCAGGCACGGTTCCGCCAGCGTCATCTCTCGGTTTTGGAGTTGATGTGGACGCTCTTGCTACTGATGAGTTGATGTCTGCGCTGGTTGTCGAAGCTGAGTGGCTCACTGGTATGCCTCGCGGCTTGAGAGGCACTGCGCCTGGCCGAAGCCATTACAGCTGGCGCAGTACCCCCGGCGGTGTCGAATGTTGTGCCCAGTGCACTGAGCTGTAAGGGCTGGGACCGTGTCGGCCTCGTGGTCGAACTGGGAACAACCCTAATAAGGTCAGTCCCGCGGTCAGGCCCACTTCTCGGTCGCCTAGGTCCACGAATTCCAGCCCGACCATCGAGGTTGGGCCGCGGTCCGTGACGATCCGTGTGGCCCTGATGGCTGAACTGCACTGGTGCTGGCTCTGCTAGTACGGACGTCACAGAAATAGCGTCCATTCTGGAGCTCCAACATTCACCACATTGGAAGGCAGCATTTGCTATTTGATACGCAACTGACGCAGGTGTATATGCGGGACTGCACAAAGAAACTCAAATATACTTGTGAAATAAACGTTAAAAGAAACTACCCCCTTCCCTCTTTTCGTATCCTGGCGAGATAGGCCAACCTTTCTTCTCCAACTCTTCCCCTTTAAAAACAATCAGACGTGTTTCCTGAGCCGGTCGGTTTCCAGGAGGAACTGAACTGTAATCAGGCATCCGGGTTTAGTGTGCTCTTCTCGGAGGAGATGGGCAGAACCTCCTTAAACCTCCGCTCCCAGAAACCACGTCGTCTCCTTGAAGTTTGTTCTATAGTATTTTTCAACAGCCCTAACCTTTCAGGCTGCATTAAGATCCTTGACTCTGGTAGCAATGGTCCTATGTATGGGGTGCCGCACTCACGGGGGATGTGGTATACCCCCGGTACATTGAGGTCCAGTTTGTCCTTCACCGGTCTCACCAGGTGTTTCATCTTCAAAGGCGCTTCATCACTACATCTGGCTCGAAGATCGAGAACGTCTAACTTATGTTCGTATTATTATCATATCATCATCATCATCATCATCATCATCATCATTATTATTATTATTATTATTATTATTATTATTATTATTATTATTATTATTATTATTATTATTATTATTATTATTATTATTATTATTATTATTATTATTATTATTATTATTATTATTATTATTATTATTATTATTATTATTATTATTATTATTATTATTATTATTATTATTATTATTATTATTATTATTATTATTATTATTATTATTATTATTATTATTATTATTATTATTATTATTATTATTATTATTATTATTATTATTATTATTATCATCATCATCATCATCATCATCATTGTTATTGTTGTTATTTCTATAATTATAAGGTAATTTTCCGTATATAGCCTTTCCTTGAAACTTTTAAGTACATAGATTAAATGTTGTGCCAATGTAGGTATATGTGTTTATGTGAGTAAAGTGAACCGTGCATTAATGAAATATCTTCCTTTGTTTACAGGTAAGAGCAGTAGATGTTAGCCACCATATTTATGAGGTCTAAGGTCAGTATTTTTTAAGTATCTTTTTTAATATTGAAAGCCTGTAAATTATAAAGTCACAGAATCGCATTGTTGGAGGAGAATGCAAAGTAAAAAGTGGAGAATCGCTGGGTTGGAGGGAGCCCCTTCCGAAATAGGGGTTGTGCGGTTGATAGTGAGGGTAGTTACTTGAATACCTAGTGCTTTATCAGCTGCTTCTCCGTTTACTTTGAGTGTTTAACCAAAGTGAACTGGATGATATAGATGAATACAGTTTCCTCCATCCCACGTGTAGAGAGATGAGGCTGGGTGTATCCTGTTCTCCGTTACATTTGTAACAGTTACTAACTTACTAGTTATTTTTTGTCTTCGTAACGTTTAAATCAATGACTATGTTTCCATAGCGAACTGAAATCGATTTGAGTCCAATGTCAATCTTAATACAATGCAAATGAACTCAATCCGGAATGAGATAAATTTGGATACGCAAGGTTCAAGCAGAAATGATTGAAGCTTTTATGTCACCTAGTTTGTGTTGGCAAACCTGAAAAAAAATTCTTTTCTGTGTGTTTTAAGTAGGTTTTGAGGTTAGGGAAACTTTTACAATAATATGACGACATTACAGAAACAATAAACGTGACTCTGTGTTTTGTTACATCACTTTCACTAAGAAAACAAATTGACGAGTATGTAGCGCATTACAGTACAAGTTAGCTTCCTTGGCGGATTCAAATCGATTTCAATCCGGCAGGTATTTCCATGCAACACAATTTCGATCCGATCCCATTTCTAAGAGGATCGGATCCGAGGGTTCAGTTCAGTGCCACGTTTTCACACAGTGTTCAAATCGGTATTGAGAAATCAAATCGATTTGAATTCCTCATGGAAACGTAGTGAGTTATTCAGTGACGGTATTTTTATAGCTACTGTTTTTACCGCTATTTCGTAGCCGTTATTGAGTAAACAGTTACTTCCAATACCCCTCATGATTGTAACTGTTACTAAGTTGCTACATACGTTTTGTCACTGTTATTTATCTAAACGCTCTTTTTCCCGTTATTTGGTTACCGTTATTTAACAAACAGTTATTTCCCATAAACAGCATTTTTGTATCTGTTACATTTTGTCACTGTTATTTTGTGTCCATTATATAGTTATTTTCTAACGTTACTTTAATACTCGTTACTGAGTAATAAGTATTAAATTCCTGTTACACAGTGCTTCGTTGCAGTTTTGCGTAGCTGAAAGCTACACGTGATCACGTTCTAACCATTCAAGGTTCCACAAATGTAACTGAATAACTAGTTACTTACTGTCACCGTTACTTTCCTATCACTTAGTAAGTAAGTGACCGATACCTACATAATACCTATTACTTATTTGTATTCCTGTTACAGTTACTATTTCTCCTGCTAACATTTCAATAAATCGATTTTCTGTCCCCTTTATTTCTGTAAGGCATTACTGTTAACATTATTTGATAACCGTTATTGAGTAACCAGTTATTTATCTAACCGTTCCTGCTCCCGTTATTTGATCACTGAATAACTGGTTAAGTTCTTTCCCAGTATTTTCACTGTTACTGAGTTGCTAGATATCTAAGTTGGTTTCTGTTATTTTTGTAACTAATCTTATTCCGTTATTTTGATACTGAGTACCTAGTTATTTTCTCTCCCCGTTATTTTTGGAACTTTTCCTGACTTGCATTCATTTTATTCATGCGACTTTTATAAACGTTCCTGTTACTGTTATTTGGTAACAGTTGGACAACAGCAAGTTATTTTTGCATCCATTACTGAGTGGCTCCTGTTATTTATCTAAACGTTATTTGATAACGGTTACTGGATAACTAGGTATTTTCTGTACGCCTGTTTATATAAGCGTTATAGCAGATACATTTTGTTCCTGTTATTTGTTTGTTGTTATAACAAAACTAGTTATTTTCTAACGTCACTTTTCCTTACTGAGTGTTTAGTTCCTTTTTGTCGCCGGTTTTCAATACGGAACTCAAGGTTTTCTTCGGTTACTTTTGCGTAGTTGAGTGAGTAACTGGCTATTATCGGTTTGGTAATGGAATTGGTCGTTAGTAACCTGTTATTTTCTGAAGATGCTTATGTGACCTTATCTCACTTATTTCTATCCTTATTGGCTAGACAGTTACTTTCTGTCCTCGTGTGTTACTGGAGTAGTTCTCCAGTAACAGTTACTTTGTGTAACTGTTACTTTGAGTAGCCGCTACTTTGAGAGCAATGGTAATCTATCGCCGTTTCACCGTTTTGCAGTCCCAGTCATATCCCAGAGGCTGCTGAACGAGGAACATTCCTCTGGTTATCTAACACGCGAAGGTTTCCTTTGTGGCAGTTGAAAGCTACTTCCTGTGGTCAACCCTCTGTCTGTATATGCACCTCCCGAACTTTGGGCACAGAGTTCTGACTTCACCACACCCATCCCTCCCTTGCGGGCCTGCCGACCAACTCAACAAACAACAGCTCAGCTTTAAGGGCATCATCCATCACTGAAATTTCGAGACAAAATCTCATGTGTTGCACTCACATGACTTTCTCTACTCTTGCACTAACCACTCCTATATCTAGTTCAGCCTAATAGAGATGAACATTTGTACAAATTATCTTATTACTACTTTCCTTGTAGGTACAAGGGGAATATGGGAATGCAGTAGACTTTAAGGTCTGGTCGATATATGATGACTGAAATTCCGCTCTCTTTCTATGGCCAAAAACTGGACTGCATAGGCTGCGGCCAGAAAATTAAAAATAGCTATATGTTACATTTGTCATTAAAATATTTTTAAAATGTACCCTTTTAATGAAAATCGTTGGAGCCATTTTTGGGAAAATAAGGTTGTGAAAAATTTGTTCATGTAAAGGATAGTTCAGTGGAAGAATTTTATACAAAATCTTGGTCATTTATTCTTGAACGATATTCAACTTAAATGCCGACTTTTGGTTTTGGTTTTCGTTCACACACACACACACATGGACCTTTTTCTCAAAATGCCTGTTTTCCCCTTTTTTATTCCGGAGGCCAGAGCTGAAAGAGCGACGAATAGAACACACCTACTTACTATACGTAGCCTTATTTTACGTCTAGAAAATAATTGAGGTATTTGTATTCGCTAAAAATATATATTTTATCCTCGGGCGCCCTTTTGGAATATCCTACTGCATGTTCAAATGTTCCTTGTATTGTTACACAGACATAATAAATCAGAATGATTTTCATTGGCCTTATTCTCAGGTGTGTCTGTCTAAGGATACGTTTGTAATCTTTAAACACAGAACTTATAATTTGTGGGCAAAAAGAAAAGAATGTATTTGTAAGTTGAAGAATTTTTGAAGACTAAGCTGTAAGAGACGCAGAGAAACCTAGGACAACCTTAAAGGGTAGAAGTATTTTGAATCTGCGGCTAAAATCAAGTTTCCATGGTCATCGAAGTGAATCCTTGGATCTGATGCCCTTGGAAATGAGATCGGATCGAAATTGTGTTGTATGGAAACACCCGCTCGTCATTTTGCTGTTTTAGTGAATCTGATAATGAAACACAACAACACTACTTTTATTGTTTCTATTATCTCGCAATATATTCTTCTGAAAAACATTCACTAACCTCAAAACCTGGTTAAAATACGCAGAAAGCATTCTTACAGGTTCGCCAACATAAACCAAGTGACCAACATAAAACCTTCAATTACTTCTGCTTGAGCCTTGCATTCCCAAATCGGACTAAACGCAACATGAATCGCGGATCATATTGCGTATGGGATTGAACTCAAATCGATTTCAATTCCCCATGGAAACATAGTGGAACCAAGTGTTAGACTAAAATTAATTTTTTTTTTTTTGTCACAAGGGACTTTTACTGACGAAGGTAACAAAAATGAACATATTTGATCATAATAGCTAAACTATTGGTGCAAAATGTGGAGTGCACAGTGTTACATGCATTTAGAAAGTAGCTCAGTATTGCAATATGCTGCACAATACTACTGACATGATTTCCTCCACTCACAAAAACCACCTCTTACAAGTCTCATCTTTTGCATTTGTTTCATGTTAATCATTATATGTTGAACTACAAATTCAATACTCTTGCATGAAATCGCGAGTAACGAATCAATGGAGAAAATATGTACAACATTAGACCATTATTTTATGGTGAACTTTAACACAATTTTGTCATAATCCTATTGTTTAAAATCATTTTATAACCTTTTAAGATAATCCTAAAATATTATAAAGCTACAAATTCATGATCTTAGGTCATTTTTAATACATTGTAAGGTAATAAGTCATCAGTTTAAGTTGATTAGGTAATTTAAGGTTATTTGTAAACCTCTGAGTGATCATAAACTCATTATTTAAGTTATTTTAACATTTTAAGGCCATGACGACGTAACCTTATGGTAATGTTTCATGTGTGATGAGAATGCGGGCCATAGAGACGAGGCTAGGGTACTTGGTTCGATGTCCTTCTTGGACTGCAATGAAGCTGACACGTGTTCTATAACACACAACACACAGTAATCAATTTGACAATGCTTTGTCCTGGCCTTGTTTGTGTGGTGTTCCATTATTTCCTATCGTGGGGAAATGGATTGCTGGAAACAGCTGCATAAATACCAGACTGGTCCATAAGCAACATGTCCTAGCATCCTGCAGCTTAAATATCAATACTACCTATATCTTTTCTGTCCACTGTTATAAACCTATCTAGTTGGACTGCAAGTTTAACCAAACTGAATCACTGCAATGATTTTACTTTCTTTATTACGTTTAGTACGTACGCAAACTACGAACTAAAAGTTCAATGTGAGATTTCACCACAAATAAGTGTTTTGAGGCACCTGAATGTAAAAAAGTGTTTTAAAAGAGTTCCGTGTGTGCGTCTGAGTGTGTGTGTGTGTGTTTATGTCTGGGTGTTTGTGTCTCAGTGTGTGTGGTGTGTGTGTGCGTGTGTGTGTTTGCGTGTGTCTGGGTGTTTGTGTCTCAGTGTGTGTCTGGGTGTGTGTGTGTGTGTGTGTGTGTGTGTGTGTGTGTGTGTGTGTGTGTGTTTCTGTTTGTGTATGTTTGCGTGTGTCTGAGTGTGAGTTAGTATGTCTGGTGTGAACAGCATAGTTCATAAACAAAAAGTTGATTAAAAATCAAAGTTGGCATTTATGTTTTATACGGAAAGAGTCAAAAGGCCTCAAAAGGGCTGCGCGGTGTTTTGCCTGTCCTCGGCGCTCGATGCCGTCTGCTGCTACCATAGATAGACCCGGATGAAACAGTAGAACTTTTAAAGTCTTTACTTAGCAGCTTTATTAAAGGAGATCGTTATTGGAGCTCTGAGAAACCCAGTAATGTTCATTATGAAAAAGTTTAGCATTAGTGGAGAAAGAGCTATAGGACTAACTTTTACCGCATCAACGGTTAACACCCAGACATACATGAATACAATTATATCTACAATTGGCAGACAGGGAGCGTGATTTTGCCTTTTTTCAACAAGACTCTGCCACAGCTCATAGGGACAATCTTTCGATGAGAACTATTGAAAGTATGTTTCAGTACAGAATTATTAAGAGAGATTTGTGACCTCCCGAGCTAAAACCCTGCAATTTGTATCTCTGGAGTAACTTAAAGTATAAAATGTTTAAGTCAAACCCAACAACCTGGCAGAATTAAAACAATATATTTACTAGGAAATTGCGAGCATTTCTGAACGGCGAGTGATGGAGGCGCCAAAAATGTAAGGACGACAGTGGCTAGTGTCAACATCCCCTTTATCTTAGAAATTATAGTCAAGTTTGTCTATTCGTTACTTTCTGCTTCTTTTGTAGTAACTATTGTTACAGACACTTACTCTTCTGGTTCATAATAATAGGGATATACATTGTACAGTCATCTTATTGCTTGCTATCTTGTAGGTACAAGGGGAATATGGGAATACAGTAGACCTTAAGTGATGGTCAAATCTTTTAAAGCTGATCGCTTTACGATGGTTTTGAAATTGCTTCCTCTTTCTATGAACAAGAGAGGAATATCTCCCAAATGGTTCAGTCCAGAAAAATTATTTTGGCATATCTTGTTGTTTTAGCGAGATTCTAGACCTTCCGCTCTACATCATTTCATATCGATATCTTCCTGGGCTTGCACATTATCAGTTTCCTCCTGACAAATTAACAATACGCTTCACTGAACCGCTACACCCTCACACATACACACACATTCACTAACACACACACATTCACTAACACACACACATACACATACATACACTTACACACACTCACACACATACTCACAAACACTCACACACCCTCACTCACACATACACACACAAACATTCGCTAACACACACACTCATACATACACTCTCACATACATTCTCACATACATACACACACTCACATGCACTCACTCTCACACGCTCACTCACACGCACACACACTCACACACTCGCAAGCACACACGCACACATGCAAACACGCCTACACACGTACACACACGCTCACACATAAATATATAAATATACTTATACATAAATATATGTACACATACATATAAATCAGCTTTTATTTTAACATATTACAACTAGCTGAATTTATATCGCTATAGAACAAATTAAAACAGCCGATGGTTCGCTTTGGAAGAAGATTAAAATAAATATTTAACTAGGCAACCAAATATAATACCACCACTGTATCTTAATAACGTGTGTGTGGTACAAATCGCCACAAGATAAAGCAACGCTCTTCAGTGAATGCTACAGGAGCAGTGAAGATTTGGAATTCACCGAAAATGTAAGTGAAAGTATTTCAAGTCTCTTCAACTTTCGCCATTTACCTCGTTCATTACTCCAGTGCAGGTGTATAATGGCATTCTTAGAGCACCGGCCATGACAGGATCACTCAGCCATTACTCAAAGCATTCTCCAGAAAAACACTCGTGTTTCTAACTCAACTCTTTAAGGCCTTGCTTATTTTGCATAGAGTTGGAAACTTGCCGTAATAGTAATGATTCCCAAGCCTGATAAACTGAAACAAGAGCGTCAATCATATCGTCCCATCAGCCTGTTGCCACTGTTCTCTGAAGTCTTCGAGAGGCTCCTTCTTCCACAGCTCCTCAACGTCCTAAAGCCACTCATTCCTGACACCCAGCTTGGCTTTAGACATTCTCAACAACTTCATCGAGTCGTAGATACAATACTGGATTCTTTTGAAGAAAAGTATCTGTTTTGGACACTCAAAAAGCATTTGATGAATTCTGGCACGAGGGCGTTTTATTTAAAATAAAGCCCCTGATTGATTGTTTCTAATCATCATACGTCATGAACAGATCTTTGTCTGTGAAGTATTTTAATTATCACACTGAATCCCAAATTATATGAGCTGGAGTACCACAAGGGAGTGTGCTCGCTCCCTTTCTGTATTTAATCTACGTTTCCGACTTACCTTCACATGATAACACCACAATAGCGCTATTTGGAGATGACGTGGCAGTCCTTTGCAAAGGACGAGACAACTCAGCAGTAGACAGTCTGCAGCAGTTTGTAGATAAAATACACAAATGGAGAATCCGTATGAATTCCAAAAAGTCTAAACCAGTATCTTGTTACACCAACAGTAGATGCCACACTTCGCTCCTGCTACCAGATTCCTCTACACAGCGACTGACAAGGAAACGACACACCTACCGACCTCCCTCGTTGAACACATTAATATGAGCGCAACACATGTTTCCTGTATATGTCTAGTACATATACAATATAATTTTGTAGCAGCGTAACTTTAATACACAATTATTAGTGTAATAAAGTTAACTATTATTTTAAAAAATAGAACAAACTCTTCACACTTATTTTATACTTTTTAGTTGTTTGTTAGAGAAGCGTGTTTCGTTTAGTTTATAAAATTATTTATTTTTAAGTTTTTAACCTCAAATTTTTCTGTTTAATTTTTTTCACAATTTTAAATTCTAAATCTCTTTAAACTTTCGCAAATAAAATTTCTTCCAATTTTTGTTGTTGAAAATTTTCATATCACTATGTGTTGTAACAGTATTAGATTACAATTACTGTTTAAACTACAGTATCAGCTGTTGTGGACTTCCTGGCCCAGGGTAAATTTCGATCCCCAATCCTTCATCCGAAAACCTGTGTCCCTCTCAGGTCCTCACTCCGGGCATCCATCTCCGTCTTTCAGTATTTTCAAGTGATTTAATTTCTCTGTCCAGTGTAACTTGTGTCGATTTCTAACTACCAGCTGTTGTGGGAGTCTTGGACCTGGTCCGTGATATTTCCCCTGGGTCTCGTGTTCTCTGTCTGGGCATCTACGTCATCCAATATATAAGTATGTATTTAGAAATGTGCCTTAGCGACATCTAACATGTCATAATTGTATTATTTATATAAATTTAGTTTAGTTGTTCTTTATCCCGACGATCCTGGTCTGGACTTTAGTACAAATTTATAATATTATAACTTATTATCGGTCCTTAACGCGTGCACAAATTTTCAAGTCAATCACACAACTCTTATTTTGGTGAAAATTACGTTGAAAGATTCCGTTACATACATGAAGCGGACCTTTGAAGGAGATGGCGTGGCACTGAGATCGTCAACTGTTTGACTTTAATACTCTCTGGATTATTCTACAACTGAGGGTATAAATAAAAACCAGTTTAGTTTTGAAACATACAAATTTAACCAGAAATAGTTTAGTTAAATGCGCTTCATTATTATCATATTAATTATCCTTGCGTGATATTAAAGTTTTAAAAAAAGGAACAAGGCGTTATGGTGTATTATATTGCTCGCTTGAGTAGCTGCGTATGGGCATGCATACGTCACTTCCGGCTCCTTCAAAAGTGCTGTTAGCAAAGACTCGTGGCGTGTAATGTGTAGGTAACGTTTTAAATCCGTGGAAAGTGAAGGTATCGTAATGGAAACATGAGAAACTAAACGTGACAACATCGTGGGATATGATATTGGAGAAGCCACACGCACAGGTAAGATTAGAATACAAGTTTGTTCTTCTGTCTGTATACAAGACACCCAATGGTAATATGGCGGCAAGACATTTGAATGTGCCAAGCTTACTTGTGAAACCTGAGATATTAACATGAAAATGTACATGCTAGTGTGGTTTACTGGGTAAAATGCTGGCTCTTATAGCACTGCGCATGCGTTCTTGTATTAATGTGGTATGTTTGCTAAGAGAGACAATGTTGACTGCTTACTTTTACAGCCCGGCTTATATTGGACTCGACTCTGGTCGAATTCCATATGATTTTAAGGGAAGTTAGAATTCAACTTTTCCAGCAGGGAGGGCAATTATATACGAGGATTTGTGTAACCACTGCTTGCCAAATAAATACACCAACCGAAACCTAACGTAACCCCACCCCCTCCCCGTGAATAAAAAAACTAAGCTTATATTAAAAAATCTGCTGTGCGCCTTCATATGACATTCTCTTCTCAATCTTGTACGAACCATTAAAAACTATTATACCTTTATCTATTTTTATACAAATGAACATCTCTACAAGTTATAGTATTAATTTTCTTGTAGGTACAAGGGGAATATGCGAATACTGATAGTGAAATATTTTAAAGCTGGTCGCTGTGTTAGCTTTGCGATTCCATTCTCGTTCATTGACTATAAGTAACAAACCAGAAAGGTTGCACTCACATGACTTTCTCTACTCTTGTTCTAACCATTCTTACAAACTCTTATTCCTGTATCTTCTTGTGTTAGTTGAGATAAACATTTGTACAAATTATCTTATTGCTTATTTCCCTGTAGGTACAAGGGGAATATGAGAGATTCCGTTCTCTTTGTACGGCTAGCATATAAAAATGAATAACGAACTTCCATTTGACGAAAGAGCAATATCTCCGAAATGGTTCACAACAAAAAATGCATTTGGGCATAAATTGAATTTTTGAGCGAGACCTACATTTTTGTATAGTAAGATTTGGTCTATCTCTTACGGTTTACCAGTTATGCAAGAGTCATCCATAGTAAACAGTAGTGCATGGGCTATAGCCAGAATAGTCAAGATATACAGTTCATTTGTCATAAAAATATCTTAAACTTTCGACATTTTCATCAATTTCGTTAGAGCCATTTTGAGAATCAGAATGTCCGAAAAATGTTTTATATAAAGAGTAGCTTAAGGTGGAGCAATTATCGTGGCGCATCCTTGAAAGATATGAGACTGAAATACCAATTTTGGTTTTCAACTGACTATTCGTTTTTCAGTTATGCCATTCCTAAATACACACACACACAAACACACACACTCACACACACACACCCGCACAAACACACACACACACACCCGCACAAACACACACACATTCGCACAAACACACTCACTCACACACACACTCACACACACACCCGCACAAACACACACACTCACACACACACACCCGCACAAACACACACACATTCGCACAAACACACTCACTCACACACACAAACACACACACACTCGCACAAACACACACTCACACACAAACACACACACACTCGCACAAACTCACACACTCACACACAAACACACACTCACTCGCACAAACACACACAGTCACACAGACACACACACAAACACACACTCATTCGCACAAACACACACACAAACACACACACTCACACACACACAAACACTCACACACTCACTCGCACAAACACACACACAAACACTCACACACACTCACTCGCACAAACACACACACTCACACAGACACACACTCACACAAACACTCACACACTCACTCGCACAAACACACACACTCACACAGACACACACTCACACACAGACACACACACTCACTCGCACAAACACACACACTCACACACACTCACACAGACACACACTCACACACACACTCACACAGACACACACTCACACACACTCACACAAAGAGACACACACTCACACAAACACACACTCACACACACTCACACAGACACACACAAACAAACACACTCACACAGACACACACTCACACACACTCACACAAAGAGACACACACTCACACAAACACACCCACTCACACAAGCACACACACACTCACACAAACACACACACTCACACAAACACACACATTGACACAAGCACACACACTTACACAAGCACTCACTCACACAAGCACACAAACACACACTCACACAAACACACTCACACAAACACACTCACACAAACACACACTCACACAAGCACGCACACTCACACACTCTCACACAAGCACACACACACTCACTCACACACACTCACACAAGCACGCACACTCACACACTCTCACACAAGCACACACACTCACACAAGCACACACACTCACACAAGCACACACACTCACACAAGCACTCACACTCACAGACACTCACACTCTCACCCACACAAGCACACACACTCACACTCTCACCCACACAAGCACACACACTCACACAAGCACTCACACTCACACTCACAGATACTCACACTCTCACCCACACAAGCACACACACACTCACTCACACACACTCACACAAGCACGCACACTCACACACTCTCACACAAGCACACACACACACACTCTCACACAAGCACACACACTCACACAAGCACACACACTCACACAAGCACTCACACACACACTCACAGACACTCACACTCTCACCCACACAAGCACACACTCACACACTCTCACACAAGCACACACACACTCACTCACACACACTCACACAAGCACGCACACTCACACACTCTCACACAAGCACACACTCACACAAGCACACACACTCACACAAGCACTCACACACACTCACACACACTCACACTCTCACCCACACAAGCACACACACTCACACTCTCACCCACACAAGCACACACACTCACACAAGCACACACACCCACACAAGCACACACACCCACACAAGCACACACACCCACACAAGCACACACACCCACACAAGCACACACACCCACACAAGCACACACAAGCACACACACAAGCACACACCCACACAAGCACACACACCCACACAAGCACACACACCCACACAGGTACCCACACAAGCACACACACTCACACACACTCACACAAGCACACACACCCACACAATCACACACACCCACACACACTCACACAAGCACACACACCCACACAAGCACACACACCCACACACACTCACAAGCACACACACTCACACAATCACACACACTCACACACACTCACACAAGCACACAAACCCACACAAGCACACACACCCACACAAGCACCCATACATACTCACACAAGCACACACACTCACACACTCACCCACACAAGCACACACACAAGCACACACAAGCACACACACTCCCACACTCACCCACACAAGCACACACACTCACACACACAAGCACACACTCAAACACACACAAACACTAACCCACACAAGCACACACACTCACACACACTCACACACACAAACACTCACCCACACAAGCACACACACACTCACACACACACTCACCCACACAAGCACACACACACACTCACACACTCACCCACACAAGCACACACACACACTCACCCACGCAAGCACACACACACTCACCCACACAAGCACACACACACTCACACACACACTCACCCACACAAGCACACACACACACACTCACACACACTCACCCACACAAGCACACACACACTCACACACACACTCACCCACACAAGCACACACACACACTCACACACTCACCCACACAAGCACACACACACTCCCACAAGCACACACACACTCACACAAGTGCACTCACACAAACACACACACACACTCACACACACACTCACACAGACACACACTCACACACACTCACACAAAGAGACACACACTCACACAAACACACACACTCACACAGACACACACAAGCACACACACACACACTCACCCACACAAGCACACACACACTCCCACAAGCGCACTCACACTCACACAAACACACACACAGTAGAGAAAGTAAAATGTTGGCATTATTGGTTCAGTATTTGAGACGTCGCTGATGTAGGTATATAGATATATCGGCTACCCTTAAGGAAGTTATCACTTTGCCGCAGTGCGCGGAGGAGAAGAAACATACACAAACTCGCAGCAGCCATATCTACCCAATCAGGATATTCGCTTTCCTTTGAGACTCCTGTACGTCAGTTCAATTCCAGTGGCGTAATCTATTGTGATCCAACATAGGGAATAACTCAGTGGATCAGATAACGAAGAACTGCACTTGTTAGGTCTGTCACGTTGGTAAACCTTTGTTATTCCAGATCCCCAGCGAGCCAGCCAGCCAGCCTCGCAGCCTGTATTGGGATCAACTCCTCGCTTACCATTTTTCTTCATTCTCTCGCAACTCCTCATTCCGTGGCCACTACTCCTTTCACTTCTACCAACCAATTTCTTAAAACATAAACATACTCGCTAATGCACGTAGAGATAGTTCTATCTAATCATGAAGTCATCAAAACATTAGTACCCCAATTAAAGATGCAGTGTCAAAAATCTCATTTTTGTTTTTCAGCATATATTTTATTATACTACAAAAAAAAAATTTCATATTCTAAAAATGATCTTAGTCCAGCTGCCTTTCTTGCACTTTATTTTATTCTAAAATTTTGCACAAATACGCAGTTCTCTTTTACTGCTGTTAACACAATCTACAGTCTTTCATATTACAACTCACAACTGTTTACTTCAAATAACCTTGACTCAGTCCTTTCACTGTCTTTCTTCACTTTCTCTGTCTCTCATACACTAATTACACAAATACACAGTTCTCTTTTACTGATGTTAACACAGTCTACAGTCTTTCATGATATTACAACTGACAACTGTTTACTTCAAATAACCTTGACTCACTCCTTTCACTGTCTTTCTTCACTTTCTCTGTCTCTCATACACTAATTACACAAATACACAGTTCTCTTTTACTGATGTTAACACAGTCTACAGTCTTTCATGATATTACAACTCACAACTGTTTACTTCTCATAACCTTGACTCACTCCTTTCACTGTCTTTCTTCACTTTCTCTGTCTCTCATACACTAATTACACAAATACACAGTTCTCTTTTACTGATGTTAACACAGTCTACAGTCTTTCATGATATTACAACTCACAACTGTTTACATCTCATAACCTTGACTCACTCCTTTCACTGTCTTTCTTCACTTTCTCTGTCTCTCATACACTAATTACACAAATACACAGTTCTCTTTTACTGATGTTAACACAGTCTACAGTCTTTCATGATATTACAACTCACAAGTGTTTACTTCTCATTACCTTGACTCACTCCTTTCACTGTCTTTCTTCACTTTCTCTGTCTCTCATACACTAATTACACAAATACACAGTTCTCTTTTACTGCTGTTAACAAAGCCTACAGTCTTTCATGATATTACAACTCACAACTGTTTACTTCTCGTAACCTTGACTCGCCCCTTTCACTGTCTTTCTTCACAAACATTGTCTCCGAGGACACAACCACTCAACACTCATTAAAAGTTTTTCATTTCCATATGATGTACCTGTCTCACATTCACTAATATATGAGGATAACTTCACACGTTCCTTTCTGGAACATCTACAAACGCGCCGTCCGGCAGATACTTCTCGAAGGTTCCAGCAATCCTATGTTAAGTGCCGCGCTCAGTTTTATACACAAAAACTTGGGCGGCTTTGTTTGCTCGCCGACCTGGTATCTGGGTGAAGCAGCTTAGCCCGACCATCATTTGTTGTGCGTCGCACCTGGTACCAAAATAGTTTCGATATATTTCTAAATCTATTCTTCCACTTACCGTTCTTACAAACACTTAGTCCTCTGCTTCATATTAATGGAGATAAACAGTTTTACAAATTATCGCAGTGGTAATCTTCTTGTAGGTGCAAGGGGAATACAGTACACTTTAAGTGACAATCAAATGTTTTAAGAGGTGCTGCAATATGGGGTATTCTAAAATGCAAATTTTTCGA
The DNA here is from genome assembly GCA_030765045.1 of Tenodera sinensis. Lineage (NCBI taxonomy): Eukaryota > Metazoa > Arthropoda > Insecta > Mantodea > Mantidae > Tenodera > Tenodera sinensis. The sequence goes on along the minus strand of CM060961.1, from coordinate 4,080,807 downwards.
AACGCTTTGCTCACGACAAATGTGTTTTAGACCTAAATTTCTACTTCGTAAGGTAATGGGGGAATGTATTGCATTTTACCTAGAAATTCAATATCAAGTATTTTTAGAAAAAGCGCTGCCTGTGTGTCTGTAAACAGCACGGTTAACATATAAAAAATGAACGATGTTCCATTTCAGGAAAGTTTTTCCGAAATTGATACAAATAATGAGTATCTCCGAAATGGTTTACTCTAGAAAAATTGGTTTGGACATTGTGTGTTTTAGGAAGGTCTACATATTTTGTAGAGTAAGATTTTGTCTATCTCTTACGATTTATGATCTATTTAAAAGTCATCCAGAGTAAACAGGAAATAGGTTATAGGCTGACAATTCAAAGTATGTATACATTTCATTTGTCATACAAATATCTTAAACATAGCATTTTAATCAAAGTCCTTACAGCCATTTTGAAGAAAATGAAAAATTTTCAAAAATCTTGCATGTAAAGGGTAGTTTAGGGTGTGGCTATTTGCTTCAAGATCTTCGTGTCGCATCCTTGAAAGACACTAAACTTAAACACCAACTTTGGTTTTTAACCTACTTTTCGTTTTTTAGTTGTGCTGTCCACACACACACACACACACACACACACACACACACACACACACACACACACACACACACACACACACACACACACACACACACACTTTTGTCTGTCTCTTACTGTTTACCATTTATGCACAAATCATCCAGGATGAAGAAGTCTTCTGAGAACATTCCCACAAAATTCAAGGTATGACAGTATGTCCCTCCGACTGACTGAGTAGTTGCAGTTCGCTGCGTAAGGTTCTCCAAGGAGACAACGTTGTTCTGTTGTATCAACAATAATTTGTACAAATATTTATCACTATTAAATTGAAGCAGATAGGATGTAAGAGTAGTTTCGAACCCAGGCCCACCGTCTCGCTGTTGGTGCTATATTCTTCACCAGTACCTACATACAGAATATTTTCAATAGGAGATTTAACACAACACAGTCAGCTGTTTTCTTCTCTCTCTCTCTCTCTCTCTCTCTCTCTCTCTCTCTCTCTCTCTCTCTCTCTCTCGCTCGCTCGCTCGCTCCTGTGTGCTGGATTCCATTAACACATGACGCACTTAAATTGATATCGGACAGAAGAGCTGTCCTTGCAAAAAATGTTTTTAAACGGCTCGAAATCAAAATACGTCATGTGTTGTAATGAATAACAAAAATGCAGGTTCCGCCGCCCTCTTGCCGGCGACCCGCGCGCCCGCGGGCCAACAATTACCCTGTTTACCGACAAACAAGCCAAGTTGGAGCTAATTGCGCGTTTAGCCGCCAGGGTATGCATTTCAAAGCCGCGTGCCTGCGTGTAGGTATCCAAGATTAGTACACGCTCATATAAACAAAGGGAAAAAGTTGCACATTTATTAGAGGGCACCAGTTGATGCAAAATAATATCAGTGTGGGCCAAAATAAACATCACGTGATTCAATTATACCTACCTTAACTAATGTGTATCGTTCAGGAGGAATTTTAACACACACGCACACGCACACTCACACACGCACACACACACACACACACACACGCACGCACACGCACACACACACGGACACACACACACACACACACACGCACGCACACGCACACACACACGGACCTTTTTCTAAAAATGCCTTTTTTATTTAGGGGGCTTCAGAGCATATATCCGGTGAAATTTCGACATGGAATTTTTGGGTGGAATACAATACTTACTCTACTTACTTCACATAGTAGAAGAAAAGTTGAATGTCTCAGCCAGGATTTGACCCATAGGCCTTCCTCTCTGGTGTGAGACTCCCTTTGTGGTCTACAGGGAGAAATAGGAGTCGGTTGGCAAGTTGTCACAGTAGCTTAATGGTTAGAGCGACCGCACGGCGACCAAGTGCAGTACAAAATGGCGATATTGCCGTTTTACAGTGGACCCTTGATATGCTTCCACCACAAGCCCTTTCCTCTTCCCAGTTTATTATTAGTGCAGAGAGATTGGTAACTCCTATCTGGAACATAGACGTAAAGGCCAACTATATATAATTGAACAAAGACGCGGTTCTTTATGATAAATCGCAGGCCTATCTGTGGTTTACAACCCACCACTTTAACAATTTAGACCGTGACACGAAGGGGATAAAAGAAACGTGCTTTTTCCAACCCCTTCCCTCTTGGACTTCAAAACTGGGAACGTGCAGGTGCACTCACTCCTAATAGAGATCTAAGGGACGTACTTTGTGTGTGGCTTTTTTCCAGGAAGCCCTTATCTTTCATTCATCTCTGTTGGTTTTGTTTTTTCCAGTAGTTTGATAATATACTCCATATGTGATACGGCTTTCCGAATATGCCATTAAGAAATCATGGTAGACCTTCCTACAGACAAAGTTTTCTGTCGTCTGCAGTTGGATATTTATTTATGACGCACAAAAATAGAATTTTCTCCACATATGCAATCGAAAGACATTGCTCCACCTTATGGGAGCGTTCGTAATGCAGAAGTAGCTATTGTTGTATACAGACACATTCGCACAAACACTAGAGAAGGAGAGAAACTGGTAGAATAACCCAAAGGGAAGGAAGGTGTAACAGTAAACGACCTGGAAGAATGGTGCTAAGGCACCTGCAACGGCAGAAATATTCATACAAAGCTAAAAGATTCATTGCCATAGCCGGGATGTGAACCTCGGATCTTCCCATTACCGAGCCCTGGACATAAGGTACTTAGGTTTGTAAGTCGCCCTTAGGGTATTTATCTCTGATGTGAGATTCCCTTGTGGCCTACCGAGAAAATAGGAATCGCTTGGGGAATTTAGTGTCATACTGGCAAGTTGGGCATGGCATCTTAGTGGTTAGAGTAGCCGCTCGATAAGCGGAAGATCCGTGGTTCAAATCCCGGCTATGGCATTGAATTTTTCAGCGCTAATTCCACCTCTTAAACATTACTTGTACATATTTGTTACACTCATGATGGTTAAGGTATGGCCGGAGCAGTAGCGGCCGGACTATAAAAAGATCACTGTGCAAGAGATATTATGCAAGGAATACAGTCGGCAGTGGTTTACTAGCCAGGCGTGCAATCACGGCCTAAACAGCGCCCGGTCCGGCCCGGCTCGGCTCTCCCGCCCTCGGTTGAATAGCTGGGCAAGTATTCCAGGAGGAACTATCCATCCGTCCGTCCGTCCGTCGCAGAAAGAATAACAGTTGTATTTCATACATACGTCATCCATTGCAAATAATCTGGTCGGTCACTGGGGATGTCAACGCTGATTCCTGATGCAAATTGAAAAGGGGGTTACAGCTGTAATTATACAGGCAGGCAGGCAGGCAGTACAGGCCTGCTATTGGCAGTGGATATAGGCGCCTCGCCTCGCCTCGCCTCGCCTCGCATCCCCTCGCCTTTCAAATCAAATTTGTGCTCTTTTTAATGTAGTGTTATTATAAAACTGCACTTTCGGTAATAATCAAGCAGATTCTCAACCTAATCATAGTCGATTTTCTTTTAACGCATAAACATACTTATGAAATCTCAATTGCAAACATTCATTATCAAAATTTGATGTGTTGCACTCACATGACTCTCTCTATTCATGTACTAACCATTCTTACAAACTCGTATACCTATATCTTCTTCGTGTTAATACGGATAAATATTTGTATGAATTCTCTTATTAGTACTGTTCTTGTAGGTACAAGGGGAATATGGCTATACAATAGACTTTGAGCAATAGTCAAATGTTTTAAAGCTTTGTAATTCCGTTCACTTTGGATGAAGTGGTTCACTTATGTGTTGCACTCACATAACTTTCTCTACTCTTGTACATTCTTAAAAGTTAAAGTTGAACCCGTGTCACAAGAGTCCTTATCGGACCAGGGCCTGCCAACCCGACTGCCGGCCTCACGCTCACATACGGGAGGTAGAGGTGGGTAGAGACGTGGTCAGCATCTCAACATCCCCAGCTGGGAAGTTGACTTTCATGACCAGGGCCTGCCAACCCGACTGCCGGCCTCACGCTCACATACGGGAGGTAGAGGTGGGTAGAGACGTGGTCAGCATCTCAACATCCCCAGCTGGGAAGTTGACTTTCATGACCAGGGCCTGCCAACCCGACTGCCGGCCTCACGCTCACATACGCGAGGTAGAGGTGGGTAGAGACGTGGTCAGCATCTCAACATCCCCAGCTGGGAAGTTGACTTTCATGACCAAGGCCTGCCAACCCGACTGCCGGCCTCACGCTCACATACGGGAGGTAGAGGTGGGTAGAGACGTGGTCAGCATCTCAACATCCCCAGCTGGGAAGTTGACTTTCATGACCAGGGCCTGCCAACCCGACTGCCGGCCTCACGCTCACATACGCGAGGTAGAGGTGGGTAGAGATGTGGTCAGCATCCCAACATCCCCAGCTGGGAAGTTGACTTTCATGACCAGGGCCTGCCAACCCGACTGCCGACCTCACACTCACTAACGCGAGGTAGAAGTGGGAAGAGATGTGGTCAGCATCCCTACATCCCCAGCCGGGAAGTTGACTTTCATGACCAGGACCTACCAACCCGACTGCCGGCCTCACGCTCAAATACGCGAGGTAGAAGTGGGAAGAGATGTGGTCAGCATCCCAACATCCCCAGCTAGGAAGTTGACTTTCATGACCAGGGCCTGCCAACCCGACTGCCGACCTCACGCTCACATACGCGAGGTAGAGGTGGGTAGAGATGTGGTCAGCATCCCAACATCCCCAGCTGGGAAGTTGACTTTCATGACCAAGGCCTGCCAACCCGACTGCCAACCTCACGCTCACATACGTGAGGTAGAGGTGGGCGATACAAGGTAGAGATGTGGTCAGCATCCCTACATCCCCAGCCGGGAAGTTGACTTTCATGACCAAGGCCTGCCAACCCGACTGCCAACCTCACGCTCACATACGTGAGGTAGAGGTGGGCGATACAAGGTAGAGATGTGGTCAGCATCCCTACATCCCCAGCCGGGAAGTTGACTTTCATGACCAGGACCTGCCAACCCGACTGCCGACCTCACACTCACTAACGCGAGGTAGAAGTGGGTAGAGATGTGGTCAGCATCCCAACATCCCCAGCCGGGAAGTTTACTTTCATGACCAGGGCCCCTTACCTATCGCAAGCTCCTCAATTTCCTCACGATGCTGAGTGGGCACCGGTCCTATACCCGCACTCCGAGGACTGGGATCGAACCCGGGCCGCGTTCCGTGGGAGAGAACCAAGTTCACTACGCCACGGCGCAGGGCACTAACCATTCTTAGAAATCAAACGTAACCCGTCATTATTCACGCATACCATCACACCGCTTATTTTACGTGGGCCCTACCCATCCTTTACAACACACCACTGGCACTCGAACTCGCGACATTTGGCCTTGAATGTATTTGAACATTCGTGTTCCATCCTTGTAAGACGCTGAAGTTGAACACAAGTTTGCGATTTAACCCACTTTTCATTTTTACTTTCTCTACTACGAATCGTAAAGTAGGACAAGTATTGAATTCCACCCAAAAAAATTCACCGGGAATATGTATTTTTAGGTCTCCTGAGTCCAGAAAAAACAAAAAGAATTTTTAGAAAAAGATGTGTGTGTATCAGTCTATGGGCAGCATAACTCAAAAATGAAAAGAGGGCTATAAACCAAAGTTGTCTTTCAAGTATACGACACCAAGATTTTGAAGAAAATTTCTCCACTTTAAACTACGCTTTGCAAGGAAAATTTTTGGAAAATTTTGATTTTCTCAAAAATGGCTCTAACGATTTTGTTTAAGATGTCATCTGTTTAAGCTATTTTTATGATAAAGTGTATACTTTGAATTTTGTGGCTTTTAGTAGAAGAGAAGAGAAAGTGTAAGACGTGAGAGTAAGTAAGAGAGGTTTTAGCAATATGAAGGAGATGAGATGAGAGGAGATGAGAGAGTCGGGCCTGGAGGTGACGAGGCCGCCGATATCTGGAGGCAGCAAGGTGCGGTTTTGCAGTTACAGAAGGTAGTACAAACGGCTTGGTCCGGTGCGGTCCGGTCCGGTCCGGTCCGGCCCGACCCGGCCGATACGGAAACAGTGTCGATGCTGACCACAACGCGGCGGTGCAGCCGCAATGTCCCTCGGCCAGAAGTGTAAGCGCATTGCAGACATCCCCATATCTAGGACACACACCTACCCACCTATCGTCCATCTTTCTCATGCCTTGCGCCAAACTAACATGTAATTATTCCTATATCTACTACACATTAATTCCAATAATATGCATTTAATGATTACGTTTAAAATAAATGTCACAGCGATACTAATATTTCAAGCTTCCGATCAGTGTTGCCAACGCAAATTCAGTTGGCGGTTTCAGTGTGAAAATTGGCAATTAAACACACATATTTCCACACATAACTTGTTTTATACAGCAGACAATCAACAGTGTAAGGATGATGGCAATTTGACCAAGCAAGTAGGTGAAACAATTTCACACACACACACACACACACACACACACACACACACACACACACACACACACACACACACGCACGCACGCACGCGCACACACAAACACACACACGTACGCACGCACACGCACGCGCATACACACACAAATTCTTAGGTGAGATAATTTTTCTCCACCACCTACGTATAGTAACTAGGCGAACTATGGGATTCCACTAGAAGATTTAATACCAACGTTTTAGCGAAAATACGTACTTTTCGACAACCGGAATAAAATGTACAGCATTTTATGAAAAAAAATTCCAAGTGTGTGTGTGTGTGTGTGTGTGTGTGTGTGTGTGTGTGTGTGTGTGTGTGGACAGCATAACTCACAAACGAAAAGTCTGTTAAAAACCAAAGTTGGTATTTAAGTTTAATGTCTTAAGGTTGCGACACGAAGATTTTGAAGAAAACTGCGCCTCCCTAAACTACTCTTTACAAGGAAAATGTTTCGAAAAATTTCATTTTCTTGAAAACGGCTCTAACGATTTTGATTAAAATGCTGTATGTTTAAGATATTTGTATGGGAAATGAAGTGTATATTTTGAAATTTCTGGCTGTAGCCCCTGTAGTCCTGTTTTCGCTGGATGAATTTTAAATAACCCGTAAATCGTAAGAGATAGACAATATATTACTATACAAAGAAATATAGATCTCGCTAAAGCACGCAATTTATGTCTAAATACATTTTTTCGGAGATACTCCTTGTTATTTGTGTGAGTTTCGGAAAACTTAAATCTATCGTGAAATGGAACATCGTTTTTAAATTTTTTTATATGTTACGTGTACAAAGAGAACGGAATCTCAAAGCTTTAAAAGATTTGACTATCGCACAAAGCCTACTGTATTCCAATATTCCCCTTGTACCTACAAGGAAATAAGCAATAAGATAATTTGTACAAATGTTTATATGAACTAACACGAAGAAGATATAGGAATAAGAGTTTGTAAGAATGGTTAGTACAAGAGTAGAGAAAGTCATGTGAGTGCAACACATCAGATTTTCTTTTAATATTAACTTTGGGCTTGGTTTGGTATAGTTTGGTATTAGTGCAGCAATTGGATCTACGTGGGAAACATTAGTATAAGTGTTAAAGTTTGTAGAGCTGGTGGTGCACTTTAACAAGTTGACCCACATCTGGTGTTGTACTCTCAACAAATAATGGCTCAGGTCACAAATGGAAATTTATACATCCCTATGTACGTATCGTGATTTATAACTTTGCGGATTGACGAATTAATGTCAATACGCGAGTTGTAATTTCTGATAGTAGGTAACCATGTTACCTTGTTCCAACATTGTCTGTTTATGAACACTGAACTGGCACATAAACTGCGAGTCATAGAAACACCATTTTCATAAACACACTCATGATATGTTCCACTCACATGACTTTCTCTGCTCTTGTACTAACTCTTACCTTCTTCGTGTTAGTTGAGATAAACATTTACATTTTCTCGCTTTGAGCAGTTGTGAAATCTTTTAAAGCTTTGAAATTCCGATGTCTATGCACGGGTAAGAGATAAGCAATTAATAACGATCGTCCATGTGAGAAAAGTATAGGTATTGTAAAGTTCACACAAGTAACAAGGAATTTCTCCGAAACGGTAAGATTTGGTGTATCTCTTAGGATTCACCAGTTATACAATACACCCAGAGCAAACAGGACCACATGGTCTAGCCAGAAAATTCCAAATACATTTACATTTCATTTTTCATGATAATATCTTAAACACATGACATTTTAATAAAAATGGTTAGAGCTATTCTCGAGAAAATAAAAACTTACGAAACATTTTACGTGCAAATAATAGTTTAGGGTGGAGTAATTTTCTAGAAAATCTTCATGTCACACCCCTGAAGGATGTTAAACTTAAAGACAAAATTTATTTTTAACAGACTTTACGTTTTTGAATTATGTCACACACAGACGGACATTTTTCCAATTTTTTTTTTTTTTTTTTGTATTCAGGGGGCCTCAGAACATGCATTTCCAGTGAAATCTCAACATGCCATTTTGTGGGTCGAATACAGTACTTCCCCTACTTACTATACGTAGTAGAGAAAGTAATAATGTGTATCCGCATACATTGGATGAAACATCAGCAGAGTAATTAATGCGTGTTAATGTAGATTTTCTTAAAAGGTGTGATAGATCCAAGGTGATAATTTCCAACACTTTGTATAATAAAACATGTTTATGTTACGCATGTGACTATGCGTTTGAGTTCACGGTCTGTGAATATTGAACTTGGCCGGCAGCGCGTGCGGTTCTTAGGCAGTAGGAGGAAATCGAGAAAAATCCATGCTACACCATTCTCGCGTATGTGAGCGAGTCGAGACGGCGCTTCGGCATTAGACCTAACGTTCGGTGGACAGATATTGCAAGTCAGATACCTAGGCGACCCAATGGGCTGGTGCAGCCACCTCAAAATAACGCCAGCAAAGAGAAACAGATGCGCTCCCATCTTCCGCAGCAAACAGATGAACTTAAAATCAAACTTGTCCTGTACAACTGCTTCATCCTTTCGGTGTTCCCTAACGCTTGTGTGGCCTTGTCCAACGCCTCCACCACTGCCATTAAACAAACCCAAACCATCCAAAACCTTCCTACACTTCCTACACCAACTATCCAAGAGGCAATATTGAGAAGAGCCTCCTCTATTTGGGCGCGCAATAATAGACTCCAGTATCCCACAATATCTAATATTGGCAAAGGCGAGCCGATACACTGCAAACACACGAGAATCATAATTGTATAGAACAGCTATGGCTCGCAAACTCTGCGCGCCCATGCACCGTGTCCTAGATCACAAACTACGGCACAGGAAAACCGCGGAAGGTGTAAAATAGCGCTGTATGTGTGGGTACAGGCGTCGTTGAGAGAATGTGTGCATCGTCAGACACAGTTGTAGACATGAGTCGTCACGTCGGAGTTATTTCTTGTGTGAAGTTATTTTAGTCAGTGTGATCGTCGAAGTCAGCAGTTTTTGAACTGGTATGAAGGCTACGATCGTACAGAACATCTGTGAGTTGGAAGGAATTGTGTTAAGGATAAAACAGAAGTGTGGTTTTGTGCTTCACTTTTAGAAGGGAAATGAAGTGACAGTTACAAGTTATTGGAAACTGTCAATGTGTCAGATTGGTGTCAGAAGTGGGATTTGTCACAATACTGTTTAGATGATTAATGTCCGGGGATAGTACGAGGTATGTAACACTGTGCTGTCGATTGTCAACATTTCTGTGTGTAAGTCACCGTTTATTTTACAAGGGACCACCCCAACTTTTACAACAGGAATTGTGACTTCAGTGAAGATGCCAACTTATCCGAAAAAGTGGTTTAGGAGTTGAATGTATCTATTGTGCCTGGTACAAAGTTGTAATGCAGGAGGTCCGTCTCAGCAGTAAACAGGAATAAGTGGAGAAGGGAAGTTGCCTTATCGCATCTGCCACTAAATTTCCGTTCAACTGGGAAACTTCATTTTGTGTGCGACAAGCAGAGGCAAGTAATTTCCTTCCATTGTTTCCATTTGTCACGTGCTTCCATGACACTTGTAAGCTCTCTGAACATGCCTGGCTCTACCAAACCAATTTTCAATCATGTGCAATCGCAGCACAGGTATCGTAAACACATTCTCCGTAATAGAAGCATTTAATATCCAGGTTTCACTAGAAATACATGTTTTGAGACCCTCTAAATAAAGCCTTTTTAGAAAACCGTCTGTGTGTGTAAACAGCATAACTTAAAAACGATAGGATCATTAAAAAAAAAGCATAGGCCTTTTAAAAGAAAGACATGTTTATGCAAACCTAGCCTTAAAAGGGCTTATTATGGTGGCATAAACCACGTGAAATTGTCATATTTATGGCACCAGTGTCACAAAATGAATGACGTAATTACCATAGCAACATAACAGCAATGACGTCATCAACCGCCACGACATTGTTTTCTCCAATGTACTTCTAAGAAAGCCTGAAATTGTCACTTTTTCGTAAACATGTGTTGATTTTTGTGGACCTAATAAACTCTGAGCACTTGGTTCAAAATGTCAAGCGGAATAGAACGCACATTTTCAATAGTTGTAGCATCACCTTCCACTTTCTTCTATAAGTGTTGAAACAAATGAAGCAACAACCATATTACGTCACACATCTGTAATACATTACATTTTTTCATGTATCAAATTTATTATTTTATCTTACGTTAGCGGTGTGAGCTGATACAGGGTGTTCAAGAAGGAAGGTTGAAACCTAATCCCTAATGTCCTTGTAGGTTAGTTTTGGATCTTCCCTAGTCATTGTGGCGATGTTACTGTCTCTTCATCTTTAAGAGATTGCCGCCCCCTACTAACCAGTGGAACACAGTGTCACGTGACAGAGAGTAGTCACCAGCAAACACTCAAGTGACTGTTTCATTTAAGTCACATTTGGAGTCGTACAAAATCATTTAATGAAAATGCTCTTTCTGAATCTTCATTGTGCTTGAAAAAACGCTCACACTTTCCATACTTCAAACATAAACCGCACTACAATGAATAACGCAACAATGGTCTATTTGCTACCAATGACTTCTATTTTTCGCAGCAACAATGGTTTCCCCAGGGGTGGTCAATTTTCCGTGGCTCAACACATATCTAGTGAGCTTGTCATAGCAGTTAGTATCATACCTACCAAGTAATTCTCATTTTATTTTAATTGTGTAGTAAGTTTTTCAATGATTTCCTAGTGTAGTTTTTATTAATCTTGTCAAGAGATGTAAAACTGTTACTCGCCCTAAGTATCCTGCGTTATTGTCCTTAAAACCAAACTCGCAAACTCTCATATACCTGTTTATCATTCTGCATCTGTCACGTGACATTTAACATACTGGTACTTCATGCAGAACAACATTAAGTTGGGAACGTATTTTTACCTTGTTATAATAATTCTCTCCTGCACCAAGCACCCTCTATCTTCCTGATCTAAATTGACAGTCAGTCTGGAGCAGCGAAAAATACACCCCCCTCCGCCCCCCGCCTGCCTGGCCTTTACATCTGATTAAACCCCCAGCATCAATCAACCCCTACAGAATCATTGCCTTCTTGCCATCTCCCGAACACAGACATTTCTTTTCATTTACATCGGCCGTGTTATCTAGGGAAACGTGGAAATATAAAAAATGGAGGTAGAAATTAGACTGGGCACAACAAATGGGAGAGAGGAATGGAACATGGCTTTGTGTTGCTGGGAAATTAAATTGCTTGAAACACATCGGCCCGCCTCTGTGATAGATTAAACCTGTATCCTCTACTTGTTCAAACAAAATATCTTCGTTTCATCTCAATCAGTTGTGAACAATTCTTCACAAAAATACCTGCAGTATAACTTCGTTACTGCGAAGTTTCGCGATTAAGACAATAAATATATCAAGGAGGTTTTGCCACAATGTGTTCTCGGATAGCATATCCGCTAATGTCACGTGACCAGGTACCTAGAGGAAATGCTATACCGTAACTTGGCAAGGGAAAGTTTTGCATGCGCCGAAGGATACGGTACTTTAATTAATAAAGAAAATAGAGCAATTGCTAGATATCGCAGCGTTTGATGTAATTGATGGAAGAAATGATAGGTACGTCTGTCTAATATTAATACAAGACAAGCTCGACATAACTTTCCACCGCTGCTGCCTTCTCCTTTTCGGTGTGGACAGTTTTCATAACCTTCACATCATTTTTAAATTCTGGTCCTGTATAACATACAGTTTACTAGATTCCTTTTGATTCTGGGTTAACTTTTAATATCCAGGGAAGTTGTTGAAGGAGGACTTGGCTGTTGGAAGCTTGTCACGGATATAGGTTTGAATCTGTGTTGTGTTCCCATTATTTGGGATTGTCTCTACAAGATTCCGCAGGGGAGCTTGATTCTGAAATTAAAGCACGTTATTTTCAAAACGAGGTTCACTATTTTCACATGAAAACTACCCACGAAAAGCGGGATGTAGTTTTGTCCTACACGAGCCTTGTCCGTCTGTCCCGCTGTGTGGTCAAACAGAACACAGACAGAAATGTGCATCAGTGTGTGTGTGTGATGATTTGTGTGTGTGTTTTGCTGAATTGATGTAAAGGGTTTAAAAGAATAAAGCAGGAGCTACTTGCGGTCCCTGGTTGTTATACCAACAAGGTGCGCGGACCACGTCCCGCGCTCTGGTACTGCACCCCACTCATGACTGTGATGGGCAGAAGTGCACAACGCAGCGGCCTGGCGGCAGGGCTTGTCCTGGAAAGGACAGTTTTTGTGTGGCGGGGTTTGTTAAATAGAAGAAAAAGTTTTGCAAAGAATAGTTTGTTGTGGAATGGATGGAAACACATTTTATACTAAAGCCTTTTTCTGACTTTTTTGAAGATGTAGGTATCTTTTTAATTGTTGTTTACAATTACTCCACGCGTTTTCACTGGAGGAAAAGCGTGTAATAAGCGCATCCAATTGTAGTTTTAACGACCTACTTTCCAGTGATTGGCTATCATAAAAGAGCAGTATTACCAACAAACTTATTTTGTTACCAGTACACATTTGGTACAATAAAACCCATTTCAGTGCAACTGGATAATAATAGTTTAATGAAGTCCCGCCAGAGTGCCAGTACCCAGTCACAATAAAATGTTCTTTTGTTGTTCTTTGTATCATTCGCTGCTGCAGGGATTCAATTCAAAGGATTTTGCGCTTATTTTAAAGGGAAATCAAAGTGATTGCATTGGACAGGTTATTCCTAAAGGGACTAATGAGATTGTGTGTGTGTTTATGCACGCGAGTGAAAGAGAAAATGGATTTATTTGTGTTTATGCGTACCTAGTAGAACTGCCACCTGTTTGTCCTCTGTTTCTACTTTTAGACTAACAACAGAATCATCACGCAAAGTGTCTTTTGTATAGTTAATGTTTAACAATGAAATGTGTATTTATATAGTGAGTTCATCCACCTTTTTACAAGTGTCACTTCCCTGGTTTTTTACTTTGTGTGTGTGTGTGTGTGTGTGTGTGTGTGTGTGTGTGTGTGTGTGTGTGTGTGTGTGTGTGTGTGTGTATGTGTGTGTGTGTGCATAACTCAAAAACGAAAAGTCGGTTAAAAACCAAAGTGGTGTTTAATGTTTTTCAAGGATGTGACACGAAGATTTTGAACTAAATTGCACCACCCTAAAGTACCCTTTACACGGAAAATTTTGCGAACATTTTGATTTTCTTGAAACTGGCCTTAATTGATTAAAATGACATGTTTAAGATATTTGTATCAGAAATGAAATGTATATGTTGAATTTTCTGGCTATAGCCCATGTAGTCCAGTTTACTCCTGGTAACTTTTGGATAACTGGTCAACCGTAAGAGATGGACAAAATCGTACCCTACAGAAAATGTAGATCTCGCTAAAACATACAATATATATTTTTGTAGAGTGAGCCATTTCGAAGATATTCCTTGTTAATTGTGTGAGTTTCGGAGAACTTATACTTTTGTCAAATGGAACATCGCTATCCATTTTTTTATATCTTAGCCGTGCAAAGAGAACGAAATTTGAAAGCTTTGAAATATTTCACTATCGCTTGCATCCTATTGTATTCCTATGTTCCCCTTGTACCTACAACAAAATAAACAATACGATAATCTCTGCGAATAAGATTTCTAAGAATGGTTAGTACAAGAGTAAAGAAAGTCATGTGACTGTAACGCATGAGATTTTTGCACAAGAAGGTATGCGAGGGTGCGTTCTACTCTGCGGCACACCTTGTCAAAGGCTTTGTTAGAACCTCTAGATCTGAATGAATATAAGCGCTTTGAAGCCGGAACAGGTTGAAACGGCCTATACCATGAAGTAGAACAAGGCTGCTGTTGCTGTTGTTATTATCATTATTATTATTATTATTATTATTATTATTATTATTATTATTATTATTATTATTATTATTATTATTATTATTATTATTATTATTATTATTATTATTATTATTATTATTATTATTATTATTATTATTATTATTATTATTATTATTATTAATTATTATTATTATTATTATTATTATTATTATTATTGTCATTATCATTATTAAGGGCGCCTGTATGGCTGATCACCATGCTGCATGCACTCCGACACTTTGTACCCAAGGTTTGAAGGGAAGAATGGAATGTGAAATGAAGGGATAGTGAGCTACCGAACATCCGCCCGACGACCCGCCGGGTCACAGTTACACCGGCCGCGAAGAGATCGAACCTACGACCTCCCACGTTAGCACTAAGTGATTGTGGAGAAAGTATAAACTATACAGTTTACAAAAAGTTAGTTTCACTTTGGTTGAAAGGATTTTCACGTGCATGTGTCTGTTACCTGAGAGGATAGATACGTACGTTATCATTTTTCAAGCTGTGACTTTGAATTTAAGAGCTTAAGTCCCGTATTGCACCTCTGAGAATTGGGTGGCAGTATTTCGTCAAGTTAGTTTAATAACAAGAAGAAGCTACATTATTAATTTAAGCCTTAATCCACACACGTTGTTTTTTGTGCTTGAAGTAAATTAAAATTTGGCTGAGACGAGGCGAGCCGAGCGGAGCCGAGGCGACCCGAGCGGAGCCGAGCCGAGGCGACCCGAGCCGAGCCGAGCCGAGCCCAGCCGAGCAGAGCCGAGCCGAGCAGAGCCGAGTCATGAGGGACGCATAGTCACGTACGATTTAACGCTCCGTGGCCCGTTATTAGCACCGCACTTTCCAATTTATAACATCACACAAGGACAAAAATCTCACATCACTTTCTCTACTCACTCTATTCCTACAAACACTTCTCCTCTGTCTGTTTCATCTTAGTTGAGATAAACATGTGTACAAAGTATCCTATTGCTTATTTCCTTGTAGGTGCAAGGGAATATGGGCTTTGAGCGATAGACAAATGTTTTAAGATCTGGTCGCTATGTGATGGCTTTGAAATCTATGACTAGAACATAAAACAAAGGAAAATTCATACTAATATTCAAGAGCATCTCGACAAAGGTTTGTCTCAAAGAGAATACTCGTGTGCGTGTTATACGCTGAACTTCTATTTCAATCATGGAAAATTGTGTGAATTGTATGTTGAAGGGCGAGGACATATGTATGTGCTTCATAAAAGTAAAGGGAATACTAGAGAAAACCATGTAAATGTAATGCGTTGCATCTATTTTAATCACAGAAGTATATTATGACGCCGAGCGTGGGCACAACAAAGGACGGCCGGGGGTAAGCTAGCTCAGAACCATAACAACCGTTTATCTGACAGTCCTCGTACTTGTGACAAGGTTACGACCATAAAATAGGGAACTGTGCTTTGTGACTCAGTTTTAGAAGAGAAATAAAGTGACAGAAAAAGCAACTTGACTTGTTACACTATTTATTTGTGTGTCACAGGAATCAGGCTGCCAGACAGTTTCACCTACATGGGGGTTTGAACCAAGAGCCTTGTTTACAATACAGTATTGTTGCTTGAGCCAGTTTGAAACAATTTGTAGTTATATTGACGATCACAGAAGTGAAGAAATAAAGAAACAAGCGCTTTCAATAGAATTCATTGAGTTGTCTGTCTGTCTGCCGGCCGATGTTTGGACATGGTTCATTTCCTGGACTGGTGGATGTGCAGTGTTGTCTATCCCAAGGGAAATCTCAGTCAGCCAGCTACTGGACCCACCACCCGGATATTGGCAGTTTAACTTGCTCGTGTTTCAAAATCCTTTGGATCATGCTGCTTCAAAAGAACTCTCTCACTCACTACACATGAAGCCATTCCACTCATGTTACATGTCCAAGTATCACACAAATGCAGGCCACAGGGATCTGAGACTTCTTCATACAGTTTTGATGCTTTTATCTAGATATTACAAGTAAATATACCAAATTTCAGCACTCTATACATTTGTTAAAATTTGTTATTGCTATTATGTATATATCTTCAAATGAGCAATTCTTATATATACCTACATATATGTTCCGCGCATCTTGGAAACGGTTCTAACGATTTGCTTCAAATTTTGTATTCAACGCGATTTTATAAAAAACATGTTTTTATTTCCTCTTCTATAAACAATGTATATAATTTTCTCTACATCTGAAATAGAAATCCTGCGTTTTACATTCACACTGTTTTATCTACTCACTTTTAGACAACTTTCACATCTCTTTCTCCACTCACTCTTCTATAACCAATTTTACATAAAATACGTGGTTATACAATAAAAGAAAGACATTGTTTATCTCCGCTTTTAAAAATGTCATACCATTTGCCTATATCTTGTTCGTGTTAGTTGAGATAAACATTTGTACACATTATCTTATTGCTTATTTCCTTGTAGGTACAAGGGGAATATTAGAATACAGTAGAATGTGAGCGATAGTGAAATCTTTTAAAGCTTTGAGATCCCGTTCTCTTTGTACCGTTACCGTAAAAAATGAAAAAGAGCATTTTTTAGTTTTGATTGCATACAAATGCAGAAAAAGACGTTACTTTGATACATTGCTGTATGTATGTGTGTGCAAACTTTGAAGGCAGTTATTGAGCAATAACGTTGGTCTGAGTAAGTAAACGTTTCAGGTTAGTCAAGCACATTAGATATTGAAAGTGAGCATAACACTGCCCAGAGTGACTTGCACTTATCAGACCCCGATCACTTGTATTGATTTGCCGTCCATTCCCAAAAGAAACAGAACCGTTCATGCATATGCACAAATGTTTCTAAATACTTATAGCGTTCAGCCTCACTCACTGAACCACGGATAACACAATAACACTTGCACATGTTAGTTTATACAAAGTTGCTATGTTACACACTGCAACGTGGATCACAAAATGCAAGCTTTTCACAAATATCACTTTGTTTCCCAAGAGAAGCACCAAACCGGAATTTGACTATGTAGATATAGCAGTTTGGCCTCCCACATTATCTTTCAAAAGATAGGCAGCAAATTTAAAAGTGTTAGCTAAAAGTTATTGTTCTCCGTAGGGCTTAGGCGCAGCGAGCTAGACATTAGTGCAGAAGTGGAAGCAGTTTGGAAATCATTTTAAACATAAGAATCCACAATGGCGTTTTTTCTCGTCCTATGGAAAATCACAATAACATGTGAGTGTGCATTAACCTGGGGATGAGTAATTAGTTTTTATTTTATGTCAAGTTTCACACCTTTTGTCTCTGTTTTACATATTTTATATAAAGTTTTATATTTATCTTAGGTGAAATTTCACACTCTGTCTCTATTTTGCACCTTTTGTGTACAATTCTACAGCCTTTTATTCTATGTGAAATTTCACACTTTTATCTCTATTTTCGACATTTTGTGGCAAATATTACTTTTTCATTTCGTGTGAAATTCGGACTTTTTCTCATACTTTTTCAATATTACAATTTGGGAGTAATTTACCATGTTCTTGTGTCAAATTTATACTTTTTATCCATGCTTTCAAATATATTCACCCCTCCCCTTATGCAGTGATTTTACAAAAACATAATTACGTTTACAAACTCTAAAACTACTTTTGCAAAATTTCTCGTTATAGTTTTCTAATTTGATGCACTAAAGTTTGGTATTATGTTACATAACACGGAAAACCGTGCCATTAGTTTTGTTTTTGGAAAAGTACCCCCAAGAGTTTGATTAAAATATCATACATATACCTAATGCACATTTGGAGTATGTTATGAAGGCCGCTGTATTCCGAATGGCTCTTGCATAGTTGGTAAACATAAAAATAGCGCAATTGATGTGTTTAAGTCACACGATCTTCTCTACTCGCAAACCGTTATTCTTGTATTGGTGCTAGATGTTGAGGAATGTTCACCAAGAGAAACAACTCTGTGGACCTGTGTTTGGACCGTGTCTAATGATATTAATGGTTGGCAGGCCGCACTGTTACAAATGTTTAATTATACAACAGACCCTTCCTTCCCTTAGGATTAACTGCAAACAGGTGAAGGTGAGTTTGATGCTTCGAATTTCCTTTCCGACCGACCGACCGACCTGGGTTCCACAGTGACGATGAATTATTGTACCTTAGGGAACTGTGGGGCGAGAGGAGATTTAGGGAGTTGGGACGACAGGTGGCTAGAGAGCCTGCCCACCTACCTATAACGGTACCTACATACAACATGTTCAAAACAACCCTTCTTTCTAACCTTGTTTAATTTCTCTACTATGTATTTACAGTAAGTATTGTATTACACACAAGTTCAATGCCAAGATTTCACTGGAAATATATTTTTAAAACTCCTTGAATTAAAAAAAAACAACTTTTTCTTAGAAAAAAGTCTCTACATGTCTGTCTGTGCATGCATGCATGCATATGAAGAGCATAACACAATATGCGATACGACACGGGAAATTTCCCGAAATTGACACCGAAATTGTGAAGGCCATAATTATGGAAATACTACTGCTCAAATGGTAGAATTAAATAACCGGGAAATATTAAAATCGTCGCATGTATAAAAGGTACAGATTTGGGAACATCGTTCATGGTTAAAGTTGTCAGAAGGGACATAAATAATGGTACAAACAAGTCATTAGTAGCAAGTTCCAGGTAACCGGAGTAAAACCCTGTAAGACCAGTTTTCCTGGAAATCGCTTAGTGCAGGTATGTTGAACAGGAAAACAAGGGATGGTCACGTACGCTTCGGCGAAACCCCCGCTGCAAGCGTAGAGGTAATTAAGAAGAGAAAGGCATCAAGGGGGATTTGAGGAGATGTCGGAAGGTGACTTGTCGCCCAATCCCCGAGCGAGCAGGTCAGTCGGAACACTTGTCGCCCAGATCCCCTGGCGAGCAGGTCAGTCGGAACACTTATCGCCCAGATCCCCGAGTGACCAGGTCAGTCGGAACACTTGTCGCCCAGATCCCCTAGTGAGCAGGACAGTCGGAACACTTATCGCCCAGATCCCCGAGTGACCAGGTCAGTCGGAACACTTGTCGCCCAGATCCCCTGGCGAGCAGGTCAGTCGGAACACTTATCGCCCAGATCCCCTAGTGAGCAGGACAGTCGGAACACTTATCGCCCAGATCCCCTAGCGAGCAGGTCAGTCGGAACACTTATCGCCCAGATCCCCTAGTTAGCAGGTCAGTCGGAACACTTGTCGCCCAGATCCCCGAGTGAGCAGGTCAGTCGGAACACTTGTCGCCCAGATCCCCGAGTGAGCAGGTCAGTCGGAACACTTGTCGCCCAGATCCCCTAGTAAGCAGGTCAGTCGGAATACTTGTCGCCCAGATCCCCGGACACATTACATTTTACAGAAACAATCTTCGGTCTTAGTAAAAACACAGTGACCAAGTAACGGCAAATCGGCAAATCTCAAACATTTACTTCGATTGTGAATAAAAGTGTTTCACCGAGAGTTCTGGTTTTTATTTGAAAATACCCACGCATACCCAGAAATGTAGGTCCGTGCCGAGCAGCCGGAGGAGAAACCACCTTAGAACAGCATTCCGCTTAGGATAATGTAGCAGAGGAGGCGCTAATCCTGCTTCAAAATCTTTACTTTCTCAAAAATGTCGCTAGCCATTATGATTAAAATACCAAATTTTCATATTTTAATAAGAAATGAAATGTGTTTTTTCTGGGAATAGCCCCTAGGTTTTCACTATAAAATACTTGTGCAGGTGGTAAACTTTAAGCGATACACAAAGTATATTACATAAACAATGAATGTCTCGTCAAAACACACAATTTATGACAATATTTTGTGCGGAATTAGCCATTTCCGAAATATTCTTGTTGATTTGAATTTTCCAGAAGTTATGCTTTAGCCAAATGAGATGTCATTAAGGTTTACTGTTTTCGCATATTCCTATTGCACCTATAAGGAAATATGTAGTAAAATCATTTCTTCAAGTATTTTCAGACCTGGTAGCGTTGTGGTGGCTTAGAAATCCAGTTCTCCTCACATACCAAGACATAAAATTAGAAATAAATCTATCTCAGAAGAGCGTGTGTGTTCGAAAATACACAATAGGGAATATCTGGAAAATTGCTACTTACACAAATATATACTTGACCTAAATTCTGTGTACATATCTCTTACGGTTTACCAATTTTACAAAAGTTATTTAGAATAGAGAACTTCAGAGAATATTCCCGGAAAATTCAACATATATATTTAATTTGTCATTAACATGCCTTAGTTATTCTATTTTAATAAAAATATTTGGGCGTTATCCTTGGAGAGTTCTGAAGTTAAATATGCAGTTTTGCAATACTTTGTAAGTATAGGGTACGGAATATAACGAGATATCGCAGCGCTGCACACATAAAGGCATTGGTGTAAAGGAAATGTTAGTGTGAAAGAATGTATGACAAAACATTCCAGAAATACCTGCAGCCTTTGATACAGTATCGCCGCAAAGGTTTATGAATTGGTTTGAGTGTAGGAAATGGAGGCCGCCGCCGCTGCCGCGACGAGGTATCTCCCTCTACACGAAGCACGTGATTTACTGGAATCCCTTACCAACTAACAACAGTTTGTCGAACACCCTGATCACGCACAAACACAAGTTCACAAAAAACTTGTTTTAATTCTCTTGTCTGTTTTTGTGCTGGTCTTAAAGGGGAACAAAGAGTACTAAAGTAAAAAAATCTACACAATCTCTGTGGTCTGGTTTGTTAGCATGCTAAATTCCAATTCCAAGGTGCTGGGTTCGACTGCCGCTGAAGTGTGGAACATTACAGCTAGTAAAAACGTCATCTTCCTTGCTTAAATAAATTCTGAGAATTGGGACATCTTGAATACGGACCAGCCATGCACTAAGGTCTTCCATGTTGTTGCAACGCACAACTGTTTACTTCTCATAACCTTGACTCACTCCTTTCACTGTCTTTCTTCACTTTCTCTGTCTCTCATACACTAATTACACAAATACACAGTTCTCTTTTACTGATGTTAACACAGTCTACAGTCTTTCATGATATTACAACTCACAACTGTTTACTTCTCATAACCTTGACTCACTCCTTTCACTGTCTTTCTTCACTTTCTCTGTCTCTCATACACTAATTACACAAATACACAGTTCTCTTTTACTGATGTTAACACAGTCTACAGTCTTTTATGATATTACAACTCACAACTGTTTTCTTCGCATAACCTTGATTCACTCCTTTCTGTTTCTCTGCCTATCAAACACCTGTCCCAGACGATGCAATCACTCAACACTCGTTAAAACTTCTAACCTAACGTATCTTTCATGACGGTAGTACCGCACTCACAGCTGTTTCGCACTCACTGACACACTGACCAACTCATGTCTGTAACTCTCTCTTGTAATGTTTCCTCGCCTTCTGGTATAGCGAGGATGACGTCACTAGGTCCTTTCTGAATTTCACAAACACGCCGGCCGCCGGATACCTCTCAAAGCTTCCAGTAATCTTTTTTAAGCGTCCCGCTCATTCTTGTTTGTCACGTACACACAAGGAGACACGCGTGACCTTGCTCGCCGGGCTGGTATGTAACTTAGCCCAGCAATCCCTTGTTGTGAGCCGCGTCCGACCTCACAGTATGTAGCTCCTTAATATTATCCTACTTTCCCAAGTCTGTAACTCAAATACCTTCATGTTTGGATCAATCTAATATTTGATAAAATAACTCATTGCTATTATGCATGAGACTTGATATTCTCTGAGAAATGCAAGACTTAGTGTGGAAATATACTCCTCCCTAATTAAGATGCGCACTTGAGGTAAACAAAAAGTAGAAAATAGATCCTATGTTTTGTTTATGGTATCACTTCTAAAATGCACTAATGAATACGTTTAATGCTTATATTGTAATGGACTGCATTTTTTCTATGTTGTTTGGAAATAGAAAATGAGATACTCAGTTTACAGAAAGAGAGGGCCTTCTGTCTATGAATATATTTGTATGCATGTTTTCAGCATCAAAGCTTCTTAGTGTGTAGAAAAACATACTCACACATATTTTTCAATATTGTGCAGATAGACAGGGCCTACAAGCTCCAATTAAGAATGAATATACATCATATTCCTAGAGATAAACGTTTGTAAAAATCGTTTTATTATATATTTTCTTGTAGGTACCAAGGGAATACAAGATTACAGTACATGTAACCAATAGTCAGTGTTTTAAGAGCAGGTCTCTATGTGATGGCTTTGAAATTTCGTAATAAAACTATATTTGTATGTAGTAATATTTTATATATCTCTCACTACCGTTTATGTAGGGGACACATGTTACCGGCAGTTTCCAAGAGTTCAGCATAGCCTGAAACTGCAGACGACATTACACCAAAAAGCAGTATGGCCAACATAAATAATCAAAGCATTATGTCTAACCTGAAATATCACAGGGTTAAAGTAACATGCTTTGAAAATATAAATAATGCTTGAGCATGGTTACCACACAGCACATAATGAACCTACTCGCTTTGTTCTGCAATAACACCTTTGGATCAAATCACTTCCAAACACTAAATGTCGAAATATTATCTATTTAATGCACTTTTGTGTTAGGAACACACAAACAACAGTAACTAATCTGCATATACTGGTCTAAGGCAACTGAAGACAAAATCACGCACACATGAGCAATACAATGGTGGCCACAGATTGACTGATACGACATCCAAGTATCGGTCCTTTGCAACAAGGGCTTCTGTGGCAACATAATAACACCAACTAGTGCAACCTAATAGAAGGAATATCGCCAGACCGCGCCGTCGCCATGCCACAAAGGGGGAGGAAATGCCACAGTATGGGGAATCACCATAACCTGTTTCCCTTATACAGAATACAGACTACTTCACACAACATTCCCAGAATCTTCAACATGTGCATTCTAGTTTGCCGTTAAAATATCGTGAACATATGTTATTTTAATGAAAATCGCTAGCCATTTTTGAGCAAATCAAAACTTTCGAAAAATGTTCCATGTAAAGTGCAGTTTAGGGTGGAAAGTCTTGTTGAATTTTCGTGCTGTATCCTTGAATTTAAATACGGAATGTTGTGGTTAACAAGTCACTTCTCGTTTTTGAGTTCTGCTGAGATACACACGGGCTTTCAGGTATGTGTGATATTACAGACAACAGATTTATGAAGATGTTTGAAAATGGATTCATGTACTGGCATATGTATACAACACTGTCCACCATCTTCATCTGCAAAGGTGAAGTAGCCAAAGGAAACCAAACTTAATCTTGTAACAGACAGATCACATCGGAAGGAGGGAAGGAAGGAGGGAAGGAAGGAAGGAGGGAAGGAAGGAAGGAGGGAAGGAAGGAGGGAGGGAGGAGGGAAGGAAGGAAGGAAGGAGGGAGGGAGGGAAGGAAGGAGGGGAGGGAGGAGGGAGGGGGGAAGGAAGGAACAGGAAACTTTGTTCCAGCTGCTGCGAGAGAACAATTTTAATCTTGGCGAAATCTTTTCATCATTTCGTAGAAACGTATTAATAAATTGCTTCACCTTATGGAAATATTCGGAATGTTATGCCTTCTGTACTGCTGGTTTATATATAATCAAACTCAAGAGTTTATATTTGAAAAATGGTTTGTAGCTTGTAGCTTTTCATGGCTTTGATAATATCCATGTAGCCATTTTAATCTTTTCAGTTAAATCCTGAAAAACGACACAGATTTTGAACAACTTTGATTTTAGAAGCACTCATAAAGCTATTAAAAACTGCCGTTTGGGTGCGCAGTGAATCCATTATCAGTATACACAAAAAGTATTATTGTTATTATTATTATTATTATTATTATTATTATTATTATTATTATTATTATTATTATTATTATTATTATTATTATTATTATTATTATTATTATTATTATTATTATTATTATTATTATTATTATTATTATTATTATTATTATTATTATTATTATTATTATTATTATTATTATTATTATTATTATTATTATTATTATTATTATTATTATTATTATTATTATTATTATTATTATTATTATTATTATTATTATTATTATTATTATTATTATTATTATTATTATTATTATTATTATTATTATTATTATTATTATTATTATTATTATTATTATTATTATTATTATTATTATTATTATTATTATTATTATTATTATTATTATTATTATTATTATTATTATTATTATTATTATTATTATTATTATTATTATTATTATTATTATTATTATTATTATTATTATTATTATTATTATTATTATTATTATTATTATTATTATTATTATTATTATTATTATTATTATTATTATTATTATTATTATTATTATTATTATTATTATTATTATTATTATTATTATTATTATTATTATTATTATTATTATTATTATTATTATTATTATTATTATTATTATTATTATTATTATTATTATTATTATTATTATTATTATTATTATTATTATTATTATTATTATTATTATTATTATTATTATTATTATTATTATTATTATTATTATTATTATTATTATTATTATTATTATTATTATATGGCTGACTGACTGGCTGGCAGGCAGAAACTGACCAAGGTTATCAACCAATAATTCAAAGTCGTTTATGCGCTTTAATACACAACCACAATCAAACTTTAAATAAATGAATGTTTATATTATGTAAATTAATACTCATGTTATTTATTGAGTAATTTTTATGTTCAGTAAAATGTTTGTCTTAAAGAAATAGTATGTAAATGCATGTTACGGATCGTAATGAAGCACGATGTCAAAAGGGGCGGAAGAACATGTGATGTACTGCACTCACATGGCTATCTCTACTCACTTTTGTACGAACTATTCACATGGTTTACCGGGAGAAATACGAATTGGTTGGAGAGTCCTGGCAGGTTGTCACAATAGCTTAATGCTTACAGCACCTGCCTGGTAAGCGGAGAGTTTGTGCTTCGAATCCCGGCTGTGACATTGAGTTTTTCAGTTCCAACTCTACCTCTAACTTATTCCTGTACCTACTTCATGTTAATACACAAACATTTGTACAGATTATCTTATTGGGACACAGTAGACTTTAAGTGATAATCAAATGTCTTAAAGCTTTGAAATTCCATTCTCATCGAACGGCCAAGAGGTAAGAGAGTGAATAACCAACAATCTTCCGTTTGAAAACGGTGTGAGTATTGGAAAATGCACACAAATAAGAAGAAATATCTCCAAAATGGTTCAGTTAAAAAAAAAATTCATTTGGATATAAATTGTGTTTTAACATCTACATTTTTTGTATAGTAGGTAAGATTTGGTCTATATCTTACGGCTTACCAGTTATTCAAAAGTCATCCAGAGTAAACAGGACCGCATAGGCTATAGCTAGAAAATTCACAATATACATTTCATTTGTCATTAAAATACCTTAATCATGTGGCATTTTAGTCAAAACACGTTCCATGTAAGGGGTAGTTTAGGATGGAGGAATTTTCGTGTCACATCCTTGAAATATGTAAAACTTAATTACCAACTTTGGTTTTTAACCGAGTTTTCGTTTTTGAGTTGTGCTGTTCACAGACTGACAGACAGACAGACACACACACAGATACACACACATACACACATTTTTATAAAAAGGTTGTTTTTGTAATCAGGGGCCCTCAAAACATACATTTCCTGTGAAATCTCGACATGGAATGTTTGGGTGGAATATAATGCTTCCTCTACTTACTATACGTAGTAGAGAAAGTAAAAATTAGGTGGCGCTGATGTTTGTGTGGAAACAGCCAGGACCGGACTGTGGGCCAAATACCAGCTTTTTAACGTGTGTACCTATCGATTTGTTTACATTCTCTTTTTTGTTGATGTAACTGGCCCAGAGGTTTGGTTTTGTTACAACACTTGACCACCTCAAAGCATTTATTGCGTGTTTTTTTCGAGTATCGGTAGCTACGCTTTTCAAATGTAATTATTCAGTTTACACAGTCAAGTGTGTGTCCTATTCTAAAATAATTTGTACCAACTCGCCGTTTTACCTCTGTTACCTACATCCATAGAGTAGCATACACTTTACACACACTTTTACATAGAGTTTCAAACCTGTAAAAGATTTGACTATCGCCCAAGTCTACTGTATTCCCATATTGCCCTTGTACCTACAAGGAAACTATCGAAAGGATAATTTGCACAAGTATTTATCTGGAGCAATAGGTGCTTGTACAAGAGCAGAGAAAGTCATGTGAGTGCAACACACCACAAGCTGTTTAACTGCGTTAAAATGACATGACTTTCTGTACTTTTCAACAAATTGACTGGCGTCTTGTTCACGAATTCACCAACACTTGACTCGGTGTTTGGGAGTTTTGGAGAAGAAGAGAGTGACGAAGCACTCACCGCGAGATGTGCACGCTGCGTTACGGTATGACGATTGTGTGTAGCCGAGTCAACTCTACGGGCAAGTACTAAATGTGTAGTGGATTGACTATGAGGCAAGGAGAACTTGCTGTCATCGCTGAATTTCTTATCATGCAGCTGTTCATTGATGACAGTGGCGATTTCAGATTTTCTTACAGGCACATTGCAGCAAATTATAAGTTATTGATGACGTCATTGCTATCCATCAATGCTTCAATGGCAGAAATTCTCCATGTTTAGCATAATATAAAAATCGGATATGTTGCACTCACATGACTTTCTCTACTCTGGTACTAAACCACTCTTACAAGTTCTTAATGGTATATCTTCTTCGTGATAGTCAAACGTTTTAAAGTTTTGAGATTCCTTCTCTTTGCACAGCTAAGAAATAAAATTTAATCACGAGCTTCCATTTTACAAAAGTTAAAGTTCTCCATAACTCACATAAATAACAGGGAATATCTCCGAAATGGTTCACTCTACGAACAAAAGTTATTTGGGCATAAATTGTGTGTTTTAGCGAGATGTACAGTTTTGTAAACTAAACTTTGGTCTATCTCGTACAGTTTTGTAAACTAAACTTTGGTCTATCTCTTACGGTTTATCAGTTATGCAAAGGTCAGTTCTACAGAGGCTATAGACAGAAAATTTAAAATACACATTTCGTTTGCCATAAAATATCTCACACATATGGAGTATTGATCACGCGCGTGGAGGTTTTTCTAAAAAATGTTTTGTTTTTATTCAGGGGACCTCAAAACATGTTTTCGGTGAAATCTCGACGTCCAATTTTTGGGTGGAATTCAATACCTCCTGTACATACTATAGGTAGTAGATGTGTAAGTAATTTGGTAACTAAGAGATTTCAAACCGTCTAATGCTTATATAAGACAACATTTAGAAAAGCTGTTGAGGTAGGGAAATAAACTGATACATAGATAGATAGGTTCAGAAGCTCACATTTTCAATGTAAATTTGGGTTCTCGGTCGGTTTTGCTTTCCTTGGCTTATACGAAGCAGCAGAATTAAAGAAGCATGAGAAGAAGACGTGAGCCGCAAACCCAAAAGGGCTCTCTCGTTACAGTCCTGCCCCCCCCCATCCCCCCTCCCCCTCTCCTCCAAGCCTGCTTATTAAACGTGAACTCCACTACGGTTTTGAATTGTAACTCCCCGGGACGTTGTTTTATTCGGGTCGGCTCTGGAACTGTAAATAACAATTATCCATTAGCCCCCAAAACAGCTTGTGGCAACAACACAATACACACATGCATGCTCTCTATGTCCAGATTTCGCGTCATGGTCGTCTCAAATTAGTGAAGTTTGTTATTTCTCCAACGGTTCCAACACGTTTCTTCAGGGACGCTGGCCGGAGCATTATCAGATTGCCGATTTTGAGCTTTACGTATATAGATAAATGTTGCAGGAACCTTGAATCAGTGTCAGATTTGAGATTCCGCAATGTTTAAGGGTATATCGGACACTTGATATGCCATGTCCGCTACATTTAAACGCCCATTTGTGCTAATATATGAACAAAATATGGACCGAAAAAGGCTCAAACAACCAAATAAGCTATGAATCTAAGGAGAGGGAGAGGGAGACTGCTAGACAAAAGAGGGGAGGTGAGGCATGTGTGTGGTTTTCCTCTACATTTTTAACCACTGTCTGCTGCACTAGCTCATAACTTGCATTACAATATCACATTTGTTTCGGGGGGGGGGGGGGGGTGTGATGGGTGAAATTTAGGTTTTCCACAATGTTTATGCTAGAGGCTTAGCACACATCAGAAATGTCAAAAAATATGTTGACCAAGCCCCGGATTCTTAGATTCTTCTTGTTCTTCATATTATTATCATCACTATTATTGTTGTTATTATTATTATTATTATTATTATTATTATTATTATTATTATTATTATTATTATTATTATTATCATCATCATTATTATTATCATTATTATTATCATCATCATTATCATTATTATAAATGGCAGCTGTGGTTTCGAAAGTGTCCAAATATGAAGAAAAGCAAAATGAAATTGTTCTCTGTAAACAAACCGGTGTGACAGTAAAAGCAGGTATACATAATATGAACTTTCTCTAGACATATGACAAGCCAAATTCATATCTAATACGGGACTAATGTACTCCATAAGATAATGCTACGTTTACAGGTACTATGTAACAAAGAACCACAAGTACCAGTAAGCATTTTCAAATAAATGCCATAACGCTGTCTAAATACATTTATAAGCACTTTACAACAAGAATTACTGAATATGTATGTCGTTTATGGCGATAATATGGTGTTTATTTAGGTTTTAATATTACTTAAAGTTCTTAATACTGACTCGTATTTCAGTTCACAAGAGGCGATATTACTTTTATGTTGTTTTCCTTCGGATTTATAGTTTTTTAAAGAAGAGTTGGAGATAGAGTGGCTTATTTAGCTAGATAAGGGATGTCGGGAATGGGAGCCTCTACCTTTATTTACGTGATCTCAATGTTAAGCTTTTTATTGTATTTTGTCTATTTTTCCATCTCTTTATTAATTTTTTATTCTTAAGGGGGGTTTACCCCTTAAATTTGTAGCACCATGTCTAAGTACTCCCTTGATGTGAAGGAGTTCACGATCACAAGGCAAATTCTTTCGTATCGCAGTAAATTGTACTTTACGGCTTCCCTTTCCTTCCACATTCCCTTCATAAACAAACGCCTGATATCCCCTTTCACCCCGGGGAAACAGTTCTTTATTGACAAAAATTGTATTGGACATTTTTGTTACACTCATCATGCAGAATCCTTGGTTAACGTGTGGCTGAAGCAGTACCTTCCATCCTGTATACGACTTCATGACAACTTACGGAGAGAGACTTAGTACCTCGACTGAAAGATGATCTTTTGTGTCTATGTTCCTGACAGGAGGATGCATGAGGTGAATGTATCATAAGTATATATGACTCAATGACAACTTACGGAGAGAGACTTAGTACCTCGACTGAAAGGTGATCTTTTGTGTCTATGTTCCTGACAGGAGCATGGATGAGGTGAATGTATCATAAGTA
Organism: Tenodera sinensis; assembly: GCA_030765045.1. Taxonomy (NCBI): domain Eukaryota; kingdom Metazoa; phylum Arthropoda; class Insecta; order Mantodea; family Mantidae; genus Tenodera; species Tenodera sinensis. The sequence goes on along the minus strand of CM060961.1, from coordinate 4,050,902 downwards.
TATATGACTCAATGACAACTTACGGAGAGAGACTTAGTACCTCGACTGAAAGGTGATCTTTTGTGTCTATGTTCCTGACAGGAGGATGGATGAGGTGAATGTATCATAAGTATATATGACTCAATGACAACTTACGGAGAGGGACTTAGTACCTCGACTGAAAGATGATCTTTTGTGTCTATGTTCCTGACAGGAGGATGGATGAGGTGAATGTATCATAAGTATATATGACTCAATGACAACTTACGGAGAGAGACTTAGTACCTCGAATGAAAGGTGATCTTTTGTGTCTATGTTCCTGACAGGAGGATGCATGAGGTGAATGTATCATAAGTATATATGACTCAATGACAACTTACGGAGAGAGACTTAGTACCTCGACTGAAAGGTGATCTTTTGTGTCTATGTTCCTGACAGGAGCATGGATGAGGTGAATGTATCATAAGTATATATGACTCAATGACAACTTACGGAGAGAGACTTAGTACCTCGACTGAAAGGTGATCTTTTGTGTCTATGTTCCTGACAGGAGGATGGATGAGGTGAATGTATCATAAGTATATATGACTCAATGACAACTTACGGAGAGGGACTTAGTACCTCGACTGAAAGATGATCTTTTGTGTCTATGTTCCTGACAGGAGCATGGATGAGGTGAATGTATCATAAGTATATATGACTCAATGACAACTTACGGAGAGAGACTTAGTACCTCGACTGAAAGGTGATCTTTTGTGTCTATGTTCCTGACAGGAGGATGGATGAGGTGAATGTATCATAAGTATATATGACTCAATGACAACTTACGGAGAGGGACTTAGTACCTCGACTGAAAGATGATCTTTTGTGTCTATGTTCCTGACAGGAGGATGGATGAGGTGAATGTATCATAAGTATATATGACTCAATGACAACTTACGGAGAGAGACTTAGTACCTCGACTGAAAGGTGATCTTTTGTGTCTATGTTCCTGACAGGAGGATGCATGAGGTGAATGTATCATAAGTATATATGACTCAATGACAACTTACGGAGAGAGACTTAGTACCTCGACTGAAAGGTGATCTTTTGTGTCTATGTTCCTGACAGGAGGATGGATGAGGTGAATGTATCATAAGCATATATGACTCAATGACAACTTACGGAGAGGGACTTAGTACCTCGACTGAAAGATGATCTTTTGTGTCTATGTTCCTGACAGGAGCATGGATGAGGTGAATGTATCATAAGTATATATGACTCAATGACAACTTACGGAGAGAGACTTAGTGCCTCGACTGAAAGGTGATCTTTTGTGTCTATGTTCCTGACAGGAGGATGGATGAGGTGAATGTATCATAAGTATATATGACTCAATGACAACTTACGGAGAGGGACTTAGTACCTGGACTGAAAGGTGATCTTTTGTGTCTATGTTCCTGACAGGAGGATGGATGAGTTGAATGTATCATAAGTATATATGACTCAATGACAACTTACGGAGAGGGACTTAGTACCTCGACTGAAAAGTGATCTTTTGTGTCTATGTTCCTGACAGGAGGATGGATGAGGTGAATGTATCATAAGTATATATGACTCAATGACAACTTACTGAGAGGGACTTAGTACCTCGACTGAAAGGTGATCTTTTGTGTCTATGTTCCTGACAGGAGGATGGATGAGGTGAATGTATCATAAGTATATATGACTCAATGACAACTTACGGAGAGGGACTTAGTACCTCGACTGAAAGGTGATCTTTTGTGTCTATGTTCCTGACAGGAGGATGGATGAGGTGAATGTATCATAAGTATATATGACTCAATGACAACTTACGGAGAGGGACTTAGTACCTGGACTGAAAGGTGATCTTTTGTGTCTATGTTCCTGACAGGAGGATGGATGAGGTGAATGTATCATAAGTATATATGACTCAATGACAACTTACGGAGAGGGACTTAGTACCTCGAATGAAAGGTGATCTTTTGTGTCTATGTTCCTGACAGGAGGATGGATGAGGTGAATGTATCATAAGTATATATGACTCAATGACAACTTACGGAGAGGGACTTAGTACCTCGACTGAAAGGTGATCTTTTGTGTCTATGTTCCTGTCTGGAGGATGGATGAGGTGAATGTATCATAAGTATATATGACTCAATGACAACTTACGGAGAGGGACTTAGTACCTCGACTGAAAGGTGATCTTTTGTGTCTATGTTCCTGACAGGAGGATGGATGAGGTGAATGTATCATAAGTATATATGACTCAATGACAACTTACGGAGAGGGACTTAGTACCTCGACTGAAAGGTGATCTTTTGTGTCTATGTTCCTGACAGGAGGATGGATGAGGTGAATGTATCATAAGTATATATGACTCAATAACAACTTACGGAGAGGGACTTAGTACCTTGACTGAAAGGTGATCTTTTGTGTCTATGTTCCTGACAGGAGGATGGATGAGGTGAATGTATCATAAGTATATATGACTCAATGACAACTTACGGAGAGGGACTTAGTACCTGGACTGAAAGGTGATCTTTTGTGTCTATGTTCCTGACAGGAGGATGGATGAGGTGAATGTATCATAAGTATATATGACTCAATGACAACTTACGGAGAGGGACTTAGTACCTCGAATGAAAGGTGATCTTTTGTGTCTATGTTCCTGACAGGAGGATGGATGAGGTGAATGTATCATAAGTATATATGACTCAATGACAACTTACGGAGAGGGACTTAGTACCTCGACTGAAAGGTGATCTTTTGTGTCTATGTTCCTGACAGGAGGATGGATGAGGTGAATGTATCATAAGTATATATGACTCAATGACAACTTACGGAGAGGGACTTAGTACCTTGACTGAAAGGTTAAATGGGATGAAGAGTGAAGCGGATTAATTAATGTAACGAAATGGAGGGACAGGAAATTCGAAGGATATGGAAATCTTTTCCAGCATTCGCCTGGCGACCGGGGAAACCTCGAAAAACCCAACGGGTCAGGAAGGTTTGTCACGGGGATCGAACCCAGGAACTACATAGTTACAATTTTAGGTATTCCACTCGGTTCTGTGTATGGAATAGTCTACATAAAACATCTTGCTAAAGGGTACAGTTGCCCCCATTTTACCACGTGGGATATTTTATACAATAAAAGAACACTTTTACAATGTTAAGATAAGGTTAACGCCCTCTAATCTCCGCCAGTAACATATGACTGGAAATAAAATTAATTTAAAACAAACAGGCTTAGTATAATCCAACGCACATAATAAATTATTGACGCAGCGCAATACGACGGGCGGCCGGTTGGCCGGTTGGCCGGTTGGCCAGTTCTTGCAGCATCAGAATAAATTCTGGGTTATGTTTTTGTCCTGGATTTAGAAACAAAGAGCGGTGTAAAGCGTCACCACATTAATATTCATAACCACCACCAGGCAGCGCTCTCTAGTGATAAAAATCTGACGAACGAATGCTCTGTGCCATTTCTCCCCCTATTAGGATAAGGAACAAAAACCAGAGCAAAAGTTTCCTGGATCTCTTAATGATAATTCGACTTTGTCGAAATTAGAGAGGGAGGAAATAACCCCCTAAAGATATCAAACTTTGTTAGTCCCATTCTCTTTTATCATTATTCCGTGCACAAAACAAGGGAAACCGGGATTAGACCTAAGAACACCATGCATATGCTCTGAATTAATTTCCACACGTGGTGTGAACGTGAAATTTTCACTCCAGTCCCCATTTCCGAGGTCATTCTACCCCTAGGGTCAACCAGCAGGGGCGTGCTGTTACACAACTCAACAAAGCATTTCAAAATACCAAATGCAGCGTCTTGGTACTACTTGCTCTACTACGCATATGAATTAGAAGTTTCAAACTGTATGTTTAGAAAAATGGCCGTGTGTCTGTGGACAGCATAAGTCGGTTAAGAACCAAAGTTGGTATTTAAGTTCAATATCTTTCTAGGATAAAACTTGCTCTACCCTAAACTACCCTTTATATGGAAACCTTTTCGAAAATGTTGATTTTCTCAAAAATGGCTCAAATGATTTTAATCAAAATGTCATATGTTTAAGATATTTTTATGACGAATGAAATATATATTTTGAATTTTCTGGCTATAGCTCATGTAGTCCTATTTACTCTGGATGACTTTTGCATAACTGGTAAACCGTAACAGATAGACCAAATCTTACTTTAGATCTTGCTAAAACACGCAATTTGTCAAATGATCTTTTTGGAAAAGTGAACCATGTCAGAGATATTCCTTTTATTTTGTCAAAAGTATGCGATAGATCGTTTTTAAATTAGAGGTCGTTATTCATTTTTTATTTCTTAGCCATGGAAAGAGAATGGAACAGCTTTCGTCATATATCGAGCACTTTTAAGACATTGCGTATTACTCAAAGTATACCGTATTTCCCCTGTACCTACAAGCAAGTTAGTAATAAGATAGTTTGTACAAGTGTTTATCTCTGAAGTGGATAGGAATAAGATTTAGTAATAGTAGTTAATACAAGAATAGAGAAGCTCGTGTGAATGCTACACATGATGTTTTTCTTGCCATAGCAGTTTTATTTTGCAGTTTCTGTGTTCTACTGTCAGGTGCTACAGTGATGAACTGTGAGATAATTAACGAGCAACATGAGTTAAGTCGACTGTAGATAAATAAATGATATTTTTCGATTAAACTGTTTGGTCACTAGAAACTGTAACTATTGAAGTATTATATGTGATAAATATCAATAACTTTACTGTTTACGAAAAGCGTGAGTTGCCGTTAGTCGTTGAAATGTTAAGCGGAAAGTTGCCTTGCAGTAGCCGCCAAGTTCGTACAAGCTGACCGCGCTCTAGAGGGATACGGACTGTCAATAGTGGACCAGAGTAAAACACTTCTACAGATACGAATACAAGACAGCAATTTCATAAATATGGACCTAACTTGTCACTTGCTAAATTTCTTCTAATTTTCAGAACTATGTAGACGTGTATTTTTGCAACTAATTCTCATTCAACTTTAAAACCTTGAAACTTTAGGTATCTTTTTAGCTATCTACATCATTTTGCCTGTAAATAATTACTCTGATACTATGTATATATTTCAATACTCTTCTTGTAAAATACTTATAAATTTTTGCTCCATCAATTAAGGTATATTTTAAAATATTTATTCTTTGATAACTAATTTTGTGCTTCGTAATCCTGAATATTAGCAGAAAATCTTACTACACAATTGTTGATTTGTTAAATCACACATACTGTCATTTTTTCATGGTGTTAACAATCCCCAAATATTCCTTGTATTTTGTAGTAGAAACTGGCTCTATTTTTTCCCCTCCTGGTTATGCAAAGACGACGGAATTTTGAAAGTCATCAGATAGCAACTAACTCTTAAAAGATTTGATTCCTATACTCTTTTATTATAAAGTAGTAATGTAACTAATTCTATAAAAGTTTCTCTTTTCAAGTGAACCAGATAGGACAATAAACCTTGGTAAAGATAATTGCTATACCCACGACAGAGAGTCATGGAACATGAGATTTTCACTTCGTCTGCTGCGTATAGTAAGTACAAGTATTCTGTTCCAATCAAAAATTCAGTGTCGAGATTTCACCAGAAATATGCTTTTAGGCCCCCTGAATCCAAGTGTGTGTGTGTGCGTGTGTGTGTCTGCGCATGCATGTGTGTGTGTGTGTGTGTGTCTGCGCATGCATGTGTGTGTGCGTGTGTGTGTCTGCGCATGCATGTGTGTGTGCGTGCATGTGTGTGTGTGTGCGCATGCATGTGTGTGTGCGTGTGTGTGTGCGCATGCATGTGTGTGCGCGTGTGTGTGTGCGCATGCATGTGTGTGCGCGTGTGTGTGTGCGCATGCATGTGTGTGTGCGCGTGTGTGTGTGCGCATGCATGTGTGTGCGCGTGTGTGTGTGCGCATGCATGTGTGTGCACGCATGTGTGTGTGCGTGTGCGTGTGCACGCATGTGTGTGCGCATGCATGTGTGTGCGCGTGTGTGTGCGTGCACGCATGTGTGTGTGCGCTTGTGTGTGCGTGCGTGTGTGTGCGTGCGTGTGTGTGCGCGCGTGTGTGTGCGCGTGTGTGTGCGCGTGCGTGTGTGTGTGCGTGCGCGTGTGTGTGCGCGTGTGTGCGTGCACGCATGTGTGTGTGCGTGCGTGCGTGTGTGTGTGCGCGTGTGTGTGCGTGTGTGTGCGTGCACGCATGTGTGTGTGAGCTTGTGTGTGTGCGTGTGTGTGCGCGTGTGTGTGTGCGTGTGTGTGTGCGCGTGTGTGTGTGTGCATGCATGTGTGTGCGTGTGTGTGTGCGCGCGTGCGTGCGTGTGTGTGCGTGTGCGTGTGTGTGTGCGTGCATGTGTGTGTGCGCGTGTGTGTGTGCGTGCACGCAAGTGTGTGTGTGCACATGCATGTGTGTGCGCATGCGTGTGTGTGCGTGCGTGCGTGTGTGCATGCATGTGTGTGCGCGTGTGTGTGGTGGGTGTGCGTGCGTGAGTTTGCGCGCGCGTGTGTGTGCGCGTGCATGTGTTGTGTGCCAGTCTATAGACAGCGTAACTGAGAAACTAAAAGTCTGTTGAAAACTAAAGTTGATATTTAAATTTAACATGCTTAAACGGTACGAGGCGAAGATTTTTAATAAAATTCTTCGACCCTTTACTTGGAAAATTTTTCTAAAATTTTGTTTTTCTCCAAAATGGCTCTATTTTTATTCAAATGCCATGTGTTTAAGATATTTTATGACAAATGAAATGTATATCTTGAATTTTCTGGCTATAGCACCTGTAGTCCAGTTTACTCTGTATGACTTTTGATAACTGGCAAGCCGTACGAGATAGACCAAATCCTACTATACAAAAAATGTAGATCTTGCTAAAATACACAATTTAAAACCATTTCGGAGATATTCCTCGTTATTTGTGAGAGTTTTGTAAAACAAACTTTCGTCAAATGGAAGATCATTATTCATTTGTTTGTATCATAGCGGTGCAAAGAGAACAACATTTGAAAGCTTTAAAATATTTGACTATCGCACAAAGCCTACTGTATTCCCATATTCCCCTTGTACCTACAAGGAAATAAGCAATACGATAATTTGCACAAATGTTTATCTCAACTAACACGAAGAAGATAAGAGTTTGTGCAAGAGTAGAGAAAGTCATGTGAGTGCAGCACATCGTATTTTTTTAGTAATGCGTGAAATCTCTCTCTAATGTCACCTAAAAGTTTGTTGTTAGATGTTGGAACAGAACGCTATGAATAAATGACTCAGGCAATAAATCTGTCGTGCACTTTAATTACTATATAAAATAAAGGTGCTCTTATCGTGTAATGAATGTTGGTTAAACGAATTTAATTAAACGTGTTTATCTGCAACAGAGAGGTTTAAACTAAATGTTTTGTATGTGTATGTGTATGGGTCGGCGTGTAATAGCTCAGGTGAGTTATTCTCGTACGCAGAACCGATCCTTTCGCTTGACTTTGGCAGGTGAAATGATGCTAACAATGGAAGCGGGCCACAGTTCAATGTTTATTGTTCCCATATTTTATTTGCACATGACCAATGTGACCGCCGATATTAAATTTCCTGCAAGTGCACGCGCGTAGGTATAAATAGTCCGGCGACCTTACACGCCTATTGTTGAACGGCAATTGTTGCACGGGTTATTAAAAATGTTACATTCTTCTTTTATTAAGTGTCGAAAAGCGCTATATGCTGCATTAAAATGCCCGGCTTAGAACTGCCGGAATGTACATAGAGAGTGTCCGTAGCAAGTTGGCGATGCCTGAAATGGAGACACTCTTAAGCAGGTATCTTAATGTGACTTATGCACTTTATCCCTATTGATGCTTCCAACATGCAAGTAAAATGTTCCTCGTGGAGCTGTTCTAAATTTGTTACCCACAAATATAGTTTTATTATTAGATGCATATAAGTATGTATTTTTACTTTCTCTAATACGTGCAGTAGGTATTCCATACAAAAAATCGATGTTGAGATTTCACTGCAAATATAAGTTTTGAGGCCCCTGAATCCAAAAAAAAAAGAATTTTTTAGAAAAAGCTTCGTGTGTGCGTCTGTGTGTTTGTCAGTTTGTGGACAGCATAACTCAAAACGAAAAGTCCGTTAAAAACCATAGTTGGTATTTAAGTTTAATGCCTTTCAGGGATGCGACATGAAGACTGAGTAAAATAGCCCCAACCTACACTACCTTTTACATGAAAAATTATGCTTTTCTTTAAAATGGCTGCAACGATTTGGATTAAAATGACATGTTTGAGATATTTTCATGACAAATGAAATGTATATTTTGAATTTTCTTGCTATAGCCCATGTAGTTGTGTTCACTCTGAATGACTTTTGTATAACTGGTAAACCGTAAGACATAGATAAAATGTTACTCTACAAGAAATATGTTGTTAGCTAATGCTGGATTTCTGACAATGAAGTCATTAATCCTCTTGCTCTCCAATATTTAATATATTGATAGAGCAATAGCAGTATAGTAACCGATTTTTAGAGAGCACCATATATATACAGCTCGCTAAAACACACAATTTATGTCCGAATAATTTTTTTTAGCATGAACCATTTCGGAGATATTCCTTGTTATTTGCGTCAGTTTCGGAAAACTTAAAACTTTCTTGAAATAAAAAATCGTTTTTCAGTTTTTTTTATATTTTATCCGTGCAAAGAGAATGGAATTTTAAAGCTTTAAAAGATTTGACTATCACTCAAAGCGTACTGTATTCCCATATTCCCCTTGTACCTACAAGGAAATAAGCAATAAGATAACTTGTACAAATGTTTATCTCAACTATCACGAAGAAGATACAGGAATTAGAGTTTGTAAGAATGGTTAGTACAAGAGTAGAGAAAGTCATGTGAGTGCAACACATGCGATTTTTCGTATAGTAACATTGTGTGTATCTCTTACAGTTATAAAAAAGTCATTCAGAATGAAGAGTACTGCAGACACTTTTCACAGAAAATTCAATATATGCATTTGATCTGTCATTAACATATGTTAAACGTATGCCACTTTAATAAAAATCCTTGGAAAACATGTAACTGGCTCTTCGTCTGTGAGTTATGCACAGCACGAAATGTATATTTCCAATGAAATTTCCGTGTAGAACTTTTTGCGTGGAATACAATGCTTGTCCTACTTAGTAGAGAATGTAAAAGAAAATTACTTTTTCTATTCATAAGCTCAGTAGGTAAATAGAGCAAGCGAATATTGTATTCTCGCAAAAAATATTCCGATATTTCACCTGAAATACGTTTTGTGGTGGACATATGATATTCCCCTACGATAGTGTTTCTTTCGTTAGAAAAACAAGCACAGAGCTTGCATTGCAGTTTTTATTGGTAATATTTTATAGCTTTAATACTTGTACTCGCATTGCGCGTGTGATTTTTTACTGCTCTTGCGGGAAGAGTTTAAATGAACACATAAATAACACATATAAGAATAAAAACAGAACTTTCCATAATGGCAGCTCAGAATTAAAGGGCAAAATACTATGGGCCTCTTTCTCGTTGGTTCGTAAATCGGAAAGTGTAGTTATTTTTGTAGAAGAAAGACGGTGTAGTTTATTTGATTTACTTCTCATATTCGCTAAGCGAAGACTGAAATGACATGCATACATGCCCTTATTTTATTTCTCCTTTTGAAATATGGTCCCCACGCTCTGAGTATCAAGATGGATGTGCGCTGTATTGCCAAGGGAGGTTACCTGGCGAGCAACGCAAACAAAAGAGAAACAAGCGCGCACCGGAATATCGCTAGTAATTATATGTATCATGCCTGGGGCAACAGGAACGGAGTACCTACGCGGGCGATTATGAACATTGTGTCTAAAAACAAATTAGATACGAGAACTCACCCGACGCGTCGTCACAAAGAAAGCACAGAAACAAGGATGGTTTCAGCTCGGTGATGCCCAATAGCTTCGATATCCTGTTTATAGTGAGAACCGTCCAGCTCTCCAGGAGGAAGGGATGAACTGAGGGATACATAGGGTGCAGCTAAACTGCTCACAAGTGTGGGTCCCCTCCTGATGTAGGACAGTGTCCACCCAAATCCCACGTCCAGCTCTCCAGGAGGAAGGGATGAACTGAGGGATACATAGGGTGCAGCAGCTAGGCGTCTCACAAGTGCCCGGTCCCCTCCTGATGTAGGACAGTGTCCGCCCAAATCCCACGTCTAGCTCTCCAGGAGGCAGGGATGAACTGAGGGATACATAGGGTGCAGCTAGACGGCTCACAAGTGTGGGTCCCCTCCTGATGTAGGACAGTGTCCACCCAAATCCCACATCCAGCTCTCCAGGAGGAAGGGATGAACTGAGGGATACATAGGGTGCAGCTAGACGGCTCACAAGTGTGGGTCCCCTCCTGATGTAGGACAGTGTCCACCCAAATCCCACGTCCAGCTCTCCAGGAGGAAGGGATGAACTGAGGGATACATAGGGTGCAGCAGCTAGGCGTCTCACAAGTGCCGGTCCCCTCCTGATGTAGGACAGTGTCCGCCCAAATCCCACGTCCAGCTCTCCAGGAGGCAGGGATGAACTGAGGGATACATAGGGTGCAGCTAGACGGCTCACAAGTGCCGGTCTCCTCCTGATGTAGGACAGTGACCGCCCAAATCCCACGTCCAGCTCTCCAGGAGGCAGGGATGAACTGAGGGATACATAGAGCGCAGCTAGACGGCTCACAAGTGCCGGTCTCCTCCTGATGTAGGACAGTGACCGCCCAAATCCCACGTCCAGCTCTCCAGGAGGCAGGGATGAACTGAGGGATACATAGAGTGCAGCAGCTAGGCGTCTCACAAGTGCCGGTCCCCTGCTGATGTAGGACAGTGACCGCCCAAACACCACGTCCAGCTCTCCAGGAGGCAGGGATGAACTGAGGGATCCATAGAGTGCAGCTAGACGGCTCACAAGTGCCGGTCCCCTGCTGATGTAGGACAGTGACCGCCCAAACACCACGTCCAGCTCTCCAGGAGGTAGGGATGAACTGAGGGATCCATAGAGTGCAGCTAGACGGCTCACAAGTGTGGGTCCTCTCCTGATGTAGGACAGTGTCCGCCCAAATCCCACGTCCAGCTCTCCAGGAGGCAGGGATGAACTGAGGGATACATAGGGTGCAGCTAGACGGCTCACAAGTGCCGGTCTCCTCCTAATGTAGGACAGTGACCGCCCAAATCCCACGTCCAGCTCTCCAGGAGGCAGGGATGAACTGAGGGATACATAGAGTGCAGCAGCTAGGCGTCTCACAAGTGCCGGTCCCCTGCTGATGTAGGACAGTGGCCCCCCCATACCCCAAGAGCAGCAAGCATCAACACCATTCGCCTGAAAGCATGTCTCAAAGATGATAAGGAAATGAATGTACCCCTGCATTTGCTTAGTGAGAAGGGGAAACACATGGGTCAGGAATTTGGGCAATGGGGATCGAACATGCGAACTCCCGAGTAGATTCCCTTGTTGACAACATGAATAATCTAAACTTTACATTTCAATCCAAATAAGTGCGAAAATGTCGAGGATTGTCTGCGTGAGTAGAAAGCTGAGTTAAGTTTTGAGGTAGGAAGTGCATTCCAGTAGCGAGCGAGAAGGGACAAAGGCATGTGTCTGTAAACTGGGGTTTGAATACAATACTACACTACCTAAATTAACACAATTATTGTTCCCTTGAGAGCCTACGCGTCAGGTGAGATAGGGCAACAAGCATTAGCGTAAACATTTGTACATGTCTCAAGGCTCAACGTACACCTGAGAACGGCATGTGTATGTATCTATGTGGCAAGTATTCACTCACTCTTTACTTATGGACATCTTCAACAGCCCGTCTGTGTATAACAATGAAAAACAGAAAAATTTGCTTACATCTGTACCAAACTTGGATATGAAATTCAACATCTTCCAAATACTCAACTCAAAACTTACCAAGAAAAAACCTCACTTCCAAGTAATCTTAACATGCGAAAGCTTTTCAAACTTTCTAGTTTATTAAAACCAATCTCAAATGAAATGTGTATGTTGAACTTTGTGTGAATATTCTCGGAGTTCTCTTCATTCTGAATGACCTCTGTATAACTGGAAAACTGTAGGAGATGCACAAAATATTACTGTATAAAAATGTAAATCTCGTAAAAACACGGGACCAAGTAACCTAATTGTCGAAGGGCTCTTAAAATGCACTCACTCACTCACATACCGACTAACTCACTGACATACCGACTAACTCACTCGCTGACTCACTCACATACCGACTAACTCACTCGCTGACTTACATACCGACTGACTCACTGACAACTCATTAACTCGCATATCAACTCACTCGCTGACTCACCGACTCACGCACTCACTGACCACTCACTCCTGACTACGCACTCACTGACCACTCAATGACCACTCAGTGATTCACTCACACACTGACTCACTCATTCACTGAAAATACACTCACTGACCACCCACACTTACAGACTCACTTACCATCCACCCAATCACTCACTGACCACCCACACTTACAGACTCACTTACCATCCACCCAATCACTCACTGACCACCCACACTTACAGACTCACTTACCATCCACCCAATCACTCACACTTACAGACTCACTTACCATCCACCCAATCACTTACTGACCACCCACACTTACAGACTCACTTACCATCCACCCAATCACTCACTGACCACCCACACTTACAGACTCACTTACCATCCACCCAATCACTCACACTTACAGACTCACTTACCATCCACCCAATCACTTACTGACCACCCACACTTACAGACTCACTTACCATCCACCCAATCACTCACTGACCACCCACACTTACAGACTCACTTACCATCCACCCAATCACTTACTGACCACCCACACTTACAGACTCACTTACCATCCACCCAATCACTCACTGACCACCCACACTTACAGACTCACTTACCATCCACCCAATCACTCACTGACCACCCACACTTACAGACTCACTTACCATCCACCCAATCACTCACTGACCACCCACACTTACAGACTCACTTACCATCCACCCAATCACTCACTGACCACCCACACTTACAGACTCACTTACCATCCACCCAATCACTCACTCACCACTCGCACAGACACACACATACACACTCACGCAAAGACACACACACACACACAGACACACACACAGACACACACACACACACTCACACAAAGATACACACAGACACGTACATACACCCACAGACACACACATACACACAGACACACAAGTCATAGAAATTTAACACTAGTTTTTCATTATTGTATACGTCAATATTTTAAAATATGCTTTGATTCCAAGGGTTAAGTGTAGAGGGTGTGAAAAAATAACATATGAACACATTTATGGAATACACAATGTTTTCTGAAGTGCGCATGTATTATAGAAAACTTCAGCGTTAAATATTTTGGGTTCAAACAAACGCAATTCTGGAATACGTGTTTCATATAAATGTACCAAAAGTAGCCCTAAGATTTTGTTTCCCTTGTAGATAATTGGTTTATTGTGGCGTTGTCGTGTTATCTTGGGCAAGTAAATCCTAGATGATTTGCAGTGTGCGGCGGGAAAATGCCTGGATGCACTGTAGCGTGAACGCGATCATTGGACCGGAACTGATCCGGCTACCCTTAAGCTCATCCCTCGAGAATATACCCAACTGGAAATTCCTCAAATGTCTTTGTTTACCAGCTGATTTACGATGACATTTGTGTCTTGCTTATGTATGTGTGTACGTAAATACAACTCAGCTTACAAAAGCATACTAACAAAATAATGCACAATGAGAAAATGTAAAGGTGGATTTTCTTTCGGAAGTCAAACTGCTTTATTAAATTATGACTCAAACTAATTTTACAGTAAGGTGTGCATTTTCATGAACAAATTTATGATTGAAACATAACTCATAGACAAAAATAACAGAAACATGGATTTTTCACAAAATCGTTCCAAAATGTGTGTCATAGTACCCACGGTTTGAACACTGCTATGTGGATATGAGAAGTAAATAGTTGTGTAATTAGTGTATGAGAGAGAGACAGAGAAAGTGAAGAAAGACTGTGATAGGACTGAGTCAAGGTTATGAGAAGTAAACAGTTGTGAGTTGTAATATCATGAAAGACTGTAGACTGTGTTAACATCAGTAAAAGAGAACTGTGTATTTGTGTAATTAGTGTATGAGAGAAAGACAGAGAAAGTGAAGAAAGACAGTGAAAGGACTGAGTCAAGGTTATGAGAAGTAAACAGTTGTGAGTTGTAATATCATGAAAGGCTGTAGACTGTGTTAACATCAGTAAAAGAGAACTGTGTATTTGTGTAATTAGTGTATGAGAGACACAGAAAGTGAAGAAAGACTGTGAAAGGACTGAGTCAAGGTTATGAGAAGTAAACAGTTGTGAGTTGTAATATCATGAAAGACTGTAGACTGTGTTAACATCAGTAAAAGAGAACTGTGTATTTGTGTAATTAGTGTATGAGAGACAGAGAAAGTGAAGAAAGACTGTGAAAGGACTGAGTCAAGGTTATGAGAAGTAAACAGTTGTGAGTTGTAATATCATGAAAGACTGTAGACTGTGTTAACATCAGTAAAAGAGAACTGTGTATTTGTGTAATTAGTGTATGAGAGACAGAGAAAGTGAAGAAAGACAGTGAAAGGAGTGAGTCAAGGTTATGAGAATTTTAGAAGGTAAAGTGATACAAGAGTAAGTGGACTGGATTTAGTCATTTTGTCACATTATGTTATTTGATATAGATATTATTTGTTCTTAGAACTCTCCAGAAGTTACATGAAAGAATTCTTCTAAATATTTTGTTACTCTAGGCCCCAATAAAACTGTACTCCAGGTGCAGCCTGTGATCAAATTGCTGAAGAACAAGATTGGTGTTGAATATATATTGGGTCCCATATGTGAAAGAAAGCTTATTATAATATATTTGTGCACCGTATGTTGTTTGTGAGACGTTTCCTTGAAGGGGAGAAAACAAATTTTATTTAGCTCCTTTTGTTTTTCGCCAGTGTGCGCCAACATTACAAGGAGGTTGTGTTGATGTGAAACGAGGCTGGCTAGGCTCTTTTATTCCTTTGTGTTTCTGGGCAGCGAGAATTTGAGATATTTCAGTGCTGCCTTTGTTAAACATCATTGTTCTGCCACGTCAATTCAGTACGAAGCGCATTGTCTTCTGGTAATACTGGTGTATGGCAAACTCTTTATCCTGCAATTTAGACAAAACTAAGCATCTTACATAACCTCAATATGAATTACGAAGTTGAGAATGTGAAGCCCTTGGGAAGTTGTTTTGACTGAAACCTGAAATGGAAATCACATATACTGGATATACGGGAAGTCGTTATGTTCCTTCTAATATCTGCTTCATAGAAGCATTACAAACAAAAAATGTCTAATGGCATTTTGTTTCTTTGATTAGCGGATTTCTGAAAAATAAATGGTTTATGTTCCAAATTGGATGTGTAATTCCACAAGAATGTAGGAAGGTAACAGTTTGTTACTTGTTCGAAGCGTAGAGTAACTTATTTCTGACATAGCTTCGGTAGTAGTTATGGGACTTCGAAATAGTTGATCACTTAAAGGAATTACAGGAGTACTCCCAGCAGCTGTTTCAGACGTGAAGTAAGTCGACAACGTTGCGTTGAGGTTGGTCAGGGAAGTGACTGGTTTCTGGATGTAAACAGGCCGGTCGCTTGCAGGGTGATGTAATGTTTTGGGAGCTAACGATTCTGACTGGTTTACACTCGCACAGTAAACACAGGACAAGGCGCGGTATTTGTTTGTTTTCCAGACGCACCGTTACTGTGTTTGTGTATGTACTGAGCTAGTGAAAGTGACACCCACACAATGTGCAGTGTTGCCAGCTTGTTTTCGACAAAACTAAAATATCTCCATAGGAAATGGTGAGAGACAAAAGTGTAAGATACAAAATGTGTTCCAAATAGCACTTGTTTAAATTAAGTTCCCTTCCACTCGGTAGAGCACGTTTGTGCAAAAGTAGGCATGAGGATCAAGAAGTTGAAATAGCAAGTTATATACCTACATATTATCCACTCTCACTGGACATGTGCCATGTATATTAGCATGGGGAAACGATCAAGTGCCAAACACTTCTGAAATTACCAAAGAAGACAGTAAGGTTAACGTGCAGTAGTAAAGCTGAGACTTTGTACACTTGTTTCTTTGTATGTTTGAAGTTCTAAATATTAGTACTTCCTGATTGTTGTTATTATGTAATTTGCCAATATCTATGTAATGCGCATGCTCTCTGATTACGGCCTCTCACTGACCATTACAATACTTCCACAACTATACATATAAATTAATATTTGTTTGTGCTATTCATCCAAATGAGATGGAAATTGATAAATCTAAATACTTTTTCATGCAGCTTTTTATGCTATCTTACTATGCAACTTATTGCAATTACATGTTTTTCTCTACTCACTTTATTTTTACGTAACATATTCGCATGTGTTTCTCTTGCCCTTCAAAAATACAATTCACAGAAGTTTTTATGACAAATATAAATGCAATATATTACATTCACACGGTTTTCTCTACTCACTTTTCCTTTACGTAAAACATGCATTTCTCTTCTTACTCTTCTACAAACAATTCATCCACTTTTCTATATTATCGAAATATAAATGCAACGTCCTACTTTGACACACACTTCTCTACTTGTTTTTCTTTCTGTGGCATTTGTGGTAGTTCAACAGTGCCTTTGCATAGTGTTTTCCGGTATTTTTATTTATTTACTTTATTTTTATTTCCTGTGGTATCCTAGGAGTTTTAATTATTTGTTTAAGTGTAATATTTCCTAATGTCCCCAAAGAAACACAAGGTATTGAGCAAGTGCAATCCATTATTTCACCTTATATAAACATGTTCTTAATATGTAGAAATCCTGTAGGATTGAAAGAAGAATCTGTGTTACACTCACACGACTTTCTCTACTCTTGTACTAACCATTCTTACAAACTCTTATTCCTATATCTTCTTCGTGTTAGTTGAGATAAACATTTGTACAAATTTTCTTATTGTTTATTTTCTTGTAGGTACAAGGGAAGTGGGGGAATACAGGAGGCTTTGAGCGATTGTCAAATGTTTAAACAGTTGGCCACTAATTGACATTATCCTTGCATGCCCAGGGTGTAACAAAGACTTTCCATTTCAGAAAGGAAAAGGTATTTGAAAATTCAAGTCAATAGCAAAATATATCTTGGAAACGTTTATTTCTACAAAAGGTGTTGTTTCTGTCCTAACAAGGTGTACGTTATTTATGCAGTAATATTTTGTGTATCTCTCACAGTTTACCACTTATATGAAGGTTATTCAGAATGAAGAGGACATGAGAGAATATTCACAGATAAATTCATTTCTATAAAAATGTGCGTGTTTCTGTCTCCAAAAATTCAAAATCCAAAATGAAAAGTCCAATAAATACCACGTTTGGTATGTAAGATCAATATTCTTCAAATAAGTGACACGGAAAGAACTTCACCCATGCAAAACCACACTTTACACTGAAAAACGTTCTCAAACACTGTTATTTTTCAAAAAAGAGTAACGATTTTGATGAAAATACGCTTAGGATATTTTATAACAAAAGAAATGTATATGCTGAATTTTCTGGGAATAACTTGTGAAGTTCTCTTCATTCTGAATGACTTGTATAACTGGTAACCAGTAAGGGAAATAGTACCGCACAAAAATGTAGATTTCGTTAAAACACACTTTTTGTTTAAAGCACCTTTCTCTGGGGTTTACCACTTCGGAGATCTTCCTTGTTATTTCTCTGAATTCTGCAATACTAATACTTCCAAGCCTACTATATTCCCATATTCCCTTTGTATCTGCAACAACATTGGTAATATTATAATTTTGTACAAATGTTTATCTTTATTAACATGAAGCAGATAGAGGAATAAGAGTTTGTAAGGATGCTTAGTACAAGAGTAGAGAAAGTCATGTGAGTGCACACATGTCAATATGTGGAAGATTGAGCAGAGAAAGTCGTGTGAGTGCACACATAAGTCAATATGTGGAAGATTGAGCAGAGAAAATCGTGTGAGTGCACACATCAGTCAATATGTGGAAGATTGAGTAGAGAATGTCGTGTGAGTGCACACATCAGTCAATATGTGGAAGATGGAGTAGAGAAAGTCGTGTGAGTGCACACATCAGTCAATATGTGGAAGATGGAGTAGAGAAAGTCGTGTGAGTGCACACATCAGTCAATATGTGGAAGATTGAGCAGAGAAAATCGTGTGAGTGTACACATCAGTCAATATGTGGAAGATGGAGTAGAGAAAGTCGTGTGAGTGCACACATCAGTCAATATGTGGAAGATTGAGTAGAGAAAGTCGTGTGAGTGCACACATCAGTCAATATGTGGAAGATGGAGTAGAGAAAATCGTGTGAGTGTACACATCAGTCAATATGTGGAAGATTGAGCAGAGAAAATCGTGTGAGTGCACACATCAGTCAATATGTGGAAGATGGAGTAGAGAAAGTCGTGTGAGTGTACACATCAGTCAATATGTGGAAGATTGAGTAGAGAAAGTCGTGTGAGTGCACACAATATGTGGAAGATGGAGTAGAGAAAGTCGTGTGAGTGCACACATCAGTCAATATGTGGAAGATGGAGTAGAGAAAGTCGTGTGAGTGCACACATCAGTCAATATGTGGAAGATTGAGTAGAGAAAGTCGTGTGAGTGCACACATCAGTCAATATGTGGAAGATGGAGTAGAGAAAGTCGTGTGAGTGTACACATCAGTCAATATGTGGAAGATTGAGTAGAGAAAGTCGTGTGAGTGCACACATCAGTCAATATGTGGAAGATGGAGTAGAGAAAATCGTGTGAGTGTACACATCAGTCAATATGTGGAAGATGGAGTAGAGAAAATCGTGTGAGTGCACACATCAGTCAATATGTGGAAGATGGAGTCGGGAAAGTCGTGTGAGTGTACACATCAGTCAATATGTGGAAGATGGAGTAGAGAAAGTCGTGTGAGTGTACACATCAGTCAATATGTGGAAGATGGAGTAGAGAAAATCGTGTGAGTGTACACATCAGTCAATATGTGGAAGATGGAGTAGAGAAAGTCGTGTGAGTGCACACATCAGTCAATATGTGGAAGATTGAGTAGAGAAAGTCGTGTGAGTGCACACATCAGTCAATATGTGGAAGATGGAGTAGAGAAAGTCGTGTGAGTGTACACATCAGTCAATATGTGGAAGATGGAGTAGAGAAAGTCGTGTGAGTGCACACATCAGTCAATATGTGGAAGATGGAGTAGAGAAAGTCGTGTGAGTGTACACATCAGTCAATATGTGGAAGATTGAGTAGAGAAAGTCGTGTGAGTGCACACAATATGTGGAAGATGGAGTAGAGAAAGTCGTGTGAGTGCACACATCAGTCAATATGTGGAAGATGGAGTAGAGAAAGTAGTGTGAGTGCACACATCAGTCAATATGTGGAAGATTGAGTAGAGAAAGTCGTGTGAGTGCACACATCAGTCAATATGTGGAAGATGGAGTAGAGAAAGTCGTGTGAGTGTACACATCAGTCAATATGTGGAAGATGGAGTAGAGAAAGTCGTGTGAGTGTACACATCAGTCAATATGTGGAAGATGGAGTAGAGAAAGTCGTGTGAGTGCACACATCAGTCAATATGTGGAAGATGGAGTAGAGAAAGTCGTGTGAGTGTACACATCAGTCAATATGTGGAAGATTGAGTAGAGAAAGTCGTGTGAGTGCAAAATAGCAACAGAAGGATTAAGGTAGTGAACTGGTGAAATTGACTGAAGCCTAAGAAGGTAGACAGATGTACAAAGCGAACTTGATCCTTTGGAATCCTATTTCTACATGAAAGCATTTTTTGCGTTATCGCACTCTTACAAGGAAAGCGAGCGAGCGACGTTGTCCGGTCAGTCCAGGACTGGATCCACTATTGAGTTAAAGGAATGATTCTTTCCGGACAAGCCTGCCTTACTTCCTTCCTTCCTTGTTCATCCATGTTTGATTCTATTCCTTAGAACGGAAAATAAGAGCTTTGGTTGGCAGGACTGCTATTTTTTGCCGGAGCAGTGCCACCCTTGGCAATAAGAAACACATTTGCCTAGCGCTCTTTTGTGTTCTAGATCCTTCCAAACGCCGCAGGGCTTTTTGCGTATTATTTCCAGATTAGGGCAGCGCCTGTTTCTGCTATTGCAATTCGAATGTTTTTACTACACGTTTTCTAAAACAGATCACTGTTAACATGCACAAAATGTCGGTAGTGTTACACTCACATGACTTTCTCTACTCACCTTTGTACAATCTATTCTTACAACCAGTTATTCTTCATGTTAATACAGATAAACTCTTGTACAAATGATTTTATTGCGAATTTTCTTAGCTATGTCATACATAGTGCCGTTAAGTTATATATGACTTTGGCAAGGTGTGTGGTTTGTTACGCAAGTGAAGGAAGGACACGAGCAAGAAAAGGAAAGCATGATAACCGCTAACGAAGCTACAGGTTCTTCATTTAAAACCTAACGGGTGCACGACATTTCGCCTGTGCCCGATTGGGTGTGCCCCAGCCGGCTTTACGCCGCGTGTATGTCTTACCTTATAGAAGGTGCTGGAAATGTCAAGTCCACCCTCGCGAGGCTAAACAAGCATTATATCGGGAGAACACGTTCTGATTAAGTTGGCTCACGTAATGTTTCAGATTTAAGTTCTAATATTTTGTTCTAGTTGTTCCTATGTATGAGGGTTTGTCTCGTAAAGTTAAACTTTGTCTATGAGGTTTTCGTTAAATTTCGGTCATACATAGAATGGAATTGCGTTTAGGAAGCCGCTCGCCGCGCCGCGCCGCGCCGTGAGAAAAGAAGAGAAAGCAACATAAATTGTTGGGTTGTAAATGAAGGGAGGTTTGCAAGCTTGTTCGGGTCATTAAGAACGTATTGGTAGAGGCGTGTACAAGCAATTAGGTGGCGAAGACAGGACAGCTACCCCTCGACCGTCCGACGTGGGTGGCCTACCAGGGGCGGCAACCATTTATTTCTTTAGAGGGTTTCCTCTTTCAGAGAGGAAGCGTGGGAAATACCCAACTGAAAAAGAACTTCTGTCTTTAATTAATTTCTTATTAATATATTTCGGTATCAGGGCCAATATTTTATATTTTGTTTGTTTTACTTTCTCTTATTACACTAGCCAACAAAATTGTACTTTTCTTTGTTGTATAACTGGCATGAAAACAGCTATTGTGTTTTCAGATGTACTCATAACGAAACTTTTAGTGGAAACGCAACATTAACTTTCGTTTCTAAGTTATAATAACTGCACATAAACTATATATACAAGATCGTTTTAGTTTTCTGACCTAGAAAGTTTGTTGATTACCTTTCAGGATGGTGTTGAAATGCGCATCTTTGTGCAGGCTGATTGTCGCCTCGCTAACACAGACAGAAATTCTTGCTTGGCCTTGACAAAGTTTGCCATTAGGCGCAGGCAGGTATTTCACAAGCGCTTCGTTCAGGGAACTGACGACGCTGAGGCCAGTGTTCCTTTGTTTCTTGCAGCACACGACTTGTGACAGACTCTTCGCAACAAAATGCACACAACTATTGTTGTCTGAAACTTCGTCTGTCTTGTCTGCCATAAGCGGGACCTCGAAGACTAGCGATTCACAATAATTGCTAATGCACCTTTCACCAGGAAACGAGAGTTTTTGTCGTTTTCGTGATCACCGTGCTCGATATAGTTAAACATTTATTTCATTTGGGTTACATTTTCACTGCTGGCTAGTGTATTTAATAGTTAAAAATGCGTTTGGATGTGTTCAACTCACATGACCTTCTCTACTCAGTCTAATTCATGTTGATAACATTTTAACAAATTACCTTATTACCAAGCTTCTTGTAGGTACAAGGGGAATATGGAAAAACTTAAGTAAATATGTAGTAACGCCATTTCGATAAACATGAAGTACATGGAATAATCATTAATCATTATCTTTAAAAATAGTTAAGGAATGTGTAGAGAAAATCATGCGAATGTAACAGTATATGTTTGTATGAGTTAGGTGTATCTCAACTTGTAATGAGTAGATTTGTTAACTAGGAAATGTATGTTGCCAACTCTACCATTAGACCTGGTAAACCGTTACAGATAGACCAAATCTTACTATACAAAAAATGCAGATCTCGTAAAAATGTACAATTTATGTCCAAATGCTTTTTTTTTGTGGAGTGAACCAATTGAAAGATATTCCTTATTTTTGTGGCTTTTCAATACTTAATTTTCTCTCAAATAAAGCTCGGTATTCACTTTTTTATCTCTTGGCCATGCAAAGGCATTTGAAGGCTTTAGAACGTTTGATTATATCTTCAAGTGTACTGTAATGAAAAATGCCTTTTGTAGCTGCAAGTAGGTAAATTAGTAATATAATTTCTACAAATTTGTAGAAATTGTGTTATTAATACATAAAGAACATATAACAATGTGTTTGTAAGAATGGTTGGTACAGTATTGATAGAGTATTTGTTGTGATTTAGTTAGCTTGTAGCGAGTTTTAAGTTAAGATGTGGTCACTCTTGGCCAGGGCCCACTCACTCACTCACTAATGAAGAATGACGTATTAAATAGTGTCAGGTGTCTCTGAAACAAGTAAGGCAACATGGCACCTACCTTTGAGAGTCCATAGCGAGCCACTCACGTTACCAAATTGTATCAGATAATTAAAGGAACAACTTCTTCCATAATTACTTGATATCAGAGCATGTTGTTTTCTGATCAGCTTTCAATATACGAGTACTTTGTAATATTTATTGGAGCAGCCTCCGCCCGGAAAGTGGACCACGTGTTGCACAGTTCCCTTAACTTGAACCACTCGACCATCTAGCATCTTCAATGTCCATTTTATGTAGTCATGTATTTGTTATTCCATTGTACATAGTTGGGCTTGTGTTGGCCTTGACACAATGATACACAGAGTATGTATGCTTTAACGTTTAAACAACTACACTTTCAAAAACAGGTAGATGATTTAATATTGTTACTCGATTGAACATTCAAGAATGTGTAATTTCCCTTTCTGCTGCCTGCGAATGTATTCATGGCTACACGCGGACCCTTTTATTGGTGGTTAGCAGTGTCGTTATGAAGAGCTGCACTTAGGCTACCTTGTACATTCCTGTTTGTCACACAATGTTGTAATAAACACACAAGTTTCATGGCATGCAGTCTTGGGTTCAGTATTACATTCTGCCCTTTACATGGAACATATTTTTAAATGTTGACTTTCTCAAAGATATCTCTAACGATTTTGATTAAAATACCATATGTTTGTTATTTTTACCGCAAACGAAGTATATATTTTGAATTTTCTGGGAATGTTCTCGGAAATCCCCTTCATTCTGAATCACTTTTGCGTAATTGGTAAATCTAGGACATAGACCAAGTCTTACTATACGAAAATGCAGATCTTGCTAAAACACAAGGTCTAGCTTAGACATACATTTTTGTAGAGAGATATACATTATTTGCCTGAATTGTAGAATACTGAACTTTCAAAACCATCATAAAGTAACCAGTTTTAAAACATTTGAACGTCAGTTAAAGCCTACTGTATCTCCTTGCATCTACAAGAAACTAGACAATAAGATAATTCTTGGAAATGTTTATCTCTTGGTTAGTACTGAATTGTTGTAGATAATGCGGGGCTAGTCTGGGACTCAGTGCGAGTGTAGAAGGTCCCGTGTTTTGAAAATTGTGCACTAAAGTGGCTGGCTGGCAGGGTGGGTGGGTGGGTGGCTGGCTGGCTGGCTGGCTGGCTGGCAGGGTGGCTGGCTGGCTGGCTGGCTGGCTGGCTGGCTGGCTGGCTGGCTGGCTGGCTGGCAGGGTGGCTGGCTGG
Organism: Tenodera sinensis; assembly: GCA_030765045.1. Classification (NCBI taxonomy): domain Eukaryota; kingdom Metazoa; phylum Arthropoda; class Insecta; order Mantodea; family Mantidae; genus Tenodera; species Tenodera sinensis. The sequence goes on along the minus strand of CM060961.1, from coordinate 4,026,957 downwards.
CTGGCTGGCTATTGATTTCCATTGCAGACCGACATGTTCATTTCCACAGTAGTAATCCTATACAAGGAAACGGAAGAGGGCGCAATTTAACGGCTGTTTGTTTCTTAAAAGTGGCGAGCGGAGCGGACCTGGCCGGGTCGGACCGGACCGGAGCGGAGCGCTTCTTTACCAATTTGAGTTATAGAGACCTTTTCCTTTGGAATCATTGGAGCGATTCTTTCTGTTCGCGTGATCGAACTCGAATGGTTGGCTCTGATTGGTATTCAGTTCACACGAGCTGCTCGGTATATGTTTCCCAGACACGCAATGAACAGCCTCCTTCACGCACACCGACCACCTTTGTGCGTAACAGTCACACGCATTACATCGCTGATTTGTTACACTCACATGACTTTCTCTACTCTTGTACTAACCATTCTTACAAACTCTTATTCCTATATCTTCTTCGTGTTAGTTGAGATAAACATTTGTAGAAATTATCTTATTGTTTATTTCCTTGTAGGTACAAGAGGCATATTAGAATACAGTAGTCAAATATTTTAAAGCTTTCAAATTCCGTTGTCTTTGCACGCTCAACATATAAAAATGAATAACGATGTTCCATTTGACAGAAGTATAAGTTTTCCAAAACTGACAGAAATAACAAGGAATATCTTCGAAATGGTTCACCCTATTAAAAAAAAAATATATATTCGGCCATAAATTGTGTGATTTAGCAAGATCTACATTTTTTGTGCAGTGAGATTTGGTCTATGTCTTACGGTTTACGAGTTATTCAAGTCATCCAGAGTAAATACGACTACATGGGCCTATAGGCAGAAAATTCTAAATATATATTTCATTTTTCATAAAAATATCTCAAACATATGACATTTTAATCAAAATGTTAGAGGTATTTTCAGGAAAATAAGAATGTTAAACAGATTTTCCATGTGAGGGGTAGTTTTGGGTGGAATAATTTTCTTCAAAATCTTCTGGTCACATGCTTGAAAGACGTTAAGCTTAAATACCAACTTTGGTTTCTAACCAACTTTTGTCCTCTTATCATTCTATTAAACAAAATAGTTATCTTACGGAATATTGTATACAGACACTAGTCGAGGTTGGCGGCGCCGTGGCCGAGCGGTTAGCGCGCTCGCCTACCACCTAGGCGGCCCGGGTTCGATCCCAGGGACCCGCATGTGGTATTCGTGGTGGACGAAGCGGCGTCAGGGCGGGTTTTCTCCGGGTACTCCGGTTTCCCCCGCCATTTCATTCCACCGGTGCTCCATCTTCATGTATCATCAGTGTCACCGCCTGCGGTGCCGTAGTAGTAAAAGCGGGCGTTAAACACTACAACAACAACTAGTCGAGGTTCCCATATTAGCGATTATGTTTCTCGCGGATTGCGCTGGGAAAGCTATCATATGAAATATTGTCGTGGTATTAATGCAGATAGTTCATTTTAGGTAGCTATAACTATTTGAATAGCACAACGAAATTGAATAAGATGAGAAGGTTGTAATGCTGGTACGCTGGCGGGGATTTTGTGGGAAACATTCTATGTTGGAGTTTCCAAAGTGGAAATCTTGAGTGTTTGTGAATAGGAGACACACAGGCAGGCAGGCGTTTGAAACCTAATCCGTAAGCCTGGGGAAACGTTCCTTTGCCTGGCCTGGCCCCGTCCCGTCCCGTCCGTTTCCTGGAACAGTGTATCTGAAACCTTAACCTGCTACTGCTGAGTTAATGCTCTCATCCAAGCTAACATAGCTCAGCTTGGTCAGTGCTTTTCATAGCACTTTCTCTACTCACAAACAGTTATTGCTCTATCCACTCATAAACATTTGTACAAATTTAGATGTTATTACTAATATTCTTGTAGGTACAAGGGGAATGTGGGAATTTTTGATAAATGTTGCATGTAAATGTTAGTCTGTGTAGAGAAAGTCATATGAATCTAAAACATGAGGTTTGTTTTTCCAGCGGTAAGTCGCTATTCTTTTGTTTTTCTCGTCATGCTCAAATATAAACGTTGTGATCAACAAGAAGATAATTGCTCTATTTTACACAAAGTATTGACTAATAAAGCGTATTTTCACATTCTCTGCCACGTATTTGCAGTAAGTACATACAGAAACTCAATATTGAAATTTCACCGGAAACAGGTATCTACCCTTTTGTTTCTACCTGAAACTAAAATAAAAAAAGTCAGTTAAACATCAAACACGTTATTTATTTGAGCATGTTACAAGAAGTTGCCCCTAAGCCCACACTACTCCTCAAGTGGAAACCTTTTCTATATCTTTTCATTAAGAATTAAGATAGCATATGTTTTAAAATATTTTAATGAGAAATGAAACTTATATCTATGTTAAATTTTCTCTGAATTTTCTCTTATATTCTCTTTATTCTGAATGACTTGTGTATAGATACTAAATTGTAACACATACACGAACTATGTGATGTGTTGCACTCACATGACTTTCTCTACTCTTGTACCTGGCTTTCTTGCCAACTTCGTATTAGTTGAGATAAATATTTGTAGAAATTATCTTGTTGTTTATTTCCTTGTAGGTACAAGGGGAATATGGCAATATAGTAGACCTTAAGTGAAAGTGAAATGTTTTAAAGGTGGTCGCTATGTGGTGGTTATGAAATTTCATTCTCTTTGTATGCAGAATAAATAACTGCACATTTTAGAAGAATAGCTACAATAACAAGAAATGTCTCAGAAACGGCTAACTCCATAAAAGAATTAATTAATATGCTATTGAGGCGTTCTGTGCTGTCTTGTTGAACAATATACGTATTATAGGGCAGATTGCATTTGGGAGAATTTGCACGTCACAGCATGACCATGGTTACACTGCACTTCACTCTACAGCTCTGCTTTAATAACGTCCATTAGTGTCCCATCATAAAAGTTAATGTCCATATTTCTTATTGTTTAAACAATAACTTCTGCAGTAATGAAGATCATAGAAATGTTGATGTACAATATTGTTTAAATGTTTAATAATCACCCAAGTTAAAGAAACCTTTACCGGTCCAAGGCCTAACGCCCGGCCGCAGCATCTCCCCCTCTCCCCCCCTCCACAGTCGTCATGAGTAGGGTGCAGCACTGGAGGTGGGACGTAGTCAGCGGCCTGGTCCCTCCCGGCCGGTAATTCACAATCAAGGGACCGAGCGAGGCTGAGTGTACCCCGGGCCAGGTCTCCTAGAGGGAGTAGATCATCACGCTGTTATCGGGAATTGAGCCCGAGTCTATCGTTTGCCAAGCAGCGACGCTAAGTAAGTACGTGCTACAGATTTGAAGGAACTCGTCAAGTTAGCAATTTCACTATGAGTAGGTATCCTTAAAAAGATGTCGACACCAATTTCTCAACATCTTCAACTCAAACGTACGTACGAAAGAAACAAAGAAAGCTAAAGGAGTTTGAAAGAATGCCATTTTGCTGCCCCTTAGATTTCTCTACACACATCCTTGTAATAAATGTTTATGATTCTGCAATACATTGAAGATCATAGCAATTTGGTATTTTTGCCTCTGTAGTGAAAACACTTCAATCTGCTCTGTTGTTAAACGAAACCATCTATTAAACCCTGAACGAAGAAGGATTTTATTTCTGAAGTTTAAATCACATATGGCGAATCACCTTCCGGAACATAGAGTCCTGGGATAGTGTTGACATTTAACCCTACAAACTTCTAAAGGTCGTTTTACAAATCGCACTTGTTAGGTAATGGCGACTTTAATGTTAGAATGAAAAAGTTGAGAACATAGAGAAAAATCGCTTTTATAATTGGATTGCCTTGCGTTCAGCGAGTTCACTAGTAGCTGCAAAGAAATATCTATATTGAAATTGTACAGTTTAATTGCGTATATAATTAATTTTGTACATAAACAAAATATTTGAATATTAAGCATAAGATATATACAGGCAATATGAAAATAGACACAAAATCGAGTAAGTCCCTTTATAGGATTACCTAACATAATATGTAGGTAGAAATACAATTTGGGCTTTCTTTTAAACTTTCATACATAGCAGCTATTGTCAGTTCTTCAATGTGTGTGTGTGTGTGTGTGTGTGTGTGTGTGTGTGTGTGTGTGTGTGTGTGTGTGTGTATATATAAAATATTTAAATAACTTTAAATGTGTTAATCAAGGCTTCGCGGGTGATCAGCCGTGTCAGATTTATTTATGATTTATTCGTGTACCTGCCCTTTTTAGGTCTGAACCACTTTTATGACAGGATGTGGGGTTTTGGAGGGTGCTGGGTGAATGTAAGGTTGAGGCTAAAAGGGAGGTATCAGGTTTATGCTCCTCAACGACTATTATTTAGTGTGCAACTTCCGTTGGACACCGCTGGTGTGTGTAACCAAATATGGATGTTTAACATTTTCAACCCAAGCTTCTCTTGGAAGGACTGTATGGGAGATCAGCTTTCGCTGCTGATGGGTTAGTTCTGCTGTTACCGGGGGTGCCCGCAAGCCATGCGGGGAAGCCAGTGTCGCACAAGCGTGTGTTCTCTGGGATTATAGTCCTCAAGAGACCTAACCAAGACGCTCCGATGTTGCGGCAATAGATCGTAAAATGTTGTAACCCGGCACCTAATTTCCTCCACATACGGAAGAGACGAGGCCTCGTGCAGTAGTGTCGAAGGGAATATACGGTATAAAGAATAGATTATCCGAAGTCCTCTATTCTGTACAGGCTGCAGACGCAGGAGATGGGTATCTGCATCCATGCCCCAGATTTCGCAGGCGTACAGGAGGACTGCGAATATGAGAGCTCGAAAAAGGTGTAGCTTCAAGGGAATGAGCATCCCCAACCGCAACATGTGATACACGAGGCAGTTGCTCCGCTGGCCCTATGCGACAGATCGTGGATGTGTTCAGGAAAAGTAAGATCCTTATCAAGCTTCACTCCCAGGTAGGAGAAGGTATGCGCCCATTCTATCCTTCCAAGATATGTCAATGTGGGGCAGTTGGCGGGAAAATGGCCTTTGGTGAAAAGTATGACGTGGCTTTTCTCCGGGTAGATGGGGAGGAAGGTCCTGCGAGGGTGTGTATCGGTAGAATATAGCAGCACGTCGTCAGCATACTGGGCTATGTTGACGTGCTGCTCGGTTGGGAGGTCGGCCACTTAGACGCTGAATAGCGTGGGGGACAGCACGAACCTTCGGGGACTTCGCCTTTCATTGACCTGCGTGTAGATTTGTTTCCCGCAACTGAGATCACAAAGATTCTGTGTTTCAGGTATGAGCGTAGTAGGTGTATGAAGCGTGTGGGTAGCTCCAATTGGATGAGTTTAGGTAGGAGACCCGCATGCCAGGTCGTAGAGAATGCCTTCCCAACTTCCAGAGAAACTGCTGCACTGTAAGCCTTGTCGTGGTATCCCAGGGCGGCAGCCTCCACTTGAATATCCGCAAGTATAAGCCTCTCAAGTACAGAAAGGAGGCTTATGGAGCGGTAGTTTGCAGGATGTATTGGATCTTTTCCTGGTTTGAAAATGCAGATCACCCATGCCTCTGTCCACTCGTGTGGGAAGTGGCTGAGGGCGAGACACATACTGAAGACCTGAAGCACGGTCTTGAATGAAAAGTGGCGGAGCTTCACAGGGGTTAACCCGTCCGGCCCCACGGACCTTTTGGGGTTGAGACGCCGGGGTGCGCCCTGAAGTTCACTGGGTTTTATAACAGGAAGGCGATCCACCTCCTGGGGTGGTCGTCGAAGGTATCGGCGTACCTCCCGATGGACACGCTCTGAGAAGTCTAGGTCCTGCGGATCATCCCTCGATCTCATAGTCCTCTCCAGGTATTTGACAAACACATTTGCTTTGGCTTGGGGTTCATAGGCCACGCCTAGGATGGGGGAGGTATGTGACCCACCTCGATTTCGGAGTCTCATGGCAATTTTCCGCACGTCACCATCCTCTAGGTTCAAACGAGTCATCGTGTCCTCCCACGCGTGCACTTTGTAATCGCCTTAGAACCGCTAGGTGGTGTGGCGTGCAGTACCTCTGATAGAGCCTGCGAGTCCCCAAGAGCGGCGGATAAGCAGGGTGATCTCTACAGGTTGGACGTCTGGATGAAGGGGAGCTGGGGTATGGGCAGTGAGGTTGAGGACAGTTCGCGTCACGATGGAGGTAAAGGAGGAGACCGCAGCCTCTAAGGTTAGCAGGGTTAGCAGGGATGGATACATTCAGGCAACTCCTGACGCAGTCCCAGTCGACGTTCCGAAGTTGAATCGCGAAGTCATGACTGGTAACCCGGGTGTTAATGGCGGCCAACACAGGATTATGGTCTGAATGGGGTTTGTTGACCGATGTGAGTGATAGATGGTAGGGGAAATCTTTGCTTATTGCGAAGTCTATTACGAAAGGCCGTCCCGGGCGTCGGGGATAGTGAGTAGGTTGCCAGGGACTCTCTACACTAAGCTGAGGGGCCGCATCTACCATGCGGATGATCTCGTTGCCTGTTTTATCCACACCGGAGCCGCAATGCCAACGCGGATGTTTTGCATTTGGTCCCTGGCTAAAATGACATGGGGATGTAAGGCGAGGATAGAGAGGTAGTCGTTAGCTACGAACTGTCTCTGGGGTGGGTGGTATGCATACATTATCAAGGCTTCAGAGCCTCCGAGGTGGACATAGGTGGCCGTGGCCTCTAGGGTTTGGAATGTAGGGAGCGGGACGCGTTTGTTGACCACTCTTCTCCTGACGTAGATCACTGTATCGCCTCCTCGGTGACCCACAGGGTCCGATCTGAGAGAGTGATAGTGCTGGAATTGGGATGTCGGTTTGATTGATATGTGTTTCCGAAACCAAGATGAGGTGCACAGCATGCGCACCGGCAAAATGATGGAGCTCATTTCCCTGACCGGCCAGGCCACACGCGTTCACATATCTGAACGAGGTAAGAGACCTAGTTCGATCCACCATTCTGGGCTGTCTGGATGACGGTGGTCAGCAAAGCGAGCCCCTTCATGGCAATGACCATTTTGATGGCTGGGTTGGTGGAGGAAAGGAACTTCACTAGCAGCTCACAGATCTGCCGGCTGTGGTATGGGATGGGGGTTTGTTGGGGAGGTAGAAGAACAGGAGGGCTGGGTGGCGCCGGTTTCTCTATGGCCACATCATCCCTAGGCTTACGGGCGCTCGTGGTTACACTACTCTCGCATTGAGCTTCGGAGACGGTGACAGGCTTCCAAGAATGGTGACGCCTCCGTGACCTAGGTGGTAAGGGGGCCTTGGGAGGCTCTGGAGCTTTTATTGATGCTCTGGTGCGACCCTGCAGATGTACCCGCAGCTCCTTTGGCTACTGCGGTGGACGCTGGTCTTGCTGGTGTAGGACTTGCCTGGGGGCGGCTGTCAGGCACGACAGGACTGGCCGCTGTGGTGGCTGCCTGATAGCCTTCCTGGTCGGACAGCCTCCGTAAAACGCTACATGGGCTCATCTGTCCCCGACCGCGCGCAGACCTCTTTGGGATGTTCGTCACCGCACTTAAGGCAGCGCAGTTTGTGGTGAGAAAAGTGGCTAAACCCCAGACAAGATAGCATTGGGGGGGGGGGGGGGGGTTGGGGCGCCAGAACCTTTGGAGGGTTCGATATGTACCCAGAGGTCACAGAGGGCTCTTCAACTGTCTATTTTTGCCTCCAATTTCAACGCAGTAAAATAAAATTCTGGTGTAATAACACGTCTATTATGTGAATATGGGCTGTGTTAAAGACAAAAACACTCAAGTAAACAAAAAAGAATGACATTTAATATTGAACGATAACCATGGGCAATTAAATATATAACCTTAAATAACATTCATGCAATCTACAGTTTTACATGCCATTATGTATCTGCACTACACACTCAAATTAGCAAGAAGATGGACAAAACTGCAAGCAGCATGAAACTTAAATAAAACAGAACTGTTGACATTGAGTTGACTCAGAATTGTTAATGATTTTTTACACTTGTACCACGTACATAATGTTCTATACCCACACAAAACATATACTGGATGGCTGATATACAAATGCTGCCATTTAGAATAATTAGCTACCTACTATATTCAGAATCTTTTGGGGGGAATTTTGCTTTTGAGTTCTTCCATGTCAAATGGCACAAACTTTGACCTTCATGTCTCCGACATCATTAATATTATATTTACGTGTTCTGTGAATAATAAAATGACACACCTATTCTTTTGCAAGTCTGTAAATTAATTATTTGGGTAAATATAAAACATTAAATTGTCCAATATTTTGCTCACACCGTTATAGTATTATAGTATTATTTTTCAGATAAATATGAGCTGTAGCTCATTTTGAACATTGAAATATGTGCTTGATTTACAGGTTAAACAAAAAATTATTCGTTAAATATTTCTATTTTTACAAAGCTATTAACGTTACAAATATCATTAACAATACTAACATTTTGCTTTAAATTTCCGGGAAAAAATATTAAAATATAGCCTGATGGTGCCATGTAGTCCTAGAAAAAATTTAGATTGACATTCAAATAAATACGGAGATATTAAATAAGTTAGCAAGCCGTGCAGACTCTGGCTTACGGTCAAAAGGTGCGCGCACACACGCACACACACACACACACACACACACACACACACACACACACACACACACACACACACCGCATGCAGCTGATATATCTCTTAGCACTTTGCAACACTTATTTACAAGTTTTTGTAGAGATAGATTTGCTCCAAGTCCACAGAGTACAGTTCAAAATGAATCCTCTGTTATAATAAACTCGGCAGCAACATGTTTTATGCATACAGCTGACTCCTTTGAAGGCGTAAACTGTTCACGGCGTATGCATCTTATCCATTTTTCTCTAAGCTCTTTATCTTTTGGAAAAATGAATATGGGAACTAATGGTCCATCTTTATTGTAGTTGGGTTTGCATCTGGGATCGCAACATTGTGATGTTTGAGGTTAGGTAATATGGCACCAACAACATACACTACCGGACAATCTCTCACCACTGTAATCGTGACACAACTGGTACATGCAAACATTTAAATTAACCACACTATACGACTAATGCAGCCATAGTCTTAGATGGAATACGATAAACACGTGGAAAGCACATGGCACAGTCCACACATTACTGGGTTTATTCCCGTTCCCTTTAGTGCCCAAATAAAAGTTTTTGAACATTCGCTTGGTTAGTATGAAGAGAAACTTGCATAGGAATTATAGCAAACAATAACTCAAAGGCATAGAAACCAATACGAACTACCGGCGCCTTTTTTTTACAGCTCAGATGCCAGTGTCAGGTCCTTTATCTAGAGGGTCTTGGTAGTAAATTGAGAAAGATGGGTTGGTTTCACACTGTTTCTGTGTGTCTGTCTGTCTGTCTGTCTCTCTCTGTGTGTGTGTGTGTTTATTAGTGTGTGTGTATGTGTGTGTCTGTATGTATGGCTGTGTGTGTATCTATGAACAGCATAACTTAATAACGAAGAGTCAAATACCAATCATGGTACTTGATTTAAAAATTATTAAGAGATAATTTATAAATATTTTAAAGTTACGCATATTGGAGTACAAATGCTCGTATGAAACTTGACTATAATGCTATTTTTGATTGCATCTAAATTAGCACATTATAATCTCATCACATAATATACTATTATGGTTTCGAGGGTTCTATCGGTTCTCATAAAACCAGGAATGGAAAGTAGTAGCGACGAGTGAGGAGATACGAGTAGAAACATGCGTATTTACCACCAAGAAGGTGGTTCTGATAGTTACACTGGTACGTGTTTTGTGTTGTAAAGAGCCTACTCGAACAGAAGGAAAGTTATCGTAATATTGCACAAGTATCATAACGTAAAGTATAGAAAAGTGTTACACTTTTTTGTGCCCTACTAGGAAATTAAGCATGCTTTTAAAATTATTGTTCCCGTCTTTTAATATTTCAAGTGGTGCGCTGTTGGGCAAGCAGAAGAAAATGAAAAGAAGTTGGTTGGTGGTGGGGGGTTTGGGGGGGGAGCCCTTAGAAAGCCTCTTCTCTCTTGCCATGCTACATGATAATCCAATTACTTGCACAGAAGTTCATTTTCCCAAGGAACTGTGCTTGGTGCTTTGCAAACCAGTTATTTTTATCATCTTCTAGCAAGCATGTCTTTCTTGCTCGCTCGTAATTACGGACGTCATTTCAATTAAAATATTTGCTACATGTTCGTGATTCACACGTCTTTTGTTTGTACCACTTAGGGCGGAAACCTCTGCCTTCAGGTGTTCTGCGTACACACACACCTACACGAACTATCTGTCTGTCTATTCTCTTTTCAAAATTTAAGGAGAAAGATCTGATGTGTTACACTCACATGACTTTCTCTACTCTTGAACTAACTATTCTTACAAACTCTTATTCCTATATCTTCTTCGTGTTAGTTGAGATAAACATTTGTACAAAGTGTCTTATTGCTTATTTCCTTGTAGGTACAAGGGGTATATGAGAATACTTTGTGCAGTAGTCAAATGTTTTAACGCTTTGAGGTCCCGTTCTCTTTGCACGATTAACATATAAAAAATGAAAACGCTGTTCCATTTCACGAAAGTTTTACGTTTTCCGAAACTGACACAAATAGCCCGGAATATCTCCGAAATGGTTCACTTAAAAAAAAAAAGTCAACCAGACATAACAGTACTACATGGGCTATAGCCATAAAGTTGAAAATATGCATCTCAGTTCCAATTAGAATATATTAAGCTTATGGCATTTAAATCAAAATCGTTAAAACCATTTTTGAGAAACTTAAGACTTTAGAAATATTTTACAGGTAAAGCGTAGGTAAGCGCAAATTAATTTGAAACCACCAATGAAATGGAAACTTTGGTACACTTGGCGCTGCTCAGGTAACTTCACGACCACTCAACAAAAATAAGGGAAATGAAACCTGGCCCAAACATAAAACTCACCCCCAGCGCTAGCTATGTAGTTCTGAAGAGGTCAGTAGTCACTCCTGAAGTCAGGACTGGCACCTGCGCTGCTGTTACTCCTACCACAGCACTGCCAGCGGTAGCTATGTAGTTGTGCAGAGGTCAGTACTCACTCCTGAAGCCAGGACTGGCACCTACCCTGCTGTCGCCTCTACCACAACACTGCCAGCGATAGCTATGTAGTTCTGAAGAGGTCAGTAGTCACTCCTGATGTCAGGACTGGCACCTACCCTGCTGTCGCCTCTACCACAACACTGCCAGCGATAGCTATGTAGTTCTGAAGAGGTCAGTAGTCACTCCTGATGTCAGGACTGGCACCTACCCTGCTGTCGCCTCTACCACAACACTGCCAGCGCTAGCTATGTAGTTCTGCAGAGTTCAGTACTCTCTCCTGAAGTCAGGACTGGCACCTACCCTGCTGTTACTACTACCACAGCACTGCCAGCGGTAGATATGTAGTTGTGCAGAGGTGAGTACTCACTCCTGAAGTCAGGACTGGCACCTGCGCTGCTGTTACTCCTACCACAGCTCTGCCAGCGGTAGCTATGTAGTTGTGCAGAGGTCAGTACTCACTCCTGAAATCAGGATGCGCTGCTGTCACCCTTACCACAGCACTGCCAGCGGTAGCTATGTAGTTGTGCAGAGGTCAGTACTCACTCCTGAAGTCAGGACTGGCACCTGCCCTACTGTTACTCCTACCACAACACTGCCAGCGGTAGCTATGTAGTTGTGCAGAGGTCAGTACTCACTCCTGAAGTCAGGACTGGCACCTGCCCTACTGTTACTCCTACCACAACACTGCCAGCGGTAGCTATGTAGTTGTGCAGAGGTCAGTACTCACTCCTGAAGTCAGGACTGGCACCTGCCCTGCTGTTACTACTACCACAGCTCTGCCAGCGGTAGCTATGTAGTTGTGCAGAGGTGAGTACTCACTCCTGAAGTCAGGACTGGCACCTGCCCTACTGTTACTACTACCACAGCTCTGCCAGCGGTAGCTATGTAGTTGTGCAGAGGTCAGTACTCACTCCTGAAGTCAGGACTGGCACCTGCGCTGCTGTTACTCCTACCACAGCACTGCCAGCGGTAGCTATGTAGTTGTGCAGAGGTGAGTACTCCTGAAGTCAGGACTGGCACCTGCGCTGCTGTTACTCCTACCACAGCTCTGCCAGCGGTAGATATGTAGTTGTGCAGAGGTGAGTACTCACTCCTGAAGTCAGGACTGGCACCTGCGCTGCTGTTACTCCTACCACAGCTCTGCCAGCGGTAGCTATGTAGTTGTGCAGAGGTCAGTACTCACTCCTGAAGTCAGGACTGGCACCTGCCCTACTGTTACTACTACCACAGCTCTGCCAGCGGTAGATATGTAGTTGTGCAGAGGTGAGTACTCACTCCTGAAGTCAGGACTGGCACCTGCGCTGCTGTTACTCCTACCACAGCTCTGCCAGCGGTAGATATGTAGTTGTGCAGAGTTCAGTACTCACTCCTGAAGTCAGGACTGGCACCTGCCCTGCTGTTACTACTACCACAGCTCTGCCAGCGGTAGATATGTAGTTGTGCAGAGGTCAGTACTCACTCCTGAAGTCAGGACTGGCACCTGCCCTGCTGTTACTACTACCACAGCTCTGCCAGCGGTAGATATGTAGTTGTGCAGAGGTAAGTACTCACTCCTGAAGTCAGGACTGGCACCTGCGCTGCTGTTACTACTACCACAGCTCTGCCAGCGGTAGATATGTAGTTGTGCAGAGGTCAGTACTCACTCCTGAAGTCAGGATGCGCTGCTGTCGTCCCCTACATCAGCAGTGCCAGCGGTAGCTCTAAGGGAGCACAGGCTAGCGGAGAAGTTATGAGTGAACCAGCATTCCAGCATTCGAGATCAGGTCGCACAGGTTCTCCTGTACGGTATGTTGTGTTTGCACAGCACCTAGCCGCTACTGCGACTTTATCTGTGCGATATTGGAGGTTGTCTTTGTGTTGTCATGCTTTGTGTCCCGAGCAATGGTTTCTTTCTGTATACCTAATTTAGGATACAGAAAGGGGGCAGGAATAGGTGTTGGGGTAATGAAGTTTTAGAAGATGGGAGTGGCATTACCCTTCTCCAAGGGCGTCCTTGGGCAGGCGGTAACTTTTCCGTTTACGAGGTGCTGTGTGGTCGTATTGACCTAATGCCCGTACCAGCTGATTGGCGTGGGAGTTTAGTTTGTAGTGCATGGTTCTGGATCGCTCCCTTACCAACTCCATGATGTAGGGAGGTTCTGAAGAACTATTATAAATAATAGATATCTATGCTCGGCAGAATATAAATAGCAACTTGTGCGACATATTTTGAACCTTGTGCAGGAGCATACAAAATAATCTCTCATTTTGAAGCGACTTTACGAATGAGGGTTTACCTCTACTTTACCATATTTCTGAACATTTAAACTTTAAATAGTGATAAATATTTTGTTTGTTAATGTCTCTGTCATTTTCAGGATGATATCAGCACACGCAGTGTTCTGTAGTTTCGTCCCTTAGGAGTTCTCTCATATGCCAGTAAACACTTATAGGGGCCTGCCCCATTCTGTTAAAAACGATCGCTCTGGACCGGGTATTGAACCCGCGACCTTGGGATCAGTGCCCAACAAATTTACACAACAGAGTGAAGTGCTGTAGTTGTGTACAAGTTGTTACAGTGACTTTTTTAAACATTAAATAAAACATATTTCTGTTTATTTGCAGGTAAGAAAACGACGTATTCATTAAGGCGACTGCTTCCGTGGTAAGTGGAAACATTAACTTTTAATTTTTTATAATAAAACAGTTTGACAGCCATTTTAACATCTTAACATAATTAATGCACAAATTATTCTCAAAAATGTTTGTATATACATTCTGGTGATATGCTTAAAAAACTGTGAAATAAATCTGATGTGTTGCACTCACATGACTTTCTCTACTCTTGTATTAACCATTCTTACAAACTCTTATTCCTATATCTTCTTCGTGTTAGTTGAGATAAACATTTGTACAAGTTATCTTATTGCTTATTTCCTTGTAGGTACAAGGGGATTATGGGAATACAGTGGGCTTTGAGCGATAGTCTAATGTTTTAAATAGTTCAAATTCCGTTATATCTGCATGCCAAATATATAAAAATTAAAATAATGAATAAATATCTCCAATTTGTGGAAACCAACATATATAACAAGGATGATAAACGAAAAAAAAAATATATTTGCACTAGTATATTTAGAAAGATCTACATCTTTAGTATTGTAAGATTTGGTGTATCTCTTACGGTTTACCAGTGGTAGTTGTGGTGATGCCGGTGGTGGTGGAGCTAGTGAGCTGCTGCTGGCGGTGGCAGTGGTGGTGGTGTGGCGGTAGCGGCGGCGGTGGTGGTAGTGGTGGTGCTGCTGCTGATGGTGGTGGTGGTCGTGACAGTGGTGCTGGTGGTGGTGGTATTCGTGGTGGTGGTGGTGGAGCTGCTGCTGGTGGTGACAGTAGTGGTGGCGGTGGTGGTGGCGGTAGCGGCGGTGGGGGTGGTGGCGGTGGTGGTGGAGCTGCTGCTGATGGTGGCAGTAGTGGTGGCGGTGGTGGTAGTGGAGGTGCTGCTGCTGATGGTGGCAGTGGTGGTGGTGGTGGAGGTGCTGCTGCTGATGGTGGTAGTGGTGGTGGCGGTGGTGGTGGCGCTAGCGGCGGCGGCGGTGGTGGTAGTGGAGGTGCTGCTGCTGATGGTGGCAGTGGTGGTGGTGGTGGAGGTGCTGCTGCTGATGGTGGCAGTGGTGGTGGTGGAGGTGCTGCTGCTGATGGTGGCAGTAGTGGTGGCGGTGGAGGTGGCGCTAGCGGCGGCGGCGGTGGTGGTAGTGGAGGTGCTGCTGATGGTGGCAGTGGTGGTGGTAGTGGAGGTGCTGCTGATGATGGCAGTGGTGGTGGGGGTGGTGCTGGTGGTGGTGGTGGTCGTGACAGTGGTGCTGGTGGTGGTAGTGCTGGTGGTGGTGGTAGTACTGGTGGTGGTGGTGATGGTAGTGCTGGTGGTGGTACTGCTGGTGGTGCTGCTGGTGGTGGTGGTACTGCTGGTGGTGTTAGTGCTGGTGGGGGTGGTGCTGGTGGTGGTGGTGGTCGTGACAGTGGTGCTGGTGATGGTGGTAGTGCTGGTGGTGGTGGTGGTCGTCGCCGTAACAGTGGTGCTGGTGGTGGTGGTGCTGGTCGTGACAGTGGTGCTGTTCGTGACAGTGGTGGTGGTGGTGCTGGTGGTGGTGGTGGTGCTGGTCGTGACAGTGGTGCTGGTCGTGACAGTGGTGTTGGTGGTGGTGGTGGTGATGGTGGTGCTGCTGGTGGTGGTGGTGGTGCTGGTCGTGACAGTGGTGCTGGTCGTGACAGTGGTGTTGGTGGTGATGGTGCTGGTCGTGACAGTGGTGCTGGTGGTGGTGGTGATGGTCGTGACAGTGGTGTTGGTCGTGACAGTGGTGCTGGTGGTGGTGGTGCTGGTCGTGACAGTGGTGCTGTTCGTGACAGTGGTGTTGGTGGTGGTGGTGCTGGTCGTGACAGTGGTGTTGGTGGTGGTGGTGATGGTGGTGCTGCTGGTGGTGGTGGTGGTGCTGGTGGTGGTGGTGATGGTCGTGACAGTGGTGCTGGTCGTGACAGTGGTGCTGGTGGTGGTGGTGATGGTCGTGACAGTGGTGCTGGTCGTGACAGTGGTGCTGGTCGTGACAGTGCTGTTGGTGGTGGTGACAGTGGTGGTGGTGGTGGTTGTGGTGCTGGTCGTGACAGTGGTGCTGGTCGTGACAGTGGTGTTGGTGGTGCTGGTCGTGACAGTGGTGATGGTGATGGTGGTGGTGGTGGTGCTGGTGCTGGTCGTGACAGTGGTGTTGGTGGTGGTGGTGCTGGTCGTGACAGTGGTGATGGTGGTGGTGGTGGTGGTGCTGGTCGGGACAGTGGTGCTGGTCGTGACAGTGATTCTGGTGGTGGTGGTAGTGCTGGTAGTGGTGGTGGCGGCGGTGGCGGTGGTGGTGGTGGTCGTGACAGTGGTGCTGGTGGTGGTGGTAGTGCTGGTGGTGCTGGTGGTGGTGGTGGTCGTCGCCGTGACAGTGGTGCTGGTGGTGGTGCTGGTAGTGGCAGTGGTGTTGGTGGTGGTGGGGGGGTGGTGCTGGTGGTGGTGGTCGTGACAGTGGTGCTGGTGCTGGTCGTGACAGTGGTGCTGGTGGTGGTGGTGATGGTCGTGACAGTGGTGCTGGTCGTGACAGTGCTGTTGGTGGTGGTGGTGACAGTGGTGCTGGTGGTGGTGGTGCTGGTCGTGACAGTGGTGTTGGTCGTGACAGTGGTGCTGGTGGTGGTGCTGGTCGTGACAGTGGTGCTGTTCGTGACAGTGGTGTTGGTGGTGGTGGTGCTGGTCGTGACAGTAGTGTTGGTGGTGGTGATGGTGGTGCTGCTGGTGGTGGTGCTGGTCGTGACAGTGGTGCTGGTGGTGGTGCTCGTCGTGACAGTGCTGTTGCTGGTGGTGGTGACAGTGGTGCTGGTGGTGGTGGTGGTGCTGGTCGTGACAGTGGTGCTGGTCGTGACAGTGGTGTTGGTGGTGCTGGTCGTGACAGTGGTGATGGTGGTGGTGGTGCTGGTCGTGACAGTGGTGTTGGTGGTGGTGGTGCTGGTCGTGACAGTGGTGATGGTGGTGGTGCTGGTCGGGACAGTGGTGCTGGTCGTGACAGTGATGCTGGTGGTGGTGGTAGTGCTGGTAGTGGTGGCGGCGGCGGCGGTGGTGGTGGTCGTGACAGTGGTGCTGGTGGTGGTGGTAGTGCTGGTGGTGCTGGTGGTGGTGGTCGTCGCCGTGACAGTGGTGCTGGTGGTGGTGCTGGTAGTGACAGTGGTGCTGTTCGTGACAGTGGTGTTGGTGGTGGTGGTGGGGGGGGTGGTGCTGGTGGTGGTGGTGGTCGTCGCCGTGACAGTGGTGCTGGTGGTGGTGGTGCTGGTCGTGACAGTGGTGCTGTTTGTGACAGTGGTGCTGTTCGTGACAGTGGTGCTGGTCGTGACAGTGGTGTTGGTGGTGGTGGGGGGGGGTGGTGCTGGTGGTGGTCGTGACAGTGGTGCTGTTCGTGACAGTGGTGTTGGTGGTGGGGGGGGTGCTGGTGGTGGTGGTGGTCGTGACAGTGGTGCTGTTTGTGACAGTGGTGTTGGTGGTGGGGGGGTGCTGGTGGTGGTGGTGGTCGTGACAGTGGTGCTGGTGGTGGTAGTGCTGGTGGTGCTGGTGGTGGTGGTGGTCGTCGCCGTGACAGTGGTGCTGGTGGTGGTGGTGCTGGTCGTGACAGTGGTGCTGTTTGTGACAGTGGTGCTGTTCGTGACAGTGGTGGTCGTGACAGTGGTGCTGGTCGTGACAGTGGTGTTGGTGGTGGTGGTGCTGGTCGTGACAGTGGTGACAGTGGTGATGGTGGTGGTGGTGGTGCTGGTCGTGACAGTAGTGCTGTTTGTGACAGTGGTGCTGTTCGTGACAGTGGTGCTGGTCGTGACAGTGGTGTTGGTGGTGGTGGGGGGGGTGGTGCTGGTGGTGGTCGTGACAGTGGTGCTGTTCGTGACAGTGGTGTTGGTGGTGGGGGGGGTGCTGGTGGTGGTGGTGGTCGTGACAGTGGTGCTGTTTGTGACAGTGGTGTTGGTGGTGGGGGGGTGCTGGTGGTGGTGGTGGTCGTGACAGTGGTGCTGGTGGTGGTAGTGCTGGTGGTGCTGGTGGTGGTGGTCGTCGCCGTGACAGTGGTGCTGGTGGTGGTGGTGCTGGTCGTGACAGTGGTGCTGTTTGTGACAGTGGTGCTGTTCGTGACAGTGGTGGTCGTGACAGTGGTGCTGGTCGTGACAGTGGTGTTGGTGGTGGTGGTGCTGGTCGTGACAGTGGTGACAGTGGTGATGGTGGTGGTGGTGGTGGTGCTGGTCGTGACAGTAGTGCTGGTCGTGACAGTGGTGTTGGTGGTGGTGCTGGTCGTGACAGTGGTGACAGTGGTGATGGTGGTGGTGGTGGTGCTGGTCGTGACAGTGGTGCTGGTCGTGACAGTGATGCTGGTGGTGGTGGTGCTGGTCGTGACAGTGGTGTTGGTGGTGGTGGTGCTGGTCGTGACAGTGGTGCTGGTCGTGACAGTGATGCTGGTGGTGGTGGTGCTGGTCGTGACAGTGGTGTTGGTGGTGGTGGTGCTGGTCGTGACAGTGGTGACAGTGGTGATGGTGGTGGTGGTGCTGGTCGTGACAGTGGTGCTGGTCGTGACAGTGATGCTGGTGGTGGTGGTGGTAGTGCTGGTAGTGGTGGTGGCGGCGGCGGTGGTGGTGGTGGTCGTGACAGTGGTGCTGGTGGTGGTGGTAGTGCTGGTGGTGCTGGTGGTGGTGGTGCTGGTGGTGATAGTGGTGAGAGTAGTATGCTATTGTTTATAAGTAGCAGTATTGCAAAGAAACCCTAATGGCTACCTATAATCGCTCCACCGTTAGATCCGCACAGGATCTAATCACAAGCCATTAACAACGAACTCGCAATGCGCCGAAACCAAAGTACACCATAAAATATAGTACCTTAAATATCGACGATTATCTGTGCGTTTTCAAGTTGTACGATAACCCTGGTAAAGACTACTTAAATGTAACGCGGTATTTCTAAAATTCCTGAGGAAGTATCGTTCTGTTGCAACATAAATGCGAGGTATGAGTCCACGTGATGTTTGTTTTGTGTTTGTCGCAGGTGATAACTTCAGTTTATCGCGGAGGGATACAAGGTGCTGATCTAAGGTTGGATGGGGAATGTAGTCCAAAGATGGATTACGGAATAAAAACGTTTGATTTTTAAACCCTCATAATATATAACACAAGTGTTACTTAAATATAGATTATAGAGAGTAAAATGTATCTGGTATGGTTATGAACACTGTGATGTAAAAGGTCGCGTGGGTAACACCCAGGAGAACATGTACGCAAATGTTGTTGTCCATACATGGGCTGTAGGTCCCTTCTGACATCACGCGAGTAACACAAATTCCATATCACCTGGGGAACAACCAAATGTTTGCTCATCAATTTTATTGAACAAAGTGTAATCATCGGAAACGCAAATAAATTCTGTGAAACGTTTAATCCCAGAAATATGTCATTCAAACTAAATAGAACTTCTGAGAATGTTCACAGCTAATTCAAAATATATGTTTCATTATCCATAAAATTACTTATGTAATTTTAATAATATTAAGAGCATTTTCGAAATTTCAAAACTAATGAATGAATGTCTTGTAAAAGGGGTGAACCAAACTTTTATGTGAAATCTCTGGAACATAGTGACTTGGTATTTATGGCAATGTTTCCAAACATAAAAACAAAACACATTTTGCTTTCTTCTACCACGTATAGTATAGTGTAGTAGGGGGAGTATTGTATTCCACCCAAAAATTACATGTGGAGATTTCATAGGAAATATATGTTTTGAGGTCAGCTGAATTAAAAAAAAGCATTTTTAGAAAAAGGTACATGTGTGTATGCGTATATGTCAGTTTTTGGACAGCATAACTCGAAAACGAAAACTCGCTGAAAAACTAAAGTGGATATTTAAGTTTAATGAAATTTAATCCGACACGAAGATTTTCAGCAAAACTTCTCTACCCTAAACTACCCCTTTACATGGATAGTTTTTCGAGAATTTTTAGTTTCTTGAAAATGCCTCTAACAATTCTGATTAAAATGAAGTGTATATCTTGAATTCTCTAGCTAGAGCCCGTGAATTCCTATATATTCTGGATGACTTTTGCATAACTGGTAAACCGTAACAAATAGACAAAATCTTAGTGTACAAAAATGTAGATCGCGCTAAAACACAATAATTTCTAAATAAGTTTTTGCCGAATGAGCCATTTCGGAGATATTTCTCGTTATTTGCATAAGTTTTGGAGAACTTATATTTCTGTCAAATGGAACATCGCTATTCATTTTTTGTAGGCTAAGCGTGCAAAGAGAACGTAATTTGAAAGCTTTAAGAGATTTGACTATCGCACAAAGTCTACTGTATTGCCATATTCCTGTAGGACGTGCAACAAGACGAATAATAAGATAATTTCTGCAAATGTTTATCTCAATTAACACGAAGAAGATATAGGAATAAGAGTTTGTAAGAATGGTTAGTGCAAGAGTAGAGAAAGTCATGTGAGTGCAACACATCAGATTTTTAAGAGTAGTTTTACAAGAGATGTAAATGGTTGTAGTGCTGATTATGTTGTATTACATGTATGTTGTAATGCCTTCTGTTACAAAAGCCGACAGGGAAACATTGCCCCTTTGGTTAGGCAACATGTTTTTCTATTTTGTAAAATGTAGAACATGGTTGTGCACTTAAAGCTGCCAATAAAACTGAAACACGCCTGGCAGAGCATGTTGGGCTCACATACAAGTGCCGCGGGCGGGCAGCCTATCATTCAGGCGCTGTGAAAATTACACCCCATAATTATAACCCACAGCATTTCACCCTTCATTGAGCTGTGTCAAAATGTATCACAAATGGCTATCAAGACACCCCACCTCGAGCACAAAATATAAATGCCGTTTAATTTCTGCTCTATCTACCCGGAGCAAATGGCCCAAAAGTGCTGCATTAAAGGTTCACTGGTACCGCGACTTTTGACACAATATTGTCTATGTTTCAGCTTTAGTTTACATTTCTAATAGCTCTGCTACAGTGGTGAACTATCGTATCCTTTCCTCAGGGTTTTCTGTGGCCACATGCTAGCCTCCAGTTCCCAGGTCAAACCGGCGGCGGACGATTAGTTCTTACAACGTACAGAATGCTTATCCGCGCTTGTGGGTCGTGGTCTGGTGGAGAATCTCCTACCAGACGTTTCGTTCCAAGCTGCGTCGAACATCCTCAGTGGTGCGAACGTAGTACTCTGCTGCTCTCGGCGGCGACTAATACAGAGTCGTTTGGTTTCACAGGTTTTATCCGCTTAGCTTGTGTTTGTCTGGTCTTTGTATATTGTTCGCAAGGAGTTCAAAGAAACTGGCTGTGTCAAAGCTTCCTCCGTGCACGAAGAGACAGAAGCCTAAACCAGCGTTAGAGCACTAGACGGTTTTGTGAAGTGTGCAATCCGCTCTAAAGTATGTATGTTCTTTTCTGAAAACTAACCACCAGTCTGATTTGTAAGTACACACGCACGTGTTTTGTTCTCTAAATGTTAAATTGTTGGGTTTAATAGGCCCCATGCAACGCATAGACACCAAAATTAACGTTGCTCTTTTCAATGGAGCTTATTTCAGTAGATCTCGCGTAACACATGAACGACTAATATCTCTCGTTAGCAACAGCGCGCAAAGTGACACGCTTTTCCCCACGTGCTGCGCGGACTAATACATTAGCGGTGTTGATGTGATTAGTGGCTTCCTTACGCCGGGATTACTATAGTACTGTTATACATTGCAATTATCGCAAGCAATATGATAATACGTGTGATCTAACTGATAAATTCTCAAGTAGAGTAAGAGTGAGTCACACTGTCGAATTATATTTATATGGACTATTTCATATATAGCTGCTTGTCCTGTATAATAGTGACCTAGTCTAGCTCCTTCTATTATCACAAGTAATATGATAATACGTGTGATCTAACTGATAAATTCTCAAGTAGAGTAAGAGTGAGTCAGACTATCGAATTATATTTATATGGACTATTTCATATCTAGCTGCTTGTCCTGTATAATAGTGACCTAGCCTAGCTCCTTCTATTATCACAAGTAATATGATAATACGTGTGATCTAACTGATAAATTCTCAAGTAGAGTAAGAGTGAGTCAGACTGTCCAATTATATTTATATGGACTATTTCATATATAGCTGCTTGTCCTGTATAATAGTGACCTAGCCTAGCTCCTTCTATTATCACAAGTAATATGATAATACGTGTGATCTAACTGATAAATTCTCAAGTAGAGTAAGAGTGAGTCAGACTGTCGAATTATATTTATATCGACTATTTCATATATAGCTGCTTGTCCTGTATAATAGTGACCTAGCCTAGCTCCTTCTATTATTACAAGTAATATGATAATACGTGTGATCTAACTGATAAATTCTCAAGTAGAGTGAGAGTGAGTCAGACTGTCGAATTATATTTATATGGACTATTTCATATATAGCTGCTTGTCCTGTATAATAGTGACCTAGCCTAGCTCCTTCTATTATCACAAGTAATATGATAATACGTGTGATCTAACTGATAAATTCTCAAGTAGAGTGAGAGTGAGTCAGACTGTTGAATTATATTTATATGGACTATTTCATATATACCTGCTTGTCCTGTATAATAGTGACCTAGCCTAGCTCCTTCTATTATTACAAGTAATATGATAATACGTGTGATCTAACTGATAAATTCTCAAGTAGAGTGAGAGTGAGTCAGACTGTTGAATTATATTTATATGGACTATTTCATATATAGCTGCTTGTCGTGTATAATAGTGACCTAGCCTAGCTCCTTCTATTATTACAAGTAATATGATAATACGTGTGATCTAACTGATAAATTCTCAAGTAGAGTGAGAGTGAGTCAGACTGTTGAATTATATTTATATGGACTATTTCATATATACCTGCTTGTCGTGTATAATAGTGACCTAGCCTAGCTCCTTCTATTATTACAAGTAATATGATAATACGTGTGATCTAACTGATAAATTCTCAAGTAGAGTGAGAGTGAGTCAGACTGTTGAATTATATTTATATGGACTATTTCATATATAGCTGCTTGTCGTGTATAATAGTGACCTAGCCTAGCTCCTTCTATTATTACAAGTAATATGATAATACGTGTGATCTAACTGATAAATTCTCAAGTAGAGTGAGAGTGAGTCAGACTGTCGAATTATATTTATATGGACTATTTCATATATAGCTGCTTGTCCTGTATAATAGTGACCTAGTCTAGCTCCTTCTATTATCACAAGTAATATGATAATACGTGTGATCTAACTGATAAATTCTCAAGTAGAGTGAGAGTGAGTCAGACTGTCGAATTACATGAATTTAAATGCTATATCTGACAAATTATATGCAAATAAAAAAAAATGTGTTCATTACGATTTGTGTAGTTCAGTACTGCCAACTCAGGAAAACGAAACACAAGAATTAAATACATTTAGATCTTCTCTTGCTGTTTATAATCTCAAATTTCACTTTAATTTTAACATCAACCAATAACCTTTCTTACGGATAAATTATTAAAAATAAATTGCTAAAAACACAGTTGCCAAATTGAAATGGAGTGATATTTTGACTGTAATATGTAGTAAGTTGTTTTCATTGATTTAGAACACAACTGGCGACACTAAATAAACAAAAGAATGAGCATGCGATATTCGTGTAGGGGCTCTGTGCATGAAATAGTCGCTCAACTGTGTTTCTAGAGATGATTACAAAGTAGCATTTGTGTAGACGTATTTAATTTTGCAAGCACTCGCTGTCACCATTAAAAGGTAAATTGAAGTTTTAGAGCCGCATCATTTCTTATCTCCGTCGAGTTCTCGTGGAATAAAAAGCCAGCCGTAGGAAAATCTGACAAGATTCACAGTCACGTGCTTTTGAGAACTGTTGCCAATATGACACTCTTTTCATTAACGTAGCTATGTCATATTCATCTTGCTCCCAGGAAGTCTACTTCAATGTTGTCTCTACTCAATCTGATACAACTGTATGTACTTGATGTTAATAGAGGTACACATTTGGACACGTTGTCGCTGGGTGTTTATGACCTATAAATGTTAGAAATATGCAAGCACCTGTAACCGAAAAAAAACAACTTGAAAATATGAGGATAAATATGACCTATTTTTGTGTATGCAGTTTCGAAATCTTCAAAACTTCAATGCTGTTTAAATTAACATTATATTGAATATCGACTTTAAAAGTCTAGCACACTCAATAATAGATAACTAATATTAATTTTATTATTACATTTTAAATGTATTAGAGCTAATCCTCAGCTCTACACAGAATAAAATAAATGTCACATTTTGAAGGGAGAAGAGAAAGAATAATTACATTGGCAAATTACATACCTACATTTTAAACTTTTGAAGAATGAACTATTACATTTCTGAGAATTCTAATTATGGCAGGAAACCTAACAGCCATACTTAACTGCCCCTGCTTTCTTTGTATGTGGTACTTCCTGTGCATCTATCTCTTTCTATACGGCTTATCCTCCAAATTTGCGGAAACATATCTTTTTAAGAAAGAAAATTGTAAGAAATATTACAGGCAAGAATTAGAAGATGTGAAATATCATCTTTGGGACGACTACAAACATATGCGAAAGTGAAATAGAAATATAAAAATATGACAAAAATACAAAACTTTAAGGGAAAATATCACTATAATATGAAAAATGACAATACAATGGGAAGAAAATAAGAAAACACGTTAAAAAGCGAAAATATGTCTGACACATGAATATTGCATAATTTTAATCACCATTGACAAAATTATGCTCCGCTTATATTTTCCATGGAAAAGAAAAGAAAAAAAAAAAAACAAACAAACAAACTGTAGCATGTCATAAACAACCGGGCGCTGCTGATTACTAATCTTCTTGTAGGTACAAGGGCAATGTGGGAGTACAGCAAGCTTTAAGCGATAGTCAAATGTTTTAAAGCCGGAGAAAATTAAAAGTATTCTGAAATTTAAGCGAATAACAAGGGATATCTTGGAAATGGTTAGGGCCACAAATAATTTAGTATCACATAAATTGTTGTTTTATGGATCTACATATTTGGCACAGTAAGGTTTTGTAAATTTATTACATTTTACCAGTTATACAAAAGTAATCCACAAAGATTATTCCCAGAAAATTCAACAAAGATAGTTCATTTGCTAAACACGTGGTACGAATAATCAATGCTTAGAGCCATCTTTAAAAAATAAGAAATCAGAATTTGTAAAATGTTTTCTTTAAAGAGGAGTCTGTTGTGCGGGAATCTTCTTGAAAATTAATTATTTGACAGTCATAGACGAGCAAACTGTGTGAACGCAGGAGGGAAGTAAAGCCGGTGGTTAAGTTCTTCAAGCCCGATAAAGAGCGGCACAGTGAGAACCAGAGTATTTATGCATTTCAGTGAACTACAGTGACTAGTGTATAAACATGGAGGCAACCATATGTTTAAGATATCTTCATGACAAATTAAATGTGTACTTTGAATATTTTGGAAATGCTTTCTCAAGTCCCCTCAACTGTACCAAAATGTACACCTCATAAAAAGAACATACAATTTATGACATTGTTATTTATGTGAATTTTCCAAAACTTACTTTTCGCAAATATGAAGTCATTCAATTTTTATCAGTTTTTTAATCTGTAGGCGACGCAAAAAGAACAGAATTTCAAACTCATGATCATATCACAAACTCTTAAAACATTTCACCATAACTTAAAGCCTATTGTATTCTTATATTCCCCTTGTACCTACAAGAAAATTAGTAAGAAAGAAGATAATTTGAAGTAGATAGAGGAACAAGGAAGAGATAGTTATCAGTTTTATAATCACACTGTGGCAGGCAGGCTGAGCAAATGCTCCGCCGTTTGTTATAATGAGAGGTAATTTCTGGAGATGGCTTATAAGCGTGTTTTTCCTCTAATGTTGCCTCTTTAGTAAGAACGCTGTTCATTCCTTTGAGCGGCGGGCGGGCGGGCGGATAGAATCAATAAGGACTTGTAGGTATATTTAGGTTGAGCATTCCTCCGCTAGGATGTCGAATTAACGACATCCCTGTCCCGCTAGGTACAATTCCTTTGCCTCCTTCACTTTTCAAACGACCAAGCAACAGGACTGGTTGTCTAGTTAATTGCAACCTCTTTTTAATCTATGCTCAATACTTCTAAAAAATCTCCAAATTCACAGCCTTGTTGAGGAAGTGAGAAATAAAGGGCATCTCCTTATAGAGGAAGTGGTATTGTGTGCCGGAGAGAAGCGAGCGGTCTGTTGGCAAATAGCAAATTGCAGCGCTGTTGCGACAGACGCATTGCCCAAGGAGAGCAAGGTTCCACTGCACAATATTGCTCAAGTGGAACTGAACTGCTACTGCAAACTGACAAACATTGCCCATTTTATTCAAACTCTACCACCTGTTGTACTCAACCCAAACATTTAATGTCGACATTTCACCGGAAATGTGTTTTGAGGTTCGTCTGTGTGTGTGCGTGTGTGTGTGTGTGTGTGTGTGTGTGCGTGTGTGCGCGCGCGTGTGTGTGTGTGTGCGCGCGCGCGCGCCTTGCGTGTGTGAACAGCATAATTTAAAAACGAAAAGTCGGTTAAAACCAAAGTTGGTATTTAAGTTTAACGTCTTCAACAATGCGACACGCAAGAAAATTGCCCCACCCTAAACTAACCTTTACATGGAAAATTAGTCGAAAATGTTTATTTTCTCGAAAATGACTAACGATTTTGATTAAAATGCCATATTTTTATGACAAAAATGTAATGTATAGTTTGAATTTTCTGGCTACAGCCTAGTCCAGTTTACTCGGGATGACCTTTGTAAAACTGTTAAACCGTAACAGATAGACAAAGTCTTACCATACAAATAATATAGATCTTGCTAAAAATATTTTTTTCCGGAGTTAACAATTTCGGAGATATTCTTTGTTATTTGGTTCAGTTTTGGAATAGTTAAACCTTCTCGAAATGGAACATCGTTATTCAAATTTTAAGTTAGCCGTGTAAAGAGAACGGGATTTCAAAGCTTTAAAACCCCTTCTGTATTCCCATATTCCCCTTGTACCTACAAGAAGATAGTTTCTATAAATGTTTATCTTTATAAACATGAAAATGTAAGAATAAGTGTTTGTAAGAATGGTTGGTACAAGAGTAGAGAAAGTCATGTGAGTGCAACACAACACACTACTAAAAGAACATCATTTGGAGTAGAGCTATAACAACGGACGATCGCTACTCTCCTGTAACGTAGATTATACCTTTAAACTGAGATTATCTCAAAAATACATTTTATAAATATATTGTGACGGCCGTCGCGGCGCACAGCAAAGGACGATCTGAGTCAAGCTACTTCACACCATATACCAGGTTCCCCACTTCACTCAGTGAACAAACACGTGTCAACAGAGTGGCGGCCTGCTTGTTTGTACATGATACGCCGCTATAAAGGCTTATGGACGCGTGAAGGCAGTGTCCGACTTCTCCACGGAACAGCACACTGCGACATGCCAGTATGCAGACGACGTCCTCATCATGGCACAAAACAAAAACCGGAGATATTGCCTCCCTCCCCTTCAACGACAACTCGACGCCGTCGACCGTTGGAGTGAGAAGTGGAGAATGGCTATTAGTCCGGGGAAAGGCTCCGCTCTCCTCATTCGTAAGGTTCGCCATTGGCGTCCAGAACGGTCACTTCGGCTTAGGCGGAGAAATATCTCATGGGTAACCTCCGCCAAATACTTAGGCGTTCTCCTCGACCGCGGGCTAACATACGCTCCACACGTCCGCGCAAAGGCCGGACTAAGTCACGCTGCGCTCAGACAGCTCTACCCTATCCTCCGATCCACTATGCCCACTCACCTAAAACTACGCATTTACCGGGAAATCATTCCGCCATTGATCTTGTGTGGCTGCGAAGCCTGGGGATCGGCTGTGCCCTCCACCATACGCAGACTGCAGACAGTGCAGAATAGGGGTTAAGAACAATATATGATACCGAGCGTAGATCCCCGTCTTATATCCTTATGCAGGAAGAAACCATGCCCACAGGCACAAAAGCTTGCACAACTATGAACCCCTCCTATACTGCACACATAAAGTCGCAATAAGCGGCTAGGTGCTGTGCAGATAAACATACCGTACAGGAGAACCTGTACGAGCTGTTCTCGACTGCTGGAAGGCAGTGTCAGTGTGTGTGTGTGTGTGTGTGTGTGTGTGTGTGTGTGTGTGTGTGTGGATGGGTGTGTGCGTGGGTGTGTGTGCGTGCGTGCGTGGGTGGGTGCGTGCGTTTGTGTGTGTGTCGAAGTCAGACTTTTGAGAAGTGTAGGTGACTGTATCGTCGAAGTCATGTTTTGGAAACAGAGAAAGTGAAGAAAGATATTGAAAGGGGTGAGTCAAGGTTATGAGAAGTAAACAGTTGAGAGTTGTAATATCATGAAGGTTTAGAAGAGAATAAAGTGGAAAAAAATATTTTGTTGTAATTTTGTCATTTTGCCACAATATATGTATTCTCTTAAACCAAAAACTATAAAAGATACAAGATTCAACTTTGGTACACTTGTGTGAGATAATCTATTACGAAACTGAAGTGGTTATACTTTGCAGTGTAACATTTCTTTTTAATAAGAATATTGTCATCTTCTTTAGCAACAAAAGGAAATGTATAACCAGAATTATTGCTGACAATATGTTGTATGATGTCGCCACTATCCCTAGCTTGACTTAAATCCTAGAAGCCAATATCAGGTGGTAGAAGCCGGCCGACTGTCAGCAATACGGACTTGCCAACTCTCACAGCGCCACAAACTTATTTGCCTTTCAATTTTTTTCTTTCCTTCCGGAACTTGGGAACTTTAAATTTAATTATAGATTTTTATCTAATTACCATGTTCGCCGCGATGTAGCGCTTCCAGAGGAGAAAGCGTTGTTCAAAAGTGAAGTTTAGCGAGGACGTACATCCGGCGGGTTACGGTAAAATCGGATATATGTATGTATACACTCAAACAGCTTTCTCTGCTAACTGTTGTAAAAATAATGTTATGTTTCTATCCACTTCATGCTGATAGAGACAAATCTTTATAGAAACTATCTTTCCATTACGTCACATGCACTAGGAAGGCGCATAACTTGAATCCTCTTTAATTCACCTGGAGTACAAGCG
>CM060961.1:3980667-3988167 GCA_030765045.1 Tenodera sinensis | reverse complement strand
CTGTGCTTGTTATGTCTTGTCCTGTCTAGGGAAACACGCATACCGATTTATCAATCTCTCTCCCTTTCTTCCATCACCTCTGGTCTCCTCTACTTATTAGTAGCTATCGCAAATATATGTTTTGAGACCCCCTGAATACAAAAAAAGCATTCTTAGAAAAATACGTGACGTGTGTGCGTGTACGTTGGCCCACTAGTTACATAAATATTATATGCACCCGTCAGGGAGCTTGACATAATATTTTGTTGTTTATCGACTATAGCTGTATTGTCACTCATGAAGTCGAACGTGGCTAACGTGGGCGAAGTAGTAACTTTGACCTCGTATGGCAATGAATACAGAAAGTTAGCTCTTGTCACTATAGTTGTGAACAACTACTAGGCGTAAATACTTCAAGTGGCACTAGAATGCCTGCTGTAATGTAATGAAATATAGGTAAGTTTAGTCATGGAGCAGGGAACACCAAGCTTTGGTAGCAGCGGTTCAGACATCCAGTTTAATTAATTATGTGGGTAGAAAGACAATCAATGCCAAAGTTGGGTCTGGCTCGAAGGTTTACCTGCAACGTTCGGGCGGTGCTTTGAAAAAGAAATGGCTTGGCTTCAACTCATGAATATTGGAGCGTCGCGACGCTGCTCTGATGATTGCAGGTCATGTTTGTGCGTCCCCTTTCTGTATCAACAACGCACGGAAATGGAGAAACATCTTTGTTTTATTTGAGAGGGTGAAAATGGGGCGTAAACAACCCTCTTCTTTAGCAGATTACATCTTCCCCCGTCGCCGTTTCCCTGGGAGACAATTGTCTGCGTTTTAAACCTTATTGACTGCACACACAGATATTCACTTCACCTTCCCTACTGCGTATGGTGAGTAGAGGAGGTATTGTAGTCCAAACCTTAACATATAGACCAACCCTCCCTATACAAAAACTGATGTATTGCAGTCACATGACCTTCTCTACCCTTGGACGAGCTAATCTTACAAACTCGTCTTCATGTTAACGGAGATAAACAGTTGCACAAACAATGTTATTGCTTATTTTCTTGTTGATACAAGGTGAATATAGGCTTTTAGCAATACTCAAATCTTAAACGCTTTTTAAATTGCACTTTCTTTGCACGTCAAAGAGATTAAAAAGTGAATAACGGCCTTCCGTCTCATAAATTGCAAAACATATTAAGTAACAAGGAGTTTATCCGAAATGATTCACTCCGCAAAAATGCATTTGCGCATAACCTGTCTGTTTTAATGAAATCTACATTTTTGGTACACTAAAATCTTGTCTATTTCTTACGGTTTACCACTTATACAAAACTGATCCAAAATAAACAGGACTAGATGGGCTATAGCCAGGAAATTCAAAATCTACATTTTATTTACCATAAGAATATGTTAAACATATGACATTTTAATTAAAAACGTTACATCCAGTTTTGAGAAAATCAAAAGATTTTCGATGTAAAGGCAGTTTACGGTAGAAAAATGTTCTTCAAAATCTTCGTGTCGCATGCTTAAAACATATCGAACTTGAATACCAAGTTTGATTCTTAACCGACTTTTTGTTTTTAAGTTATGCTGTTCAGACACACACACACACACACACACACGTACACACACACACGCACACGTACACGTACACACACACACGCACACGCGCGCGCTCCCAAGAAACTTGTTCTAAAATTACTGTTTTATTTGGGGGAGTGAAAAGATATACTTGGAGTGAAATGTTGCCATGGAATGTTTGGATAAAGTGGCAGACACAAGCCACTAATATGTGGTAGTTAGAACAGGCAGAGATAGGTAATCCGATATAGGTATGCACGAGACGTACTGGGCAAGCTGCGAGAATAACAAGCACACTGATTCATTCCGGAATGACAACAGAAAAAGATTGCACGGAAATTGAATATAAACATTGCTTGTGCTGTATCCAATGTTGCGCAAAGGCCTCCGCTTTCCTCCGGGAGAAAACGCGCATCCTACTGCTAACTGGATACCTACATACAGCAGTGGCTGTAACTTCACATCTGATTCGCCAGGTCCCGGATTTTGGTAACTTAACACCTTTTTTACTTTATCCACTACGCATAGTAAGCAGGGGAAATATTGTATTCGACCAAAATGTTTGTTTTGTGTTTTGAGGGCCTTTAAATACAGAAAACCAGTTTTAGGAAAAGGTGTGTGTCAGTGTGTGTGCGTGCGTGTCTGAGCAACATAAGCCAAGAACAAAAGGTCAGAAACCGAAGTTGGTATTTAAGTTTAATATCCTTGAGGGATGCGACACGAAGATTTTAAAGAAAGTTCCTCCACCCTAAACTACCCTTTACCTGGAACATTTTGAGAAAATCAAAATTTTCTAAAAAGTAACTAACGATTTTTGTTAAAATTGTTTAATATATTTTTGTGAGAAATGAAATGTATATTTTGAATTTTCTGGCTATAGCCCTTGTAGTTCTGTTTACTCTGGATGAGTTTTGTATAACTCGTAAACCGTAAGAGATAGACCAAATCTTACTGTACAGAAAATGTAGATCTTGCTAAAATACACAATTTCTGTTAAATTATGTTAACTAATTATGCGTCTCGGAGATATTCGTTGCTATTTGTCTTGATTTTGCAATAATTACAATATTTTGAATGGGTGGTTGTTATTCACTTTATCTGTTGGTCTTGCAAGAAGAAAGCCACCAACCGTCACACAGTATTACAGTTGTAATATGTTTGTGTTACTTTTGGTTACTTGCAGCTGACAGACATTGAATCCTGTATATTGTACACATACGTACGTACACACATTGGTGCAGGAGAGACTGCGGGAAGGCAGGCTCCAGGTGGCACTGCAGTTTGCATTTCCAAGAAGCAAGGTCCTATTAAAACTTAGTGGGGTCACACTCATTTGTTATCAGCAGTAAAGCGGACGGAGTAGGTAAACCCTCGTCCTGTGGCGTGTATGTATAAAACATCACCTTACCAACGGCAATATCTAGCAGGGAGTGTCCAACCTTGTCTCTTTGGAGAACCTTACGACAGTGCCTCCAGTCGAAGGGACAGATTCCGTGCCACTTTCACTCTAGATCACTTTTCCATAAATTTTAAACAGTACAAGGCAGACAACAGCTTACTAAATAGCAAATCTGATGTGTTGCACTCACATGACTTTCTCTACTCTTGTACTAACCATTCTTACAAACTCTTATTCCTATATCTTCTTCGTGTTAGTTGAGATAAACATTTGTACAAATTATCTTATTGCTTATTTCCTTGTAGGTGCAAGGGGAATATGGGAATATAGCAGGCTTTGAGCGATAGTCAAGTCTTTTAAAGCTTTGAAATTCCGTTCTCTTTGCACACTTAACATGCAAAACAGTGATCTATCTCTAACGGTTTACCAGTTATGCAAAAGTCGTCCAGAGTAAATACGACTACAGGGGCTATAGCCAGAAAATTCAACATATACATTTCATTTGTCATAAAAATATCTCAAACATATGACATTTTAATCAAAATCGTTAGAGCTATTTTCAAGAAAATCAAAACTTTCGAAAAATTTTCCATGTAAAGGGTAGTTTAGGGTGGGGCTATTTTTTTCAAAATCTTCGTGTCGCATTCTTGAAAGACATTAAACTTAAATACTAACTTTGGTTTTTAACCAACTTTTCGTTTTTGAGTTTTCTGTCCACAAACTCACAGACACACACACACGGACCTTTTTCTAAAAATCCCTTTTTTATGGATTCAGGGGGTCTTAAACCATATATTTCCGGTGAAATCTCGGCACCGAAATTTTGGGTGGAATACAATACTTCCCCTACTTACCAGTAGAGAAAGTAAAAAACGTGGATCTCTTTAAAACACAATTTTTGTCAAACACGTATTGTTTCTTTTCAGTGAACCATTTCCGAGATGTATCTTTTTTATTTTTTTGAATTTGCCAATACATATACTTTTCTCAAACAGGAGCATTTCATTCGTTTTTTCATTCCTTGGCCTTACAAAGAGAACCTACTGTATCATATTCATATTCACCTTGTACCTATAAGAAAATTAGAAATAACATATTTCGATTAAAATGCAGTAGGTAGAGAAATAAACATTTACAAGAATAGTGTGTATGATTGAATATATATATATATGTATATATTCATTTGTGAACAAATTGAACTATATTAAAAGTGAATGTGTTACACTTGGTGTATCTTGCACTTCACCAAATATTGATACACTTGTTAAACGTACCAAGTCACTAATGAACACGTGTGTGCGTGTGTTTGTGTCAGTCTGTGGGCAGCATAACTCAAAAACGAAAAGTCCGTTAAAAACCAAAGTTGGTATTTAAGTTTAATGTGTTTCAACGATGCGACACGAAGATTTTGAAGAAAATAGCCCCACCCTAAACTACCCTTTACATTGGAAAGCTTTCAAAAATTTTGATTTTCCTGAAAATGGCATGTTTAAGATATTTTTATGACAAATGAATTGTATATCTTGAATTTTCTGACTATAGCCTTATGCAGTCCTGTTTACTCTTGATGACTTTTGAATAAATCCTAAACCGTAAGAGATAGATTCTTACTATACAACAAAAATGTAGATCTTGCTAAAACACACAATTTATGTCTAAATAAATTTATTTGTAGAGTGAACCATTTCGGAGATATTCCTTGTTACTTGTATGAGTTTTGGAAAACAAACATTCGTGAAATGGAACATCATTGTTCATTTTTATACGTTAAGCGTGCAAAGAGAACTGGATCTCAAAACTTTAAAACGTTTGACTATCGCACAAAGCCTACTGTATTCTAATATTCCCCTTGTACCTACAAGGAAATAAGCAATAAGATAATTTGTACAAATGTTTATCTCAACTAACACGAAGAAGATATAGGAATAAGAGTTTGTGAGAATGGTTAGTACAAGAGTAGAGAAAGTCATGTGAGTGCAACACATGAGATTTTTCTCAAATGGAAGGTCGTTGTTCATTTATCTCTTCCCTATACAAAGAGAAAGCAATTTCAAATGTTTATTTTGGTTAACATTAAATGGATACAGAATAAATGTTGGTAGGAATGGCTGGTTCTACAAGTGTGAGGGGAGAAAATCATATGAGCGCAAAGCATCAGGTTCTGTGTAATCATACTACATTAAGGAAATTGGCAAATTGTGTTGTTATTAATGAGAGGTTCGTCTTTAATTAGTTCCTATGTGTACTTCATCATTGTAAACGACGTTGGGGAGAGAGAGTGTAATGAATGTCGCCAATATTATGTTTCTAGTTTCCAGCGCCTCCTGTCATAGAAATGTATGTATGACCTTGTTCTGACTGTTCCTCGATTGCGGAGTTTCGTGCTTCATCTGTTTCCTGGATTCTTTTCGATCTTCACTTGCTTCTAACTCGTTGTTCAGCCGAAACGCGTCCGTCTTGTTGCAATGTGATTATCGGGAGCATATTTTATATATTTTCAAGTGAAAGAGAAGCTGTAAAATAGTTGTGTGGTATTTAAAGTGATCGTTTATCAGTGTAGAATAATCTTACGCATTAACTTGCAAAGAAACTTTCACTTCTGAAACGTGAGTTGAAATACCAAAATATTGTCTCAGACTTAATGCATGAATATGTGTTGATCTATTCCTTGCCTTGATGCGCCATATTGGATAATTGTAAACAGTCGAATGAAGGCAACTGTCGGTGACTTGCTTATGGGTGGTGAAAGTAACGTACTACATTGACTCTAGGTAATTGCAATTTCCTCTTAAATTTGATATACATTTTGTTATCGTAATATATAATACTATGTTAGTTTCTCCGCTTGTCTTACTAAATAGGGACAGCATTGCATTGCATTGCATTGCATTTTACACAAAAATTCCACACTGATATTAGTTATAAAATGCACCTTCTGACGTTCTCTAAATTAAAATAAATAAATAAAATGTGATGAGTTACTCTCACATGACTTTCTATACCCTTGTACTGAGTACCCTTACAAAAACCTATTCCTCTATCTTCTTCAGAACAGTTGAGAGAAACATTTGTACAAATTATCTTATTATTAATATTCTTGCAGGTACAAGGGGAATATGGGAGTACAGTAGGCTTTAAGGAATAGCCAAATGTTCTAAAGCATGCCGCTAAATGAAGGTTTTGAAAGTCCGTTCTCTTTGCTCGACCAAGACGTTCCATTTAAGAGAAATTTAAGTAATGAAAAATATACGCAAATAACAAGGAATGTCTCCGAAATGTTTCACCCGAAAAATAAATAGATTTGGACAAAAATTGTGTGTTTTAACGATATCTGCATTTTTTGTACAGTAAGATTGTCTATCTGTTGCGATTTACGAGTTATGCAAAAGTCATCAAGAGTAAACGGGACTACAAGGGCTGTAGCCAGAGAATTCAAAATATGCATTTCATTTGCTTTAAAAATGTCTTAAACAAGATATTTTAATCAAAATCATAAGAGCCATTTCGGAGAAAATAAAAATTTTCGAAAATTTTTCCTGACATATATTAAACTTGATTACCAATTTTTATTTGAACAGACTTTTCGTCTTTCAGTTATGCTGTGCGCGCGCAGACACACACAGACACACACACACACACACACACACAAACAAACTCGGAGGTTCTTCTGAAAATCCTTCTTTTATACAGGGGGTATTAAAACATTTTCGGTGAAATCTCTTTGGGTAGAATACAATACTTCCTCTACCTTCTGTACGCAGTAGAGAAGGTAACAGAGGAAGTATATTTCTCCTACGACTGTACGTAGGTAATTAGGGGAATTAGATATTTAGGAGGAGGTCCGTGTTAAATATCAAGCTCGGTATTAAATTGATCTCCCAAGCATGCAACATCAGCATTAAACATATCTTTGCACTCCAGACTATCCTTTACATAAAACCTTTTTCCAAAATTTTGAATTTCTGAGAAACGATTCTAATGATTTTTATTAAAATATAAGTTTAAAACGTTTTCATGACAAATGATACGTAGGCATGTGTTGAATGTTCTGTGAATATTCCCTTCAAGTCCTCTTTATTCTGAATGGCTTTTATATAATTAATAAACCGAAAGAGATACACAAAATATTACTACATAAAAATGTAGGGTTCGTTAAAAAATACACATTATGTAAACTATATTTTGTAGAATTAACTATTTCGGGGTTATTCATCTAAATTTTGCAACAATTGTAGCTTTCTCAAGTGAGAGGTCGTTATTCATTTATCTATCTCTTGGCCATACAAAGAGAGCGGAATTTCAGTCATCTTAAAACATTTGACTATCACTTAAAGTCTACTGTATTTCCATATTCCCCTTGTACCTACAAGAAAAATAGTAATAAGATAATTTGTACAGAAGTTTATCTGATTAACATGGAGTAAATAGTAGAATAAGGGTTTGTATCTGAGTGAGTAGAGAATGTCGTGTGACTTCCAGTTATTTTGGTGGGCTTCCCTGTTGGCCCCATGTAAATTAGAAAGTGATATGGGTGG
>CM060961.1:3860667-3973167 GCA_030765045.1 Tenodera sinensis | reverse complement strand
CTGTGGCTGTGGCTGTGGTGGCTGTGGCTGTGGCTGTGGTGGTGGCGGTGGTGGCTGTGGCTGTGGCGGTGGTGGCGGTGGCTGTGGCTGTGGCGGTGGTGGCTGTGGCTGTGGCGGTGGTGGCTGTGGCTGTGGCGGTGGTGGCGGTGGCGGTGGCTGTGGTGGTGGCTGTGGCGGTGGTGGCTGTGGCTGTGGCGGTGGTGGCGGTGGTGGCGGTGGCTGTGGCGGTGGTGGCGGTGGCGGTGGCTGTGGCTGTGGCGGTGGCGGTGGTGGCGGTGGCTGTGGCTGTGGCTGTGGCTGTGGCTGTGGCGGTGGTGGCGGTGGCGGTGGCTGTGGCTGTGGCTGTGGCGGTGGTGGCGGTGGCTGTGGCTGTGGCGGTGGTGGCGGTGGCGGTGGTGGTGGTGGTGGTGGCTGTGGCTGTGGCTGTGGTGGTGGTGGCGGTGGTGGCGGTGGCTGTGGCGGTGGTGGCGGTGGCGGTGGCTGTGGCTGTGGCGGTGGCGGTGGTGGCGGTGGCTGTGGCTGTGGCTGTGGCTGTGGCTGTGGCGGTGGTGGCGGTGGCGGTGGCTGTGGCTGTGGCTGTGGCGGTGGTGGCGGTGGCTGTGGCTGTGGCGGTGGTGGCGGTGGCTGTGGCTGTGGCTGTGGCGGTGGTGGCGGTGGCTGTGGCTGTGGCGGTGGTGGCGGTGGCTGTGGCTGTGGCTGTGGCGGTGGCGGTGGTGGCTGTGGCTGTGGCGGCGGTGGCTGTGGCTGTGGCTGTGGTGGCTGTGGCTGTGGCTGTGGTGGTGGCGGTGGTGGCTGTGGCTGTGGCGGTGGTGGCGGTGGCTGTGGCTGTGGCGGTGGTGGCTGTGGCTGTGGCGGTGGTGGCTGTGGCTGTGGCGGTGGTGGCTGTGGCTGTGGCGGTGGTGGCGGTGGCGGTGGCTGTGGTGGTGGCTGTGGCGGTGGTGGCTGTGGCTGTGGCGGTGGTGGCTGTGGCGGTGGCGGTGGTGGTGGCGGTGGCGGCGGTGGCTGTGGCTGTGGCTGTGGTGGCTGTGGCTGTGGCTGTGGTGGTGGCGGTGGTGGCTGTGGCTGTGGCGGTGGTGGCGGTGGCTGTGGCTGTGGCGGTGGTGGCTGTGGCTGTGGCGGTGGTGGCTGTGGCTGTGGCGGTGGTGGCGGTGGCGGTGGCTGTGGTGGTGGCTGTGGCGGTGGTGGCTGTGGCTGTGGCGGTGGTGGCTGTGGCGGTGGCGGTGGTGGTGGCGGTGGCGGCGGTGGCTGTGGCTGTGGCTGTGGTGGCTGTGGCTGTGGCTGTGGTGGTGGCGGTGGTGGCTGTGGCTGTGGCGGTGGTGGCGGTGGCTGTGGCTGTGGCGGTGGTGGCTGTGGCTGTGGCGGTGGTGGCTGTGGCTGTGGCGGTGGTGGCTGTGGCTGTGGCGGTGGTGGCGGTGGCGGTGGCTGTGGTGGTGGCTGTGGCGGTGGTGGCTGTGGCTGTGGCGGTGGTGGCTGTGGCGGTGGCGGTGGTGGTGGCGGTGGTGGCGGTGGCTGTGGCTGTGGCGGTGGTGGCTGTGGCTGTGGCGGCGGTGGCTGTGGCTGTGGCGGTGGTGGCTGTGGCTGTGGCGGTGGCGGTGGTGGCTGTGGCGGTGGTGGCTGTGGCTGTGGCGGTGGTGGCTGTGGTGGTGGCGGTGGTGGTGGTGGTGGCGGTGGTGGCTGTGGCGGTGGCGGTGGTGGCTGTGGTGGTGGCTGTGGCGGTGGTGGTGGCGGTGGTGGCGGTGGTGGTGGCGGTGGCTGTGGTGGTGGCTGTGGCGGTGGTGGCTGTGGCTGTGGCGGTGGTGGCTGTGGTGGTGGCGGTGGTGGTGGTGGTGGCGGTGGTGGCTGTGGCGGTGGTGGTGGCGGTGGTGGCTGTGGCGGTGGCGGTGGTGGCTGTGGTGGTGGCTGTGGCTGTGGTGGTGGCGGTGGTGGCGGTGGTGGTGGCGGTGGCTGTGGTGGTGGCTGTGGCGGTGGTGGCTGTGGCTGTGGCGGTGGTGGCTGTGGTGGTGGCGGTGGTGGTGGTGGTGGCGGTGGTGGCTGTGGCGGTGGCGGTGGCGGTGGTGGCTGTGGCGGTGGTGGCTGTGGCTGTGGCTGTGGTGGCTGTGGCGGTGGCGGTGGCGGTGGTGGCTGTGGCGGTGGTGGCTGTGGTGGTGGCGGTGGTGGTGGTGGTGGCGGTGGTGGCTGTGGCGGTGGCGGTGGTGGCTGTGGTGGTGGCTGTGGCGGTGGTGGTGGCGGTGGTGGCTGTGGCGGTGGCGGTGGCGGTGGTGGCTGTGGCGGTGGTGGCTGTGGTGGTGGCGGTGGTGGTGGTGGTGGCGGTGGTGGCTGTGGCGGTGGCGGTGGTGGCTGTGGTGGTGGCTGTGGCGGTGGTGGTGGCGGTGGTGGCGGTGGTGGTGGCGGTGGCTGTGGTGGTGGCTGTGGCGGTGGTGGCTGTGGCTGTGGCGGTGGTGGCTGTGGTGGTGGCGGTGGTGGTGGTGGCGGTGGTGGCTGTGGCGGTGGTGGTGGCGGTGGTGGCTGTGGCGGTGGCGGTGGTGGCTGTGGTGGTGGCTGTGGCTGTGGTGGTGGCGGTGGTGGCGGTGGTGGTGGCGGTGGCTGTGGTGGTGGCTGTGGCGGTGGTGGCTGTGGCTGTGGCGGTGGTGGCTGTGGTGGTGGCGGTGGTGGTGGTGGTGGCGGTGGTGGCTGTGGCGGTGGCGGTGGCGGTGGTGGCTGTGGCGGTGGTGGCTGTGGCTGTGGCTGTGGTGGCTGTGGCGGTGGCGGTGGCGGTGGTGGCTGTGGCGGTGGTGGCTGTGGCTGTGGCTGTGGCGGTGGTGGCTGTGGCTGTGGCGGCGGTGGCTGTGGCTGTGGTGGCTGTGGCGGTGGTGGCGGTGGCTGTGGCTGTGGCGGTGGTGGCTGTGGCTGTGGCGGTGGTGGCTGTGGCTGTGGCGGTGGTGGCTGTGGCTGTGGCGGTGGTGGCGGTGGCGGTGGCTGTGGTGGTGGCTGTGGCGGTGGTGGCTGTGGCTGTGGCGGTGGTGGCGGTGGCGGTGGCTGTGGTGGTGGCTGTGGCGGTGGTGGCTGTGGCTGTGGCGGTGGTGGCTGTGGCGGTGGCGGTGGTGGTGGCGGTGGCGGCGGTGGCTGTGGCTGTGGCGGTGGTGGCTGTGGCTGTGGCGGTGGTGGCTGTGGCGGTGGTGGCTGTGGCGGTGGCGGTGGCGGTGGCGGCGGTGGCTGTGGCTGTGGTGGTGGTGGCTGTGGCGGTGGTGGCGGTGGCGGTGGCTGTGGTGGTGGCTGTGGCGGTGGTGGCTGTGGCTGTGGCGGTGGTGGCGGTGGCGGTGGCTGTGGTGGTGGCTGTGGCGGTGGTGGCTGTGGCTGTGGCGGTGGTGGCTGTGGCGGTGGCGGTGGTGGTGGCGGTGGCGGCGGTGGCTGTGGCTGTGGCGGTGGTGGCTGTGGCTGTGGCGGTGGTGGCTGTGGCGGTGGTGGCTGTGGCGGTGGCGGTGGCGGTGGCGGCGGTGGCTGTGGCTGTGGTGGTGGTGGCTGTGGCGGTGGTGGCTGTGGTGGTGGTGGCTGTGGCGGTGGCGGCGGTGGCGGTGGTGGCGGTGGCGGTGGCGGTGGCG
Organism: Tenodera sinensis; assembly: GCA_030765045.1. Classification (NCBI taxonomy): domain Eukaryota; kingdom Metazoa; phylum Arthropoda; class Insecta; order Mantodea; family Mantidae; genus Tenodera; species Tenodera sinensis. The sequence goes on along the minus strand of CM060961.1, from coordinate 3,969,589 downwards.
GCGGTGGCTGTGGCTGTGGCGGTGGCGGCGGTGGCTGTGGCTGTGGTGGTGGTGGCTGTGGCGGTGGTGGCTGTGGCGGTGGTGGCGGCGGCGGTGGTGGTGGTGGCGGTGGTGGTGTTGGCGGCGGCGGTGGCGGTGGCGGCGGCATTGGTGGTGGCGGCGGTGGCGGTGGTGGTGGCGGCGGCGGTGGCGGTGGCTGTGGCGGTGGTGGCTGTGGCGGTGGTGGTGGTGGCGGCGGTGGTGGTGGTGGCGGTGGTGGTGGCGGTGGTGGTGGCGGCGGCGGTGGCAGTGGCGGTGGCGGCGGCGGTAGCAGTGGCGGTTCAAAGGAATGCATATTTAGAAGTAGGATAAAAGAATGATTCCTATGAGAAATGACAAATAACTGTTACCTTTTGGTGGCTAGCATTATATGGCCCGCAAGACGATAATGTTGATGTTATGCAGCTCACAAAGGGTATAGTAGGTGACTAGCGTTTGTTTTTCGAGATGGCCTTACATAGGTTGGTAAGATTGTACTCAATCAATAGAAAATCCCTGCTTGAGGTTTATAATATCGACTGGTCGCTGAAGTTGACAAACCGTGGGCCTCTCCATATACATAGTAACTCGTACCTTAATGCTGTTGTAGCGATGCCTGTCCCCGTGTGTTGTACCTCACCATAGTGCAGAATAATACGAAAATACCAATCACAAAATGATGTAAGAGAAATGAGCAAATAGTGGTGTAATTGAGAAGTGCACTAATGCCACTATTGCAGTAAGTTTTGAACAGTTGTGTTGTAGGACATCTGGCTCCATTAGTTAATTTCCAGTTGTGTCTGTCCCAGTTGCAGTTGTCTACTTCAATTCTCTGGAGCATCCATTACCTGGTTGTACAACAAATAGCCTGCAACACTCTAGCAACATGGTGCTGCAGGACCTTCCAGCTTTTGTACACATTCTTATTCTTCAGTCTACTGCATGTTAACCCACACATAGTAGCAAAGTACGTCAAGCATAAAAGACACTTGTTCACAAGTACAAGACTCTTACGGCACGTCCAAGGTGGTGGGTTCGATCCCCGTGACTGACCTTGCTGTCCCTTGGTTATTTTGGGAGATTTCCCGGAGTCGCCAGGCGAATGTGGCGAAAGATTTCGACATCCTCCGAATTTCCTGTCCCTCCATTTCGTTACATTAATCAATTCATTTACCCTTGTTCCCGTTAAGTTTCTCTCAGGGTTGGAAGTGTCGGCGAGAGCACGTACTCATCTCCTGGGTTAGAAGCCGAGCCTAGTGGTTTTAGGGTCCCCACATCTACTTCAGATCTACTTGTCTTAACTGCCCTAGAGATTTCTGTCTCACCTTCAGCTTAAGCTCCCAAACATTTTTAAAACACAAATATGAAAATTAAACATATCGTATACACTTACCCATCTAGCAATAAAACCTATGCCAATTTGTACTTATGTCTCTGTGTAACACATTTCAATAGTGCAGTACAAAAACTGCCCCACAAGAACATTTTACATGAAGAAAAATGTTTAAAATATCAATAGTGATAAAACATGGAATGTACCTACAGCTCATATTAAAATACACAGGCAGCAGGGCACTGAAAATGACATTCTAGGAATATATGCATTTATTTTTTTATAGTAAATAACTTAAGTTTTTGTTTGTAGCTTTTTTACATTTTCTATATTTTATCTAATTGCTTAAAAGTAAATCTCATAGTCTTTCTGTGTTAACGTAATTATGCTAGTTCCATTTGCAAAGCTCTTGTGTGCTTTGTCCTTAAATGTTGAAAGGCGAAATTCGCCTAAGGAAGATTGCCTATTGACTGATAATGTGCATTAACTATATTTACCTCTGTGATAATGCAGTGTTTCATACGACGAGTGGACAGTAAGCGGATTACCTACATCTGTGAGATTGCACATGCACAATATGCGCAAAGTTCCTGGAATACTACGAGAACATGCATGCGTTCTCTGTTCCCTTCGCTCCACATCTAAATGCATCAATTCACAACACATAAAATAACAAAAAATATCTCATCTGTTGCACTCATGTGTTTTCCTACTCATTCTTTTACGAACTATTCTTTGAAACTCTTACTCCTCTATCTACTTCATGTTAATACAGATAAACATTCGTGAAAATTATCTTGTATTAATTTTGTTGTAGCTACAAGGAGAATACGAGAATACAGTTGGTAGACTTAAGGGTTAATAGTTTTAAAGCTGGGCTCTATGTAATGCTTTTAAAATTGCATTATCTTTGCAAGACCAAGAGATAATAAACAAAACACCACTACTGAGTTACTAGTGCACTGCGTCTAAATATATCACGACTTTGGCCAAGATAAGCTGCAATCACTTTGACCGTAAAGGTTTTCCTAAGATTCAAGTTAATGCTAGTTCGTTTTTTACAGCGCATTATGAAAAGTCTTGGAACATAAAAGTAAACGAATAGTAAGAACAGCTGAAAACTGGATTATAACAAATAATACATACAAATTGAACTTAAAATGAAAGTCTTACGTCATTCATAATCCATTGAAGTTGAATGTGCTGATGGACAGCTCCCAAAATATAGTTATAGTCGTATATTGCAAAGTGTTTGTGTCGTGGTAAAAAGCGCTGCGATGAAAGAAGAAACGGGGGGGAAAAAAACAACTCCAATTAAAGCAAAGTACCAGAGCTTCAAACTTGAAGTTAATAACAAGCAATATCTCGGAAATGGTGAACTCCATAAAGAAAATGTATATCAAATGCTATGTTTTAACGAGCTCTATATTATATTTGAATATATGCATTTCTTTCGCTATAAAAATATCTTAAACATAAGTTCTTCTAATTAAAATAGTCATTATTTTCGAAGAATGGTCCATGTAAAATGTAGTCTGGGGTGGTCTTAAGAATCTTCTTGTCGCATCCTTAAAAACTCCTCAACTGTAACATCAGGTTTAGTAGTTAACCAACTTTTCGTTTTTGGGTTACGGCTTCACACACACACACACACACACACACACACACACACACACACACACACACACACACACACACACACACACACACACACACACACACACACACACAAAAGGAAAGAAAGTATAAAAAGATTAGAATAGGTACTTGTAAATGGGAAGTAAACAAGTTAACGGCGGGCGGGCGGGCGAGCGGGCGGGGCCAAAACACACTGTGCTACTGCACGGGTATATTAGGCTAGGAACCCAGTACAAGCTGCGGTGGCCTGTCGGTTGCGTCACATAAAACAAAGGCGCTATTACAAACAGAGAAAGACAGAGCTTATATGGATGGGATATTTGTGTAATCTCAAGCGATTTCTGGCGTGATTCTCTGAACACTACCATTCCAACAAATTTGTTAGCCTATCATTCACGCCCGACTTGCTCCTTCCTCCCTCCCTTCCTTCCTTCCTTCCTTCCTTCCTTCCTTCCTTCCTCCCTCTAGGTCCAAATACATAGATCACAAACAAAGCAAACAATGGAACAGAGTTCTTGGTGCGCTCATAAAAGGCAACTAATTGAAACTGCGCACACACAGAGAGGGCGCTCCAATATTGAATTTGGTTATGGTATCACTCACTCTCATAGCCACAACGTTTAGGAGTCATTTTCATACTTGTATTAAAACAAAGCTTTGTTTGTACAACAAACACACGTTTTATTGACAGTCGACCCAATTAGAGCCTGTTCATTCACAGATATGCTTTTATTTTGTTTACAGAGAAAATAATAAATCTACATCACTGTCCAAATAATTTAAAATAAGCGCTTTTAGAGTTTTATGTTTTTATCATTTTAATTAACTGAATAATTTCAAGTTTTGTCTTTTCTGTGGATTTAGACTTCCCTACAGCTCAAAAAGCTCATACTCTGCAGTCACCTTTCCCAGCCTTCCAGAATAGTCTTCATATTTGCCTCAAATTATCCTATTAATAATTTTCTTGTAGATGCAAGAGGAATATGGGAATATAGCGATAGTGAAATGTTTGAAAAATATTCATGCAGCATCCTTGAAAGATATGAAATTTAAATATCAACTTTGACTTTTAACCGACTTTTTGCTTTTTATTTATTCCATTCACACACACAAACAACACACACGCGCGCGCGTGCAAACGGACTTTTTTCTAAACGTGCTTTTTTATTTAGGGGGCCTCAAAACATATCTTTACGCTAAAATGTCGACATTGAACCTTTGCGTCGAATCCAATACTTCCCCTACTTACTATATGCAGTAGCGAAAATAAAATTAGTTAAAGCATGTTGCATCGGAGTTTAAATATTAAATTCCATAAAACTAACCTAAAATATATTCATTTCAATTAGTGTAGTTTGGCTTACTCAGCACTGCCAACTGAGGAAAACGAAACCCAAGAATTACATGTTCTTGGACCTTCTGTTCTTGTTGCAACACAAAACCACTTTATAATCCCAAATAAATCTCACTTTATTTTTAACATTTACAAATGATCTTTCTTCTGGGAAGATACATTAATTATTAAAGAAGAATGGTTAAAAACACAGTTGTTAAATTGAAATGGGGTGACATTCTGAGTAGAATGTGTAATTACCGGGAAATGCAGTTGGCGACATTGACTATGTGTGTGTGAGATAGTGCAGCTGAAATTTGCTCCAAAGGAATTGGTACTACTTGTATTTAAATGTCATTTAGCAGCCTTGACTTGTATTGTTGAGTTACACTTTTATTGTTGATTTCTAGACTACCAAAAGGTACACATTGTTACTGGCACCTGAATCTATAACCAGTAGCAGCAACTGCTGCACAGTGAGTGTTATTAAAGCAGACAGTTGCTCCACTCGGAGCCAAAGTTTTGAACTGAGTGACCGCAATTAGGGCCAGCTGACTCACTGACTCGCTCACTTACTTCTCCCTAAGTTTATCATCTCCTGTCCGGCATTACTGTCCATTATAAGCCATTAAATTGCACAAAATATTCCAAGCAATAGACAAATGAGTTGGCTTGCATCAAAAGCCGCTAAATCTATTCGCTTAATATTTTGGATAATTGCAAACTACTGCCCAGAATAAACCATTATTGTGATGATAAATACAAGAAGAAATTAAGCTTGAGAACGGGATCTCAAAACTTTAAAAGATTTGACTATCGTTCAAAGTCTACTATATTCCCATATTCCCCTTGTACCTACAAGGAAATAAGCAATAACATAATTTGTACAAATGTTTATCTCAACTAACACGAAGAAGATATAAGTTTGAAACAATGGTCAGTACAGAGTAGAGAAAGTCATGTTAGTGCATCACATCAGATTTTTCCGTGTTCGTGTATTTGTTGTTTTTCTGATTATTTATTCCGTAACATACAAACACGTACTCTAAGATGGGAGTCGAACCCGCGACCTTCTTCTAGTGGTAGTGCCAGAGACATACGCTCTAGCGACCACGGCTGCGACGGCAGTCACTTTGATATATCCAGAAAAATGTAAATCAGGTGGAGAAGTTTGTGTCGTGCCGGCATTTTGCCATGATAGCTCAGTGGTTACAGTAAACCTACGGAGACCGCAAGGGCCGTGTCCAAATGCCGCCTATGATACTGATTTTTTTACAAGTAGTTTAATAAGACAATATAACTCTTACAATAGCGTAAAGAACAAAATATAAACTTTATATATAAACTTGGGGACAGCACTATGCAAGCGCACTAAAAATTCAGAAATACTACAGGAAGAAAAGCGAGTAGAAAAAGCCGTGTGAATGTAATACGCTGCATTTCTAATTCAAAGATATAGCAAATTGCATGAATTGTAGAAGAGGGACCTGGTAAGAAACGTGTGAATGTGTTACGTAAAAGAAGAACCAGTAGCGACAATTTTGTGAAAGTAGATAATACACTGCATAGTAAAATGGATAGTATAGAAACCTTCTCATGAAAAAAGGTTTGTGTCGAATTTTCCAGTCATACAGCACGTTGTTATACTGGCCGGACCGCCCAGCGGCAGCAAGGGACCGGGCAAGAACCGGCGCGCTCTCCGCCAGAGTTACCCGTAAAGGAACGATAAGTCATGCGTACGGAACACCAACTTGCATTAGACTTAACACGAACACATTGCCGGTCAAAGAACGCAATGTGTGTATATATAACCTAACATATATTCATTTCCTTTAGTGTAGTTCACTCTATTACCAACTGAACGAAACGAAACCCAAGACATATGTACTTGGATGTTCTCTTGTTGTAATAGAAACCTGTTTATAACCTCAAATAAATCTCACTTTAAATTTAACATTAGTAAATAACGCTCTTATTTGAAGAGTATCTTAGTTATTAAAAAAAGTGTTGTTAGAAAACGCAGCTGTCAAACTGAAATGTTTGGAATGTGTAATAAACATGTATAAATGCTGTTAAAGTATATCATCACATACAGCCTATTAGAACTGTCTGGAAGGATAATGCTCGCGTGTTAACATTTTAATTTACAAATCCATGTAATCTGTAGATTAATGAAGAAGCTGTCTCATAGGCCATTATTAAGTGCAGATTATCCTCCATACTCAGGTCGTTAGTGGGGCACTACATCTAACACACAAGTACTTAAGGAAATTAATAGGTTCCACTGATTCAGGCAATTGCCATCATCCCTCTACTCCAGTACACATGGACCTCTCTTCCATCGCTCCGGCACTGAGGTATACACACAAGTAACTGTGTGAACATCTTTCGTAATAAAACAGGCATTCTTTAAACTGCTGCAATATATGTTTACCTTCAGTTATACCCCGCAGTTCGTCATTCGCCATTTTAACTCTACGTTGCTCTCTATGACTCAATGACTCGACTGAAAGATGATCTTTTGTGTCTATGTTCTTGACAGGAGGATGGATGAGGTGAATGTATCATAAGTATATATGACTCAATGACAACTTACGGAGAGAGACTTAGTACCTCGACTGAAAGGTGATCTTTTGTGTCTATGTTCCTGACAGGAGGATGGATGAGGTGAATGTATCATAAGTATATATGACTCAATGACAACTTACGGAGAGAGACTTAGTACCTCGACTGAAAGGTGGTCTTTTGTGTCTATGTTCCTGACAGGAGGATGGATGAGGTGAATGTATCATAAGTATACATGACTCAATGACAACTTACGGAGAGAGACTTAGTACCTCGACTGAAAGGTGATCTTTTGTGTCTATGTTCCTGACAGGAGGATGGATGAGGTGAATGTATCATAAGTATATATGACTCAATGACAACTTACGGAGAGGGACTTAGTACCTCGACTGAAAGGTGATCTTTTGTGTCTATGTTCCTGACAGGAGGATGGATGAGGTGAATGTATCATAAGTATATATGACTCAATGACAACTTACGGAGAGGGACTTAGTACCTCGACTGAAAGGTGATCTTTTGTGTCTATGTTCCTGACAGGAGGATGGATGAGGTGAATGTATCATAAGTATATATGACTCAATGACAACTTACGGAGAGCGACTTAGTACCTCGACTGAAAGGTGATCTTTTGTGTCTATGTTCCTGACAGGAGGATGGATGAGGTGAATGTATCATAAGTATATATGACTCAATGACAACTTACGGAGAGAGACTTAGTACCTCGACTGAAAGGTGATCTTTTGTGTCTATGTTCCTGACAGGAGGATGGATGAGGTGAAGGTATCATAAGTATATATGACTCAATGACAACTTACGGAGAGGGACTTAGTTCCTCGACTGAAAGGTGATCTTTTGTGTCTATGTTCCTGACAGGAGGATGGATGAGGTGAAGGTATCATAAGTATATATGACTCAATGACAACTTACGGAGAGGGACTTAGTTCCTCGACTGAAAGGTGATCTTTTGTGTCTATGTTCCTGACAGGACGATGGATGAGGTGAATGTATCATAAGTATATATGACTCAATGTCAACTTACTGAGAGAGACTTAGTACCTCGACTGAAAGGTGATCTTTTGTGTCTATGTTCCTGACAGGAGGATGGATGAGGTGAAGGTATCATAAGTATATATGACTCAATGACAACTTACGGAGAGGGACTTAGTACCTCGACTGAAAGGTGATCTTTTGTGTCTATGTTCCTGACAGGAGGATGGATGAGGTGAATGTATCATAGGTATATATGACTCAATGACAACTTACGGAGAGGGACTTAGTACCTCGACTGAAAGGTGATCTTTTGTGTCTATGTTCCTGACAGGAGGATGGATGAGGTGAATGTATCATAAGTATATATGACTCAATGACAACTTACGGAGAGGGACTTAGTACCTCGACTGAAAGGTGATCTTTTGTGCCTATGTTCCTGACAGGAGGATGGATGAGGTGAATGTATCATAAGTATATATGACTCAATGACAACTTACGGAGAGGGACTTAGTACCTCGACTGAAAGGTGATCTTTTGTGTCTATGTTCCTGACAGGAGGATGGATGAGGTGAATGTATCATAAGTATATATGACTCAATGACAACTTACGGAGAGGGACTTAGTACCTCGACTGAAAGGTGATCTTTTGTGTCTATGTTCCTGACAGGAGGATGGATGAGGTGAATGTATCATAAGTATATATGACTCAATGACAACTTACGGAGAGCGACTTAGTACCTCGACTGAAAGGTGATCTTTTGTGTCTATGTTCCTGACAGGAGGATGGATGAGGTGAATGTATCATAAGTATATATGACTCAATGACAACTTACGGAGAGAGACTTAGTACCTCGACTGAAAGGTGATCTTTTGTGTCTATGTTCCTGACAGGAGGATGGATGAGGTGAAGGTATCATAAGTATATATGACTCAATGACAACTTACGGAGAGGGACTTAGTTCCTCGACTGAAAGGTGATCTTTTGTGTCTATGTTCCTGACAGGAGGATGGATGAGGTGAAGGTATCATAAGTATATATGACTCAATGACAACTTACGGAGAGGGACTTAGTTCCTCGACTGAAAGGTGATCTTTTGTGTCTATGTTCCTGACAGGACGATGGATGAGGTGAATGTATCATAAGTATATATGACTCAATGTCAACTTACTGAGAGAGACTTAGTACCTCGACTGAAAGGTGATCTTTTGTGTCTATGTTCCTGACAGGAGGATGGATGAGGTGAAGGTATCATAAGTATATATGACTCAATGACAACTTACGGAGAGGGACTTAGTACCTCGACTGAAAGGTGATCTTTTGTGTCTATGTTCCTGACAGGAGGATGGATGAGGTGAATGTATCATAGGTATATATGACTCAATGACAACTTACGGAGAGGGACTTAGTACCTCGACTGAAAGGTGATCTTTTGTGTCTATGTTCCTGACAGGAGGATGGATGAGGTGAATGTATCATAAGTATATATGACTCAATGACAACTTACGGAGAGGGACTTAGTACCTCGACTGAAAGGTGATCTTTTGTGCCTATGTTCCTGACAGGAGGATGGATGAGGTGAATGTATCATAAGTATACATGACTCAATGACAACTTACGGAGAGAGACTTAGTACCTCGACTGAAAGGTGATCTTTTGTGTCTATGTTCCTGACAGGAGGATGGATGAGGTGAATGTATCATAAGTATATATGACTCAATGACAACTTACGGAGAGGGACTTAGTACCTCGACTGAAAGGTGATCTTTTGTGTCTATGTTCCTGACAGGAGGATGGATGAGGTGAATGTATCATAAGTATATATGACTCAATGACAACTTACGGAGAGGGACTTAGTACCTCGACTGAAAGGTGATCTTTTGTGTCTATGTTCCTGACAGGAGGATGGATGAGGTGAATGTATCATAAGTATATATGACTCAATGACAACTTACGGAGAGAGACTTAGTACCTCGACTGAAAGGTGATCTTTTGTGTCTATGTTCCTGACAGGAGGATGGATGAGGTGAAGGTATCATAAGTATATATGACTCAATGACAACTTACGGAGAGGGACTTAGTTCCTCGACTGAAAGGTGATCTTTTGTGTCTATGTTCCTGACAGGAGGATGGATGAGGTGAATGTATCATAAGTATATATGACTCAATGACAACTTACGGAGAGCGACTTAGTACCTCGACTGAAAGGTGATCTTTTGTGTCTATGTTCCTGACAGGAGGATGGATGAGGTGAATGTATCATAAGTATATATGACTCAATGACAACTTACGGAGAGAGACTTAGTACCTCGACTGAAAGGTGATCTTTTGTGTCTATGTTCCTGACAGGAGGATGGATGAGGTGAAGGTATCATAAGTATATATGACTCAATGACAACTTACGGAGAGGGACTTAGTTCCTCGACTTAAAGGTGATCTTTTGTGTCTATGTTCCTGACAGGAGGATGGATGAGGTGAAGGTATCATAAGTATATATGACTCAATGACAACTTACGGAGAGGGACTTAGTACCTCGACTGAAAGGTGATCTTTTGTGTCTATGTTCCTGACAGGAGGATGGATGAGGTGAATGTATCATAGGTATATATGACTCAATGACAACTTACGGAGAGGGACTTAGTACCTCGACTGAAAGGTGATCTTTTGTGTCTATGTTCCTGACAGGAGGATGGATGAGGTGAATGTATCATAAGTATATATGACTCAATGACAACTTACGGAGAGGGACTTAGTACCTCGACTGAAAGGTGATCTTTTGTGCCTATGTTCCTGACAGGAGGATGGATGAGGTGAATGTAACATAAGTATATATGACTCAATGACAACTTACGGAGAGGGACTTAGTACCTCGACTGAAAGGTGATCTTTTGTGTCTATGTTCCTGACAGGAGGATGGATGAGGTGAATGTATCATAAGTATATATGACTCAATGACAACTTACGGAGAGGGACTTAGTACCTCGACTGAAAGGTGATGTTTTGTGTCTATGTTCCTGACAGGAGGATGGATGAGGTGAATGTATCATAAGTATATATGACTCAGTGACAACTTACGGAGAGGGACTTAGTACCTCGACTGAAAGGTGATCTTTTGTGCCTATGTTCCTGACAGGAGGATGGATGAGGTGAATGTAACATAAGTATATATGACTCAATGACAACTTACGGAGAGGGACTTAGTACCTCGACTGAAAGGTGATCTTTTGTGTCTATGTTCCTGACAGGAGGATGGATGAGGTGAATGTATCATAAGTATATATGACTCAATGACAACTTACGGAGAGGGACTTAGTACCTCGACAGAAAGGTGATCTTTTGTGTCTATGTTCCTGACAGGAGGATGGATGAGGTGAATGTATCATAAGTATATATGACTCAATGACAACTTACGGAGAGGGACTTAGTACCTCGACTGAAAGGTGATCTTTTGTGTCTATGTTCCTGACAGGAGGATGGATGAGGTGAATGTATCATAAGTATATATGACTCAATGACAACTTACGGAGAGGGACTTAGTACCTCGACAGAAAGGTGATCTTTTGTGTCTATGTTCCTGACAGGAGGATGGATGAGGTGAATGTATCATAAGTATATATGACTCAATGACAACTTACGGAGAGGGACTTAGTACCTCGACTGAAAGGTGATGTTTTGTGTCTATGTTCCTGACAGGAGGATGGATGAGGAGAATGTATCATAAGTATATATGACTCAATGACAACTTACTGAGAGGGACTTAGTACCTCGACTGAAAGGTGATCTGAAAGAAACCATGGGTCAGGAAGGCCTGTTACGGGGATCGAACCCACCACCTACCACATGCTATGCTGGTCCGTATAGTGCTATTTATCGCGAATCCGCGGCATCTGGAGTGAATATACCAGGGCTTGTTGTTAAGAGAAGCCGCTAAATTGAGCTGTTGGGCGCTGTTTACTCAACAAACATCTTGGAGATGAGTTAATTTATCGTTTCTTAAGGCTTATATCTAATCCCTTGGTAAACTTGTAGCGCCAGACAATTAACAAACTGCTCTTGTTGATTTATTTTCTTACTAAAGCACTTCCCCTGTGTAACAACAACAAGAGTCCACTACAAGTGTTAGCAGACATCCGCCGCACAGAGTTATGGGCAGGAGTTGCCCGCCAACTCGCCTGGCTGCGGAGAAACTTGCGCAATACACTGCAATGTCATGAGGAATATCAACACATGCAATACGATTTTAATGTATGTAAAATACAATGAAATATTAAAAATCTGACGTGTTGCAGTTAAATAACTTTCTCTACTCTTGTACTAACCATTCTTACAATCTCTTATTCGTACATCTTGTTCATGTTAGTTGAGACAAACATTTGTACAAATTATCTTATTGCTCATTTCCTTGTAGGTACAAGGGGAGTATGGGAATACAGTACGTTCTCTTTGCACGCTTAACATATAAAAAAATTAATCACGATCTTCCAGAGCCCTAATGACCTAGTTGTCGACGGGCCCGTAAACCCCACTACTCGCTCACTCACGATCTTCCATTTGATGAAACTTTGTTTTCCAAAAATCAAATATCAAGGAATATCTCGGAAATAGTTCATTCTACAAAACATTTATTTGGACATAAATTGTGTGTTTTAGCGAGATCTATTTTTGTAGAGTAAGATTTGGTCTATATCTTGCTCTTTACCATTTGTACAAAAGTCATCCGGAATAAATAGGACTACATGAGCTATAAAAGTAGAAAATAATGTTTAAGTATGAAGAGTTTGTTATATAGCGATATAAAGTCAAGTAGTTCATTATATTTCAAAAGTTTGGAGTAAGTTTAAAATGACAACTAATTGATATTAAGAAAATAATAAATGTTATTGTAAAAAGGGTGGGGTAATTTTTAAATGTTTATCATATCTCTACTTTTATAAATAGCCACCAACGAACTATTTATAGCTTTTGATGTTAGACACCCCACGTTTTTTACAGGGTGGGTTTTCTCCGGGTTCTGCGGTTTCCGCCGCCATGTATTTCACCGGTGCTCCATGTGCATTTCTTATTGGTGCAATATAAGTAGACGCTAACCGAACAAAAAGGAGAAAAAAGTAGAAATCCGAATGCCACTGCAACAGGAATGAACCACGGCCCTCCTTTGTTCTTACATATGAGAACGCGAAATTTGTACACATTTTTCCGTCTTTCGGCGTTCTCCACTACCTGGCACAGATTCCCAAATACCACCCCCCCCCCCCTGTATCAGTCACTGCATTGGAACGAGCGTTATGATGCTTAAATGTCAACACTTCAATGCAAATATAAACCTGAAAACATAACCTAATTTGTTCTTAAATCCTCACCGTGGCATCTAGCACACCTTAGTAGCGGTGGTCAGTAGCAATAGCGACTTACTGGAGAATCACAGTGAATTGAGATTTCCCGCTAATTAACTTATTCAGACTCACCAGAAACCACTAGATTTATTTTGAGAAAATTACGTTTATCATATATATGTGAGCTAGAGCCTTAGCGCAGTATTATGAATTGTATCTCCGCGAACTCATGCACATTCGGGAACCTTAGCACGCAACACAAAGGCGATATCATATGGAATATGAGCTTTGCTGCCTCAGCTTCTGAGAGGAATAACAAACCAAGTACAGCCCATACAGTTCCTCGTGGCACTCCGCCACTCCTGAACAATAGCAAAGCTGGGGATTAGTATACCACTTGCTGTGATCGTGATAACTGCACAATAATTGTTTACAATACGTAATCATACACTGTTTGTGCATGTCACTGCCTGAGTTCTGACATTACTCGCTTGTTCCCCCACTACTCCGGTAACTTCTAATTTCTCCTCTCTTGCACATATGGAGTGTCAGGACGATCTGGACAAACTGTAGTCAAAGACGTTTATAGGCACTGATTTCTAACCCATTCCACTGCATAAATAAGCAAAACAATACGGGAAAGAAGCCGAAAGACCGTTTGTTGCAAATCACTGTTTAGACGTTAGAAATTTAATACGTACTGGAGGTATTTGCTGTATGTTGAATGAATCAAGCAATTTAGAATAATTGTTCCATAAAGCTACCCAAATAGTTTTAGGACTCACCATATTCCCACTAGCCATTAGATGCAAAATTCGCTGACTAGGTAGGTGCTCAAAAACACCAGATTTAGAAGGAAAACCGTTAACTTGGCAACACTGGAATCTCAGAACTGATAAGGTGATGGGCAGCGCCATTCGTTTCTTAAGGTTTACTCTTATCTTGTGTTTCTGATGAGAGGCTGACAGAAAGGGACTTAACCGCAGTTATGAACATGACTGCACTATTTATCAATTAGGAAATCATTAATTACCTTTAAGAAGGATAAAATTAAGATTTTGCATTTTTGTAATTAACTGAAAGTAGAAAAGTAGATGTGCAAAAAATAAGGAAATTTCCTTCCAAAAAGTAGATTTGGCAACACTGCCCGACAGGTGTCTGACCCCTAGGCACTACTTGTAAGTCCTACATCAGAAGAGGGCATCGCGTAAGAAAGAAATAGAAGATTGTATATTGAAGATAAATAAAATTAATAAAATTAAAAGCGAAAATAAATAATGGTAGAGGAGTTTTACTTTTTCTATTCAGAGCTCCAAAAACTCCTTACCTGGAAAAAAGAAAAAAAAAAAAAAAGTTTATATTAATGCATTTTGAGAATATGCAAGCAGACTATGCCCTAGGTTATTCGGAGGTGTAACGGTAAAGAGGATAAGACGCGCGCTTGTCTAGCGTAAACAGGATAAGCGTCAATGCACAAACGCTTTTAAAGCCATAATTGCTTAACATCTGCTTATAACGTGTGCTAAAAATGTACCTATAAGATCTGGCCCTAACACCATCGTAAAAGGTGAAAATGCTGACAGAAAGGAACGAATTGTCAAAAAATGGTGTACATATTTTTTAGTTAATCATTTCCGAGATATTCCTGGTGATTTCTTTCAATGTTGAAGCACTTAGTTTTCTTATTCATATCTTTGTGTAAGACAGGACAAAGCATTTGATAGAAGAATAAGTGTTTGTGTTTGAGTGAGCGAGCTTTGAGTATAGAACATTTTGATATTCCTGTAGCTTAGGGAAGAGGGAGGTGAAGTAAAAAGACGCCCTCTTCTGGTTTATGTAATAAACGTGAGAGAAGCTGTGCTCTATAAAATCTTGTGGATTAACTAAATTGCAGACCTTTTAGCGTTACCTGTAAATCACTTTACTCAACAAATGTAGGCCAATTCCGTAGCGCTAGCTCTATCAAAGCCGAGCTACTTTTCCAAACACTGTGCGGAGCTAATGAAATCTCTTACCGCTGCACGAAATAATGGAATACCAAATACGTATGTAGAGCGAGCGAGTCAGCCAGCCCAGCGGCCATGCACCACTTTTGTTCTTTCACATCCCGAATATAGTTAGCCATTAGTGCTCTTTCTGGACGTTATATGTCAGTAAAAAGCCTTCCTTTATTCATCGGTCAACAGTTCAAACAAAGGAATATCAAAGCACAATGGAGGAGTAGCTCATAGGGGTATAGTGGCATACAGGGCTGTTCCCGAAGTACCCCACCTGACGTATAGATAGCTGTTGTTTCAAACAATTCACTATGATAGAAAGTACCAACCTTATAAAGCTTAAGTTTCAAGTTTGACGATGCTACGTTGTTCAGTATTTGATTGGCAGCCGTCAATGGTGAATGCCCTCAGTGAATCGGTAAACATGGGCATCTGTATGTGATACAGTACTCTCATTTGAAAGGTGTTAGTCCATCTAATATTAAAGCTGAGCTGGATTCCACTCTGTCTGGGCAGTCCGCTCTTTCGTTTACAATAGTCAAATGTTGGGGGGTACGAGCTGCCAACTTGAACATCGCAGTATTCCACCAAACGAGGTAAAGATGACCGTCGGATAAAGATGCGCGAGTTAGCAGATATTGTAGATCTCATACTGACTGGAAGTTTAGACACGAGAAAGTTGTGCGCAAGATGGGTGCCGGGCTTGCTCACAGAGGAACAAAACCAATATCGTGAGGATGTTTCAGTCGAGTGTTTGGCGATGTTTCGTCCCAATAAAGCTGAGTTTTTGGTCTATCACGTCACACTTGAGACGAAGGAACAGTTGAAACGCTGGCTCCAAGGTCATGGTGTCGTTTTTTTGTTTTCTTTCGGGGGATACACGTTTGATAATGTTAATTAGGTACCTGGGAAAAGGAAAAGGAATCAATGGTGAATATTATGCAGCGCTTGGGTGATGAAATCAACCTGAAAGGCCGCATTTGGGGAAAAACAAAGTTTTGGTTTATCAGGAAACTGCACCAGTACACACATCCATGAGTTGAAGTTGGAATTACTTGCTCATGCACCCTCTTCCCAACAATATGTGCAGAGCTCGACTACGTAGAAGGTACCTAGGACGCAGGTGTTGGAATCCCATCTACCGCCGTAACTATCTGATTATTATGATTCCTTCACCGCAAATCCACTTCGGGCACAGCCAATATCGAGAAGTAAATATACAATGGAGTGTTCCTCACAGGAAAATAGTGTACCTCATTCCGTATGTATAAAGAGCAACATACTGCTAACAAGTTGATACTTGCATGACATACTTTTACCTTTCGATAAATAATCGATTGCCCATTAATCGGTTGCTTCCGCCCCTATTCGGTTAGTCTCGTCACGGCCTTGGTCATTCGGAGTTAAAGATTCTAGAAAGCTGCTAAATCCAACAATGGTAAATGTAATACCAACATAATATGTGTGAGGAATGTGAGACAAATACTGTTAGTGAATATTATTTGTTTGTTTATTTATTTATGCCAACAAACTTACTGTGGTTCAAATCCCGGCTGTGGCATGGAATTTTTAAGTTCCAGTTCTACCTCTCTAACAGTAAACTTGCTGAATTAACTACTCCATTAGCCGCATTCGTAAAACCGCAGTACGCAAATGCAACGATCAGCACACAGAGAAAGGTTGGTACCTGTGTGTGTGTGTGTGTGTGTGTGTGTGTGTGTGTGTGTGTGTGTGTGTGTGTGTGCGCGCGCGTGCGTGTGTGTGTATGTATATGGTTTCCCCTTAGCAAGTTACAGATACACCGGTTATACTTGTACTCATAGAATAAACAGATTGGCATGTGTAAAACGTAGAAAAAGAATGTATTTCGTAGACGATACTAACAAAAATCATAGTAAGCCTTTCCCCAATCTTCATCTGTTTAACAATGTGAATAATAAAGCAAAATGGCTGCGTTTCTTCAAGTACGGGCTAGAATTACGTTTGAACAAAGAGATTGTGACATGAAGCAATTGCATCGACTTGATAAACAGTGTTTGAGTGGGATTGTTGAACTGTGATACAGCACATCCAAAGTATGTAGGTACCTCGAAGTTTCACTATACAAATCGCAGGATGACCTTACTGCATAAGGTAAGAGTTCTGTCAGACTGTTTATTATCATACTTGCATAAGGAACCTGACATTGAAAAATGACTGAACAATGATCAAATTGACGAAATTTAGGTTTCTCGAAACCTTCAGTCGCCGATTGTTTATATTCTGCATCGTTTTTAAAGGTCTAGCACATATGTACTTTAAACGCCATATGCGCTACATTTAAACGTTCCTTTTCTGTTTAAAGTTTCGGCAATATTTGAGCAAAGTATGGGCCAAAAAGGATAAAAAAGAAGCAAAGTAAGAGAAAATGAGAGGTTAACGGCATTTCTCCACGTGCAAGGGAGAGAAAGAAGGGGACACGTGACAAACCTAATCATCTTGCTAGAACATTTCCACTATGTCACTTCTACTTCCCTCTTTGGTTTAACAATGCCAACATTTGTTTAGCTTTGAAAAAGTTGACAAGATATTGCCAATGTCCATCTAAGCAAAGAAAGTAAAAGTAATTATTTTTTCTTCCTGCCAGAGATTGATGGTGTTTGTTGGGCTGTTATAGCTTATAAAATAAAACTGTTGATATTTGAGTTTTTGATCCGACTGGAATATTTTGAATATTAAGACGTCAATAAATTCAATAAGTAATTCCTCCAAAACTATAAGACAGATTGTGTTGGAACTTTGTGTAACATAGACACCCTTAAGTGCGCATACTATTGATTCCACGCGTATAATAATATAGCACAAACACACACACACAAACACACACACACAAACACACACACACACATATACCTATACACACGCAGAAACACACATATACATATATCCTGAGAGAAAGAGCACAGAGTTCATCACTGCAGTAGCCCTCAGTCTATTCATCGATTACGAACATATTGGAGAAATACGGTATTAATTTTTAAGAAAGGTCGCATATTTAGTTTTCTACAATTTCAGAAAATACTAATAAACATTTTAATTATGAAATTGTATATTTTTTTTTAAATAACTGCGTGACTTGGAGTGGATGTTATTCAGAATATGCATCAACTTTGTTGTACGTCTTGGTTGCTGTATTCAAATTTCAAATAAATCGACCTGGGACTCTGAATTTTAGACATTTTAGGTACAATGCACATCCTTCCATATCCTATTCATGTTGTAAGTGAAACACCATTTTTCAAACATATTTCCATTGTGCCAGTTTACAGGACGTAAATTTGGTAGCTAAAAACGTGTAACACAGCAAATACTTAGAATGGTCGTAAAGCTAAGCTAGCGATTGATCCGTTTAAACGAACGTTTGTGGAATATGTTAGTGTCATTTGTTGCTGCTGCTGCTGTGTATATTTAGAAATAAACAATGTGACAGTCTACACGCATGGAAATTGCTACATCTTTATATTCCGGTGCACGTGATGACATTACTGTTGAACATTTGTTATGAAAATAACACATGTGTTGATGCTTCGCCCTTTTTCCTTGAGATTTATTATTCTGTGCGTGGCCAGTTTCATGTTATAATGAACTTAGAATGAAATGACGCTCTGGGTATTTCAGCAGGCTTTGGATCACGTTAAAATGATTAACGTGCAGCAATAATGCCCATTTCATGCGTGCGCTTCTCACGATCAATGCCAACAATGAAACTCCTCATTGTTGCACGGCGATTTTTCACAACAGACGGAGCGGAGCTTTGGCTGCTGATACAAATGTTATGTACCTACTTCTTTGCACAACACTTAAACACAATTTGACAACTAAGTTAGTGGCATTTAAAGGTGGGCCATACTGAAGACATAGCGAGCCATATTATACCAGTGTGTGTGTGTGTGTGTGTGTGTGTGTGAGTGTGGTGTGCGTGTGTGCGTGCGTGTGTGTGTGTGCGTGTGTGTGTGCGTGTGTGTGTGGGTGTGTGAGTGTATGTGTGTGTGAACGTGTGTGCGTGCGTGTGTGTGTGTGCGTGCGTGTGTGTGTGCGCGTGTGTGTCTGTGTGTGAGTGTGGTGTGTGTGCGCGCGCGCGTGTGTGTGTGAGTGTGCGCGCGTGTGTGTGTGTGTGGGTGTGTGAGTGTATATGTGTGCGTGGGTGTGTGCGTGCGTGTGTGTGTGCGTGCGTGTGTGTGTGCGTGTGTGCGTGTGTGTGTGCGCGTGTGTGTCTGTGTGTGAGTGTGGTGTGTGTGCGCGCGCGCGTGTGTGTGTGTGTGATTGTGTGCGCGCGCATGTGTGTGAGTGTGGTGTGTGTGAGTGTGCGCGCGCGCGTGTGAGTGTGTGTGAGTGTGGTGTGTGTGAGTGTGTGCGCGCGCGTGTGTGAGTGTGTGTGGTGTGTGTCTGTGTGTGTGGTGTGGTGTGTGTGTGCTCGCGTGTGTGTCTGTGTGCGTGTGTGTGTGTGTGTGCGTGTGTGAGTGTGTGTGCGTGCGTGTGTGTGTGTGAGTGTGTGTGCGCGCGCGTGTGTGAGTGTGTGTGGTGTGTGTCTGTGTGTGTGCTCGCGTGTGTGTCTGTGTGCGTGTGTGTGTGTGTGTGCGTGTGTGTGTGTGAGTGTGTGCGCGTGTGTGTGCGTGCGTGCGTGTATGTGTCTGTGTGTGTCGTGTGTGTGTGTGTGAGTGTGTGCGCGCGTGTGTGTGAGTGTGTGTGCGTGTGTGTGTCTGTGTGTGAGTGTGTGTGAGAGAGAGAGAGAGAGAGATGGGATTGGCAAAACTAGAATAAATCCCCCTAGAAACATACTATGCGTGTATCACGTGATATTCTGTGAAGGTCTCTTCATTCTGTATGACTTTTGAATATGAATTTTCCAATACTTCGCTCACACATAACGACGGGATCTTTAAATATTTGACTATCACTACTCTATTTGCATATTCCCCTTGTACCTACAACAAAATTAGTAATAAGATAATTGGTACAAATATCCATCTCTATTAACATGAAGTAGATGGAGGAATACCTAAGTGTTAGTAAGAATAGTTACTAGAAGAGTGAGTAGAGAAAGGTATATGAGTAGAGATATATGTATTTTAACATAGGTAGTGCACCCTATTACTTGTAGAATGGCAATCTCAGCAGATGTTGCACCTTTATTTTAGTCGTTATAATGCGTTCACATTAAATGTAGGTAGGTACTTGAGCTGTGAAGTTGTAAACTGATATTTAGGACGATGGAGATGGAGCTTTGAGCAACACAAAAACCTCTCAAAAATAAGGTAATTTTTTGCCACAGGCTGGCAAACTTGATGCAACTAAACGTCTTTGTAAGTGGATCAAGTTAATATTTACTTCCTTCTTTCCCTGCAGCCAAGTAATCGCAGAGAACTAAGTAAACACTTTGGAAGGGGAGAGAAAAAGAAAGTTTCGGCCCCAAAAAAGTCTCGAAACAAGCGCATGCCTTGTTATTCACCAGGTTTTGTGTTTCAAAGCGCCGCGTGGTGGCCAAACTTTAAATCATCGTCACTTCTTTACGCTTGCACGTTTCCAATTGCCTGGCATTAAATTGCTTGTGTATTTTTAATTCTTGCCTGTTTCGCCCCCGACCATGAAATAATTAATGTCTAATTAAAAACAAAGTTCCTATTTTAGGAGAGTCGACTTTCACTTGTTAACGATCATTAATCTTCAGAGTTGATCTTTAAATCGGATTTTGTATTTCTCTTGTAAAAAGTTAGAACGCTATACTGCACTAGGGAATTTAATTACTGTGAGGGGGTTTATAACCTCTCAAACTCTGGGGCCAAAAGCTTCCACAGAGATGCATTAAATACTTGCCTGCTAGTTCAACGTAGCTACCTACTGATTGGGC
This sequence comes from Tenodera sinensis, assembly GCA_030765045.1. NCBI lineage: Eukaryota > Metazoa > Arthropoda > Insecta > Mantodea > Mantidae > Tenodera > Tenodera sinensis. The sequence continues at coordinate 3,948,497 of CM060961.1, read as the reverse complement.
GCGTGGCAGTGCGGTTTACACAAGTCGATTGCTCATAGCCTCTGATCCATTGACTTATTCTCTGTCAGATACTCAAATAGTCTGTCTGTCTGTCTGTCTGAGTCTTCAATCAACACTCACATGTGTACACAAACGACAAACATATGGTCTTTTAATCAAAATCGTTAGGGCCGAGTTGAGGAGAATCCAAATGATTCCATTTGTGTGCATTTTCTGGAAAATCTTTGCAACATACTGAATTTGTATACAAAGAATGGTATTTACTCGACTTTGTTTTATTGTCTGTAACCTGTATACAGTAGGCAGACGTGCAATTGTATTGCAATGAAAAAATTCAATACCAACGTTTTAGTAGAAATACTTGTTTTAAGGTCCCTAAATCCAAACAGGCATATTGAGCAAAATCTCCTTGCTTTTGTGTGCATGCTTGTACCTCTTCAGTTTTTGGCAACAGAATAACGAATTAATAGCTATTTTTTATTGTAAACTTACAACATGCGCCGCCCCTCAAAAAAATCTGCTGTGTGTATGTGTGTATGTGTATCCGTAACTGTGTATCTGTGTGTGTGCATATTTGTATGTGCGTTTGTGCATCTGTTCGTTTGTGTCTGTGCGTGTTTGTGTCTGTGCGTGTTTGTGTCTGTACGTGTTTGTATCTGTGCGTGTTTGTGTCTGTGCGTGTTTGTTTCTGTGCGTGTTTGTGTCTGTGCGTAGTTGTGTCTGTGCGTGTTTGTGTCTGCGTGTTTGTGTGTGTTAGTGTTAGTTTGTGTCTGAGTTTGCGTCTGTGTTTGTGTGTGTTTGCGTAGGTGTGTATTTGTGTCTGTTTCCGTCTGTTTCTTTGTATGTGTGTGTGTTTGTATGTGTCTGTGTGTGTGTGTGTTTGTGTTTGTGTTTGTGTGTGTGTGTCTGTGTGTTGGTGTCTACATATGTTAGTATGTGCGTGAGTGTGTGCTTGTGCATAAACGGAAGGTCGGTCAAATGCATGTTTAATTACTGCGAATTAATACATATACAGATTTGTGGATAAAATATAAGAAACGATTTTCGGTAGAGAAGGTCGTGTGAGTTTTGTACGTAAGAGTTTTGGCTAAGAGGTTTAGAGGAATCAGTTCATGTAAGAGGTTTCGTGTGGACTAGCGCACTATCATTTGTCTCATTTATTAACAAGCGAGCGCTGCAGTGTGCAACGGGAAACATTTGCGGGTTACTCAACAATGTAATAACGACAATTAAAGGCACTGGAGCGCGCTCACTTGCAGACCATACCTAATTAAAAGTTATCTAATTTATAATGGTGAGGAACTGTGCAGCCATTAATAGTGTGTGCTGTTCTCTGGTACTACGCATGTTTCTGCAATCGATACAGCTTTAAAGCTGAAATATTTACTTCCATTTCAAATACATGTAGCAAGAGTATACTGTATGTGACGTATTACATTCACACGCGTTTCTCTAATCATTCTACATCAAGTTATTATTATATATAAAATGTTTTTCTTCCCCCACTGCACACATACAGTGTTGTATCCCACACAAAAGCTCAATACCGAGATCTCACCGAAAATACATGTTTTGTGGCCCCGCAAATATAAAACAATTTTTATTATAAAAGTGTGTGTGTGGATGACTCAGTAACTCAATGTAACTTACGGAGGGACTTACTACCTCGACTGAAAGGTGATCTTTTGTGTCTATGTTCCTGACAGGAGGATGGATGAGGTGAATGTATCATAAGTATATATAACTCAATGGCTACTTACGGAGAGGGACTTAGTACCTCGACTGAAAGGTGATCTTTTGTGTCTATGTTCCTGACAGGAGGATGGATGAGGTGAATGTATCATAAGTATATATGACTCAATGACAACTTACGGAGGGACTTACTACCTCGACTGAAAGGTGATCTTTTGTGTCTATGTTCCTGACAGGAGGATGGATGAGGAGAATGTATCATAAGTATATATAACTCAATGGCTACTTACGGAGAGGGACTTAGTACCTCGACTGCAAGGTGATCTTTTGTGTCTATGTTCCTGACAGGAGGATGGTTGAGGAGAATGTATCATAAGTATATATGACTCAATGACAACTTACGGAGAGGGACTTAGTACCTCGACTGAAAGGTGATCTTTTGTGTCTATGTTCCTGACAGGAGGATGGATGAGGAGAATGTATCATAAGTATATATGACTCAATGACAACTTACGGAGAGGGACTTAGTACCTCGACTGAAAGGTGATCTTTTGTGTCTATGTTCCTGACAGGAGGATGGATGAGGAGAATGTATCATAAGTATATATGACTCAATGACAACTTACGGAGAGGGACTTAGTACCTCGACTGAAAGGTGATCTTTTGTGTCTCTGTTCCTGACAGGAGGATGGATGAGGAGAATGTATCATAAGTATATATGACTCAATGACAACTTACGGAGAGGGACTTAGTACCTCGACTGAAAGGTGATCTTTTGTGTCTATGTTCCTGACAGGAGGATGGATGAGGTGAATGTATCATAAGTATATATGACTCAATGACAACTTACGGAGAGGGACTTAGTACCTCGACTGAAAGGTGATCTTTTGTGTCTATGTTCCTGACATGAGGATGGATGTGGTGAATGTATCATAAGTGTATATGACTCAATGACAACTTACGGAGAGGGACTTAGTACCTCGACTGAAAGGTGATCTTTTGTGTCTATGTTCCTGACAGGAGGATGGATGAGGAGAATGTATCATAAGTATATATGACTCAATGACAACTTACGGAGAGGGACTTAGTACCTCGACTGAAAGGTGTTCTTTTGTGTCTATGTTCCTGACATGAGGATGGATGTGGTGAATGTATCATAAGTGTATATGACTCAATGACAACTTACGGAGAGGGACTTAGTACCTCGACTGAAAGGTGTTCTTTTGTGTCTATGTTCCTGACATGAGGATGGATGTGGTGAATGTATCATAAGTGTATATGACTCAATGACAACTTACGGAGAGGGACTTAGTACCTCGACTGAAAGGTGATCTTTTGTGTCTATGTTCCTGACAGGAGGATGGATGAGGTGAATGTATCATAAGTATATATGACTCAATGACAACTTACGGAGAGGGTCTTAGTACCTCGAGTGAAAGGTGATCTTTTGTGTCTATGTTCCTGACAGGAGGATGGATGAGGTGGATGTATCATAAGTATATATGACTCAATGACAACTTACGGAGAGAGACTTAGTACCTCGACTGAAAGGTGATCTTTTGTGTCTATGTTCCTGACAGGAGGATGGATGAGGTGAATGTATCATAAGTATATATGACTCAATGACAACTTACGGAGAGGGACTTAGTACCTCGAGTGAAAGGTGATCTTTTGTGTCTATGTTCCTGACAGGAGGATGGATGAGGTGGATGTATCATAAGTATATATGACTCAATGACAACTTACGGAGAGAGACTTAGTACCTCGACTGAAAGGTGATCTTTTGTGTCTATGTTCCTGACAGGAGGATGGATGAGGTGAATGTATCATAAGTATATATGACTCAGTGACAACTTACGGAGAGGGACTTAGTACCTCGACTGAAAGGTGATCTTTTGTGTCTATGTTCCTGACAGGAGGATGGATGAGGTGAATGTATCATAAATATATATGACTCAATGACAACTTACGGAGAGGGACTTAGCACCTCGACTGAAAGGTGATGTTTTGTGTCTATGTTCCTGACAGGAGGATGGATGAGGTGAATGTATCATAAGTATATATGACTCAATGACAACTTACGGAGAGAGACTTTGTACCTCGACTGAAAGGTGATCTTTTGTGTCTATGTTCCTGACAGGAGGATGGATGAGATGAATGTATCATAAGTATATATGACTCAATGACAACTTACGGAGAGAGACTTAGTACCTCGACTGAAAGGTGATCTTTTGTGTCTATGTTCCTGACAGGAGGATGGATGAGGTGAATGTATCATAAGTATATATGACTCAATGACAACTTACGGAGAGAGACTTAGTACCTCGACTGAAAGGTGATCTTTTGTGTCTATGTTCCTGACAGGAGGTTGGATGAGGTGAATGTATCATAAGTATATATGACTCAATGACAACTTACGGAGAGGGACTTAGTAAGTCGACTGAAAGGTGATCTTTTGGGTCTATGTTCCTGACAGGAGGATGGATGAGGTGAATGTATCATAAGTGTATATGACTCAATGACAACTTACGGAGAGGGACTTAGCACCTCGACTGAAAGACGATCTTTTATGTGTATGTCCCTGACAGGAGGATGGATGAGGGAAATGGATCCTAAGGGTGGCCGGAATGTTTCCACGACGGAGCAGAGGCCAAGGCCCCTACATTTTCTCAGAAGCACCCCGGCAGAGCCTTGCTTAGCCCGGTTCCTCTCCCGTGCCTTCTGTTTCGTACTCCCAAGGGGGTCGCGGGGGTAGGAAACCGGCTCCATTTTCTCCTCGGGCTTGTACCATCCTATAGGGGGCCCAGAGATTGGTTGCTCACCTTCCTTTCCGGGGGACGAGATTTACAGAGCTCATTTATTCCCCTGCCGTGCTGCTGCCGCGGAGTTCGCGATCCCTGAAGGGAGCCGGTGGGATGAAGGATGAAATTAAATGATTAATGTAACGAAATACAGGCACAGGAAATTCGGAGAATGTGGAAATCCTTCCCAGCATTCTCTGGGTAACCCGGGAAACGTACGAAAACTGCATGGGTGACGAATTTCGACCACGGAGTTCGACCCTGGGACCTCCCGATAACGGTTCACAGATGTTTGCGCCTGAGCCATCCCGTTCGGTTATTTTAGAGATTACTAACTCGTGGCGCAAGAACCTTTTACGGGCGAAGCGCTACCGCCTGGCCTCTGCGTCCTCCAGCTTTGTCTACTAAAGGCAGGATGAGAGGGGTGCAGTACTGTAAGGTTGGACGTGGGCAGTAGGCATGGTTTCGCTTCTTTTCAGTCAAGTAGTTCCTCCATTGTCGTGTGAGGGAAATCTTGAGGCTGAGTGCACGCTGTTACCGGGAATGGAGCCTGGTTGTTGTTGTTGATGATGAGTGGCAGCGCTTGGGCACGTTTACATATGATGTTTCATTACAACATAACGTGCAAACTGGCCATTAGCCTGCTTAAGATTTATAGCCAAGAACCTCACTCAAATGTTGCGTTTCTTTTCTACTTAGTTTGTTGAGTATTTGCCTTTCTCTCCGTAAACAGCTGTGAGTTCATCACGCCAACTCTTCTGTTCACTGTGTAAATAACAGTTATATTTGTGGAATTGATTCAAAATCTCTTTGTTTGCGTCCGTCTGCTTTCATTAGCCCTACAAAATTATCAGAAAAGAACGATGCGATTGAACTAAGCACTAACATCCGGCACTACGTTTCCATGTTGAACTAAATCCAGAATGAGTTCGATTCGAATTCAATCCTGTTCTCAAAACGATTCGTGTTTCCACGTTGAATTTAATCCGGAATGAGATCGATCTGAGTTTAACCCCATTGACATTACGACTCGCGTTTCCATGTTAAATTCGATTTGGAATGAGATTGATTTCGATACGCAAGGCTCAAGCGTAAATGATTCAAGTTGGCTACTTGATTTCTGTTGACGAACCTATAACATGTTTTCTGCGTGTGTTTGACGTTCCTCTAAGTTTTTGAGAAGTATATATTGTGAGATTCTAGAAACAATAAAAGTGACTGTTGTGTTTCATTACGTCACTTTCATTAAGGAAAAATGACGAGCGTGCCGTGTGTTACATTGCAAGTTAGCATCGATTTGAGTCCAGTAGATGCTTTGATACTAAAACATTTCTATCCGATCCCACTTCAAAGAGGATGGGCTATAAGGTTGCAGTTCGAGCTGAATCATGCTGTATCCAAGCCGGAATGAGAACTCAGCAGCGAATAACGAATTAGCGCATTTAGGATTGGACGTTGGTGCTGATAAAGGAGTGCGCTTATACTACGGTGATTGATGATCGCTAGACCATAGCGCCCAAAGACCGCGCTCCGTTATGACATAGTTGGCGCTCGTGTAAGGGCATTTTGCAATTAGCACATTCAGGATTGGGCGTTGGTGCTGATAAGAGTGCGCTTGTACTACAGTGATTGATGATCGGCAGACCATAGCGCCCAAAGACCGCGCTCCGTTATCACATAGTTGGCGCTCGTGTAAGGGCATTTTGCAATTAGCACATTCAGGATTGGGCGTTGGTGCTGATAAGAGTGCGCTTGTACTACAGTGATTGATGATCGGCAGACCATAGCGCCCAAAGACCGCGCTCCGTTATGACATAGTTGGCGCTCGTGTAAGGGCATTTTGCAATTAGCACATTCAGGATTGGGCGTTGGTGCTGATAAAGGAGTGCGCTTGTACTACAGTGATTGATGATCGGCAGACCATAGCGCCCAAAGACCGCGCTCCGTTATCACATAGTTGGCGCTCGTGTAAGGGCATTTTGCAATTAGCACATTCAGGATTGGGCGTTGGTGCTGATAAAGGAGTGCGCTTGTACTACAGTGATTGATGATCGGCAGACCATAGCGCCCAAAGACCGCGCTCCGTTATGACATAGTTGGCGCTCGTGTAAGGGCATTTTGCAATTAGCACATTCAGGATTGGGCGTTGGTGCTGCTAAGAGTGCGCTTGTACTACAGTGATTGATGATCGGCAGACCATAGCGCCCAAAGACCGCACTCCGTTATGACATAGTTGGCGCTCGTGTAAGGGCATTTTGCAATTAGCACATTCAGGATTGGGCGTTGGTGCTGATAAAGGAGTGCGCTTGTACTACAGTGATTGATGATCGGCAGACCATAGCGCCCAAAGACCGCGCTCCGTTATGACATAGTTGGCGCTCGTGTAAGGGCATTTTGCAATTAGCACATTCAGGATTGGGCGTTGGTGCTGATAAGAGTGCGCTTGTACTACAGTGATTGATGATCGGCAGACCATAGCGCCCAAAGACCGCGCTCCGTTATGACATAGTTGGCGCTCGTGTAAGGGCATTTTGCAATTAGCACATTCAGGATTGGGCGTTGGTGCTGATAAAGGAGTGCGCTTGTACTACAGTGATTGATGATCGGCAGACCATAGCGCCCAAAGACCGCGCTCCGTTATGACATAGTTGGCGCTCGTGTAAGGGCATTTTGCAATTAGCACATTCAGGATTGGGCGTTGGTGCTGATAAAGGAGTGCGCTTGTACTACAGTGATTGATGATCGGCAGACCATAGCGCCCAAAGACCGCGCTCCGTTATCACATAGTTGGCGCTCGTGTAAGGGCATTTTGCAATTAGCACATTCAGGATTGGGCGTTGGTGCTGATAAAGGAGTGCGCTTGTACTACAGTGATTGATGATCGGCAGACCATAGCGCCCAAAGACCGCGCTCCGTTATGACATAGTTGGCGCTCGTGTAAGGGCATTTTGCAATTAGCACATTCAGGATTGGGCGTTGGTGCTGCTAAGAGTGCGCTTGTACTACAGTGATTGATGATCGGCAGACCATAGCGCCCAAAGACCGCACTCCGTTATGACATAGTTGGCGCTCGTGTAAGGGCATTTTGCAATTAGCACATTCAGGATTGGGCGTTGGTGCTGATAAAGGAGTGCGCTTGTACTACAGTGATTGATGATCGGCAGACCATAGCGCCCAAAGACCGCGCTCCGTTATGACATAGTTGGCGCTCGTGTAAGGGCATTTTGCAATTAGCACATTCAGGATTGGGCGTTGGTGCTGATAAGAGTGCGCTTGTACTACAGTGATTGATGATCGGCAGACCATAGCGCCCAAAGACCGCGCTCCGTTATGACATAGTTGGCGCTCGTGTAAGGGCATTTTGCAATTAGCACATTCAGGATTGGGCGTTGGTGCTGATAAAGGAGTGCGCTTGTACTACAGTGATTGATGATCGGCAGACCATAGCGCCCAAAGACCGCGCTCCGTTATCACATAGTTGGCGCTCGTGTAAGGGCATTTTGCAATTAGCACATTCAGGATTGGGCGTTGGTGCTGATAAGAGTGCGCTTGTACTACAGTGATTGATGATCGGCAGACCGTAGCGCCCAAAGACCGCGCTCCGTTATGACATAGTTGGCGCTCGTGTAAGGGCATTTTGCAATTAGCACATTCAGGATTGGGCGTTGGTGCTGATAAAGGAGTGCGCTTGTACTACAGTGATTGATGATCGGCAGACCATAGCGCCCAAAGACCGCGCTCCGTTATCACATAGTTGGCGCTCGTGTAAGGGCATTTTGCAATTAGCACATTCAGGATTGGGCGTTGGTGCTGATAAAGGAATGCGCTTGTACTACTGTGATTGACGATCGGCAGACCATAGCGCCCAAAGACCGCGCTCCGTTATGACATAGTTGGCGCTCGTGTAAGGGCATTTTGCAATTAGCACATTCAGGATTGGGCGTTGGTGCTGATAAAGGAGTGCGCTTGTACTACTGTGATTGACGATCGGCAGACCACAGCGCCCAAAGACCGCGCTCCGTTATCACATAGTTGGCGCTCGTGTAAGGGCATTTTGCAATTAGCACTTCAGTGACTCACGGCAAATTACACTTCTCATTTGTATTGCGAAAACTGTTATTTTAAACAGTAATGTTATTATCAGGTATACTAGTTACAATTTGTAGTGATCAAACGGTTTAATTCAAATATCTAATTTATTAGTTTATATTCAACTGATGTTTATTATCATACAGTAAATTCCGTATATTTTTGAATACGCTAAGCTTGTAAACATGTGAATCGTACCTAACCAAAGGTGACAGTTTGTTTCTGCAGTATGAAGTTTTATTCTGTGGGAGTGTGGACCGACCACCGTACGACCCTGTACGGACATGGCGCCCAGCGATGTTTATCTCCTTCCGTTCCATGACTGGGCATCACTTTCACGACAACAGTGATCTGAAAAGGGAAGTAAGTTCACAGATGGCCGCATTCCCAGGCCTCAAAGTCCCACTAAAGGGTGAGCAAAAACTCCCCATCTGTTGAGAAAAACGTACCAGCTCTTAGCAAGGTTTTAGATGTTCAGCTGAAAGGAACACATTCCGATACTTGCCCACTAGGCTGGTGGCTCAGTCGGTTACACGTCGGTCTACACATCTCAACGTCGCGGGTTCAAATCCGGTCCAGACGGATGTTTCAGTGTGTTTAGAAACAATAGCTCCATGTCAATACATCTAAAAGAACTCTTGCGGGACGAAATTCCGGCACATCGGTGTTCCTGGCATGATCCTGGCAATTGACAGCGAAATTAAACAAAAAAGTCTGATGTGTTGCACTCACATGACTTTCTCTACTCATGTACTAACCATTCTTAAAAACCCTTATTCCTATATCTTCTTCGTGTTACTTGAGATAAACATTTGTACAAATTATCTTATTGCTTATTTCCTTGTAGGTACAAGGGGAATATTAGAATACAGTAGACTTTGAATGATAGTGAAATCTATTAACGCTCTGACATTCCGTTCTCTTTGCACACTTAACATATAAAATAAAATAAAAAAAAACGAACACCGATGTTCCATTTTACAAAAGTAGCTTTCCGAAAATCACACGCCTAACAAAGAATATCTCAGAAATGATTCAACCTACAAGAAAATTTATTCAGACATAAATTGTGTATTTTAGCAAGATCTACATTTTTTGAATAGTATGATTTGGTCTATCTCTAACGGTTTGCCAGTTATGCAAAAGTCATCCAGAGTAAATACGACTACAGGGGCTATAGCCAGAAAATTCAAGATATACATTTCATTTTTCATAAAAATATCTCAAACATATGACATTTTAATCAAAATCGTTAGAGGTATTTTCAGGAAAATCAAAATTTTCGAAAAAGTTTCCATATAAAGGGTAGTTTAGCGTGGGGCTATTTTCTTCAAAATCTTCGTGTCGCATCTTTAAAAGGCATGAAACTTAAATACCAACTTTGGTTTTTAACTTACCTTTCGTTTTTGAGTGAAGGTGTCCACATACACAGACTGACACACGCGCGCGCGCTGACCTTTGTTTAAAAATGGTTTTTTTTTTTTTTTTTTTTTTTTTTTTTTTAATTCAGGGTTCTCAAAACATATTTCCGGTGAAATCTCGACATCGAATTTTTGGGTGTAATACAATACTTCCCCTGCTTACCAGCAGAGAAAGTAGAAATGCAGATGTTTTAACCACATAGACAATGCAAGATGACATTCTAGAATGATCTGTATGCAGAATTCACCTGAACGAACTCCTATTTGGACGTAGATACAGGACATTTCCATTTATCTAAACTTTCAGATCATAAAGTTTTAAGCAATGTTTTTGAATGCTAAAATATTAACAGCGACTTTCACATTCCGAGTTGCCCAACTGGGTCATACTCAAAACTACATTTATTATTAATGTATCGTGAAAAAAGTTGCGTCTGTAATATATTCTTGGCGTTCTACATTTTCATTCTCTCTTCATGCTTAAAAATTGTACATGTGCAATTACATGAGTTCTTTTATTCATTCTTGTACTAACAAACACTTATTAATGTTAATAGAGATCAACATTTGCACAAATTATCTTATTGGCAATTTTCTTGTAGAATCCCAATGAGTAGCCTTTGAGTGATAGTCAAATATTCTAAGAGGTGGTTGCTATGTGTAGGTTTTGAAATTCTATTCTTTTTGCGTGGCCATTCGTTTTTCGGAAAAATGTAAGTACTATATAAATATTGAAAGAGGTAAGGGATATCTTTAAAATGTGTTTTTACGCAAAAATTAAGTTATTTGACATAAATTGTGTCTTTTAACAAGATATACATTTTTTGTGTCGTAATATTTTGTGTATCTCTCAGTTATACAAAAGCCATTTACAATGAAGAGCACTTCAGGGAATATTCACAGAAAATTCAACATCCACATTTCATTTGTCATGGAAGTATCTTAAATATTTCGTATTTTATGCAAATTCGTCAGTAATTCTTGAGAAAATCAATATGAGTATTTTTGAAACATTTTTACATGTGAAAGGTATTTTGGCATTGGGGGGGGGGGGGGGATTTGTTAAAAGCCTTTGTGTGTGTGCGTGAGTGTGTGTGTGTGTGTGTGTGTGTGTGTGAGTGTGTGTGTGCGTGCGTGTGTGCGTGTGTGCGTGTGTGAGTGTGTGTGTGCGTGCGTGGGTGTGTGTGCGCGTACGCTTGCGTGTTTGAATTCAGGGCCCGTTTAATGTGTATTTCCAGTGAAATCTGGTATAGAATGTCTGAGTGAAATGTAATATTTTCTCTACGTAACACAGCCGTTTAAGTGTTTTGGCGCTGACGTCATATCCCACACAATAATAACTGAAAATATTGTGCACTTTTGTGGATATTCCTTACAAAACATTTGACTTGACGTGTCCGATCATATTCTTTCAGAAAAAGTGGTTTTTCGCTTTATTTTGTACATTGTGAGTTGTATATGAAAGTTGCTGATCTATGTTAGCAAAGTCTGCTGCAACGGCAATAGAGACGGCCTTGAAAAGCGCCGTGCGGTGGCGAAATGTCGAAGCTTAGAGATAAAGCTGTGGTTTCTTATTCTATGATTGTTAAGATGCCAAGCATTTTGTTACAGAAGCATTTCGAGTTTGTGGTGAAGATTGGATTTGGAAACTGTGTTTGTGTCCCTCTGCTGTTGTTTAAAGCCAGTTTAGCGATGTAAGCGAAGCAAGTACGTTGTTACTGCGGCTAGTATCAAAAGCCGCTAAACTCGACATATGTACGTGTGTAGGTTATGCATTGCTTCCTCAAGGAATTCAATGCAACCATGTTATGCGCATGAGCAAACGAGACATATCTTACTAAACAAAACTTGAGTAACAATATCCAACATCTATAGTTTCAAAATCCACTAAATCCTATGCGGCACATTAGCGATTTCCGTGACTTACCAACTTGACAAAGGAAAATGTCGCGAAAATGACTTTCCCAAAAGCTACAAGCTTAATTTCTTCTTGTGTCTATCATCACAATAATGGTTTATTCTGGGCAGTAGTTTGCAATTAACCAAAATATTAAGTGAATAGATTTAGCGGCGTTTGATGCTAGCCAACTCATTTGTCTATTGCTTGGAATATTTTGTGACATTTAATGGCTTATAATGGACAGTAATGCCGGACAGGAGATGATAAACTTAGGGAGAAGTGAGTGAGTCAGCTGGCCCTAATTGCGGTCACTCAGTTCAAAACTTTGGCTCCGAGTCGAGCAACTGTCTGCTTTAATAACACTAGCTGCTACTGAATTTTGTGTAACTGCTAAACTGTGAAAGATACACAAAGTCATAATTTAAAAACTCTGATGTGTTGCACTCACATGACTTTCTCTACTCTTGTGCTGACCATTCGTACAAACTCTTATTGCTGTATCTTCTTCGTGTTATTTGCAGAAACTATCTTATTGTTTATTTTCTTGTAGGTACAAGGGGAATATGGGAATACAGTAGACTTTGAGCGATACTCAAATTTTTTCGTGCTTTCAAATTTCGCTCTCTTTGGACGGGTGACATAAAAATGATTAAGGATCTCCCATTTGACAAATGTATAACTTCTCCCAAACTGACACAAATAACAAGGACTATCTCCAAAATGGCTCACGCTAAAAACAATTTATTTGGACATAAATTGTGTTTTAGCGAGATCTATACTTTTGTATAGTAAGATTTGGTCTATCTCTTACGGTTTACCAGTTATACAATAGTCATCTTCAGTAAACAGGACTACATAGGCTGTAGCCAAAAACTCTAAAATATACATTTTATTTTCCATAAAAATCCCTTAAACATATGACATTTTAATCAAAGTAGTTAGGACCTTTGCAAAGACATGAAGATTTTTCTAAAAATTTTACATGTAAATGGTAGTTTAGGGTGGAGAAATTTTCTTAAACGTGTTGCATCTTTCAAAATTTTTGGGTGGAATACAATACTTCCTCTAGTGAAAAAGAAATGAAGAATCGGACGGAGAGTGGAAGCTGTGTGCTTCATGGCGTTGTGTCCCATACGTACATCGCTAGTGCGAACGAGCAATTTGTTGCCATGTCTGCTGACATTGTGTAACCGGGGTGTTGCAGTGTTTACATACATACCACTTGAACCGTGCGGAGTGTCTTAGCCAATCAGTTGGTAGTGGCTATTGACACTATGTGCACAAACACGTCCACGTCTTAAATCTCTTCCACCTTGTGTTACCTTCACATGACTTTCTCTACTCTTGTACTAACCATTCTTGCAAACGTTTATTCCTATATCTTCTTCGTGTTAGTTGAGATAAACATTTGTACAAATTATCTTATTGCTTATTTCCTTGTAGATACAAGGGGAATAATGGACTACAGCAGACTTTAAGTGTTACTCAAATGTATTAAAAGTTTTAAATTCCGTTCTCTTTGCATGACTAAGAAATAAAAAAAACAATATACATAACGGCCTCCCGTTTGAGAAAATTTTAGGTATTGCAAAACTCACAGCAATAACAAAGAATACCTGCGAAGTAGTTCACTTTACAAAAAATGCATTTGGACATAACTTGTGCATTTGATCGAGATAAACATACTTTTGTATATTACAATATTTTTGGTGGCGCCGTTTCCGAGCGGTTAGACCGTTCGCCTGCCACCAAGGTGGCCGGAATTCGATCCCAGGGACCCGTATGTGGTAATGTGGTGGGCGAAGCGGCGTCTGGGCAGGTTTTCTCCTCCACTGATTCCACCAATTACTCCATCTCCTTCATTACATCATCCTCTTGCTCACTCTCATACTTGCAGGTGTTCGCTCTGACTGGTACATAGGTTCCTGTGTTCCCTAACAGACGTCTGACTCTAGACACTGACTTGTAAGTCCTACATAAGGGGAGGGTAATCACTTCCTCACTCTCATACTTGCAGGTGTTCGCTCTGACTGGTACATAGGTTCCTGTGTTCCCTAACAGACGTCTGACTCTAGACACTGACTTGTAACTCCTACATAAGGGGAGGGTAATCACTTCCTCACTCTCATACTTGCAGGTGTTCACTCTGTCTGGTACATAGGTTCCTGTGTTCCCTAACAGACGTCTGACTCTAGACACTGACTTGTAAGTCCTACATAAGGGGAGGGTAATCGCTTCCTCACTCTCATACTTGCAGGTGTTCGCTCTGACTGGTACATAGGTTCCTGTGTTCCCTAACAGATGTCTGACTCTAGACACTGACTTGTAAGTCCTACATATGGGGAGGGTAATCACTTCCTCACTCTCATACTTGCAGGTGTTCACTCTGTCTGGTACATAGGTTCCTGTGTTCCCTTACAGACGTCTGACTCTAGACACTGACTTCTAAGTCCTACATAAGGGAAGGGTAATCACTTCCTCACTCTCATACTTGCAGATGTTCACTCTGGTACATAGGTTCCTGTGTTCCCTGACAGACGTCTGACTCTAGACACTGACTTGTAAGTCCTACATAAGGGGAGGGTAATCACTTCCTCACTCTCATACCTGCAGGTGTTCATTCTGTCTGGTACATAGGTTCCTGTGTTCCCTGACAGACGTCTGACTCTAGACACTGACTTGTAAGTCCTACATAAGGGGAGGGTAATCACTTCCTCACTCTCATACTTGCAGGTGTTCACTCTGGTACATAGGTTCCTGTGTTCCCTGACAGACGTCTGACTCTAGACACTGACTTGTAAGTCCTACATAAGGGGAGGGTAATCACTTCCTCACTCTCATACTTGCAGGTGTTCACTCTGTCTGGTACATAGGTTCCTGTGTTCCCTGACAGACGTCTGACTCTAGACACTGTCTTGCAAGTCCTACATAAGGGGAGTGTAATCACTTCCTCACTCTCATACTTGCAGGTGTTCACTCTGTCTGGTACATAGGTTCCTGTATTCCCTGACAGACGTCTGACTCTAGACACTGTCTTGTAAGTCCTACATAAGGGGAGGGTAATCACTTCCTCACTCTCATACTTGCAGGTGTTCACTCTGTCTGGTACATAGGTTCCTGTATTCCCTGACAGACGTCTGACTCTAGACACTGTCTTGTAAGTCCTACATAAGGGGAGGGTAATCACTTCCTCACTCTCATACTTGCAGGTGTTCACTCTGTCTGGTACATAGGTGCCTGTGTTCCCTGACAGACGTCTGACTCTAGACACTGACTTGTAAGTCCTACATAAGGGGAGGGTAATCACTTCCTCACTCTCATACTTGCAGGTGTTCGCTCTGACTGGTACATAGGTTCCTGTGTTCCCTAACAGACGTCTGACTCTAGACACTGACTTGTAAGTCCTACATAAGGGGAGGGTAATCACTTCCTCACTCTCATACTTGCAGGTGTTCACTCTGTCTGGTACATAGGTGCCTGTGTTCCCTGACAGACGTCTGACTCTAGACACTGACTTGTAAGTCCTACATAAGGGGAGGGTAATCACTTCCTCACTCTCATACTTGCAGGTGTTCGCTCTGACTGGTACATAGGTTCCTGTGTTCCCTAACAGACGTCTGACTCTAGACACTGACTTGTAAGTCCTACATAAGGGGAGGGTAATCACTTCCTCACTCTCATACTTGCAGGTGTTCACTCTGTCTGGTACATAGGTGCCTGTGTTCCCTGACAGACGTCTGACTCTAGACACTGACTTGTAAGTCCTACATAAGGGGAGGGTAATCACTTCCTCACTCTCATACTTGCAGGTGTTCGCTCTGACTGGTACATAGGTTCCTGTGTTCCCTAACAGACGTCTGACTCTAGACACTGACTTGTAAGTCCTACATAAGGGGAGGGTAATCACTTCCTCACTCTCATACTTGCAGGTGTTCACTCTGTCTGGTACATAGGTTCCTGTGTTCCCTGACAGACGTCTGATTCTAGACACTGTCTTGTAAGTCCTACATAAGGGGAGGGTAATCACTTCCTCACTCTCATACTTGCAGGTGTTCACTCTGTCTGGTACATAGGTTCCTGTATTCCCTGACAGACGTCTGACTCTAGACACTGTCTTGTAAGTCCTACATAAGGGGAGGGTAATCAGGGGAAGACGAAGAGTTTGTGGCCATATGAAGCCGTGGGTGGGTAAGTCCCGCCAATGGTGCTGAATTTTTTAAATCTGACTCTACCATTTAAGCGTTACCTACACACCGTCGTGTGTTAGAAAATTGATCATTATAGATTGATTTTATATATTATGTAAAATACACGCAAATTTGACGTCTGGGAACTAAATACTTAAGATTTTAAGTCGTCATTCCGCTGTGTCCCTTATGGTGTACCGGGCAAATTGGAATCAGATGAAGAATTTAAGGTTATGCCCGCATATTGCCATGGTGGCTCAGTGGACAGGAACAGTCACACGTAGACTGGAAAATCTGGGGTTAAAATCCCGGCTATTCATTCAATGTTTCATTTGTGATTCTACCTTGTAATATTTTGGTATCTCTTACAGTTTAGCAGTTATACAAAAGTCGTTGAGAATGAACAGAACTTAAGAGAATATTCACAGGAAATTGAACATACGCATTTCATTTTTGATAATATATATATATATATATATATATATATATATATATATATATATATGGTATTTTAATCAAAATCGTTAAAGCCATTTGTAAAAAAATTATAATCTTTGCAAAATGTTCCATGTAAAGGGTAGTTTAGGGAGGAGGGAATTATTTGAAAATCTTCATGGTGCATCCTCTGATGTTTTAACTTTGGTTTTTAATGTAGTTTTGGTTTTTGAGAGAGTAGAAGAGGGGGAGGGGAGTAGAGCGAGACAGAGGCACAGAGAGGAGATTAAAGTGCGCAGCCGCGGGTTGGGTTGGTTCCCAACACACATCAAACTGAACCCTCTGTTCCTATTGGCACAGGCAGTAGCGTGCTTTCATATTCTCAACATCAAGCGTCCCTTGCCATTACCTCTAGCCAATATCCATTCTCTCAAGTACTGCTGCTAATGCTAATTTTAGAAAAACAAATGCTATACGTAGATATAGATATGATTTTAATAAATAATTTACCGAGCGCGATGGCTCAAGCACTAACGTCTGACACCTACATTCGGGAGGTCGCGGGTTCGATCCCCGCGGCCGACCATCCTGACTTGTCCCAGATGTGTCAGGCGAATGCTGGGAAATATATTTCTCGTACATCCCCAAATCGCTCCCTGTAATTTCGTTCTCGCTCTATCCGATATTTCCAGGTTGTAAGACTCAGCAGAGTCGCCGGTAGAGTGCGCTGCGTTGGAGCTTGCATTCTGGAAGTTCGGTGTTTGGCTGAGGGGAGGCGCTCTGGTTGGTCGGATCAGCCGGAACTGACTGGTGGCGCGCTCTCTGTGTTAACCCCAGTCGGACTGAGGAAATACCTGCACTTGTTAGGTACCCATCTTAGTAGTTCTGCCTGTGATGTGTTCTGGCCACCTACTTCCCTGTCATCCTTCCTTCCGGAAGTGCCTGCACCTGTTAGGGACCCATCTTAGTAGTTCTGCCTGTGATGTGTTCTGGCCACCTACTTCCCTGTCATCCTTCCTTCCGGAAGTGCCTGCACCTGTTAGGGACCCATCTTAGTAGTTCTGCCTGTGATGTGTGCTGGCCACTTATTTCCCTGTCATCCTTCCTGCCGGAAGTGCGTGCACCTTTTAGGGACCCATCTTGGTAGTTCTGCCTGTGATGTGTGCTGACCACCTATTTCCCTGTCATCCTTCCGGAAGTGCCTACACCTCTTAGGGACCCATCTTGGTAGTTCTGCTTGTGGTGTGTTCTAGCCACCTACTTCCCTGTCATCCTTCCTCCTGGAAGTTCCTGCACCTGTTAGGGACCCATCTTATTAGTTCTGCATGTGAGGTGTTCTGGCCACCTACTTCCCTGTTATCCCTTCTCCCGGCTGACGTGCCAGAATCCCCTCCAGGAGGAGACAGACAAGACACGTGTGATCGACGAAGCCAGCAGTATCTTAAACAGAGATCTGAAAGACAAAAATATGTCTCAAGCTTACGAGAACACAGAGCACCTGTGAATTGTAAGATTACAAATAACTATACACCGTGTTAGTGATAAAAAAGATGTGTTTTTTACTCAGTTTTAGAATTTAAATAAAGTGACAAGAAAAAGGCGCGCGCGCGCGCACACGAACCTTTTTTTAAAATTCCGGTAAAACTTCGAACTGGAATTTTTCTGTGAAGTACAACACTTGCTATAGTAGTAGATAAAGTAAAAAGCAGGTATTTCATGTGTAAGGGTAGTTAACAGCATCGTGTCCTGAAGGAATGCCTGAAGTCACACAAGGAATGTAAGCAAAAGATGATAAGTTTAACCCACATGAGGTGCTGTATATATTACGAGACCAGTCAAAGGAACACGCGCTAGCATGACTGCAAATTATAGAGCTTTGATTTGCACGTCCATGTATTGAGTTGGTGCACCAATCCGTCTAATTAGGTCCTATTAGCAGCAATTATTTTACACCTACAGCTAATCTGATGCACGTAATAATTGACCTGCTGCACGTGTTTACCTTTGAAACTGTCTCTAACAAGATGATCAACTCATTGAAAGCCTCAGACTCCTATGTGGGTTCAAGGATTAAGTCCTGGCTCAAGTTCCGACACAACCCTAGACGTTTGGAGGTCTTATACAGGATGAAAGGGAAGTCACTACATTAATGTAAAATAGTCATAGATCTCGGTATTTGGAACACATTTTGTATCTTGTGTTTTTGTCTCGGACCATTTTCTACTGTGATACTTCAGTTTTGTCGAAAACAAGCTGGAGATTTCGTGGGTGTCACTTTCACTGGGTCAGTACATAAACAACGTAACGGTGCGTCTTAAGAACATACACAGATACCCTGCCGTGTCATTTCATGTTTACTGCGCTGGTGTAGGCCAATCAGAAGGTTATTTCCCGAAACATTACATCACCCTGCAAGCGACCTATCTGTTTACATCCAGACACTGATTCAATTCCCTGACCAACCTCAACGCAACTTTGTCAAGTTACTTCACGTGTAATAAAGCGGCTTGGAGTATTCCTTCCATTCTTTTAACTTATTAATTATTCCGAAACCCTGTGTGATGTCCCATAATTACTAACAAAGCTATGTCAGAAATAGCATTCTTACGGAATTACGTATGCAATTTGGAACAAAAATAATTAGTTTTCGCAATCGTTTAATCAAATAACAAAGCATCATTAGAATTTTTGCTTGAAATGCTTCTATATAACCCATATTAGACAGAATGTACTAACTTCCCATCCCCCATGTATGTATTTAGACTGACTTGATGCAGGAGATAATAGCTTCATGTCTATAGCTCTTTACTTATTCAACTCTTGTGCATGTAGCCATACTGAGCGATCCATGCATTTAAATTATCATTTTTTCTTAAGTAGGAGAAGTTTTGAGGTTTCTCAGATTTAAAAAGAAAAAATAAATAAAATGAAAACATTTTACATGAATAAGCTTTTGTAATTTGTTCTTTTACGAGCGTCACTGTGGAAGTTTTGAGGTGTGAGGAAATGAAAGTTGGTACACTCGAACTGGATGCAGGATGCAAGCCCCATCCTTTGTGAGTAAAATGGTATCACATAGTGACTCATTTGAGAAATTTCCGCAGCGTAAGGATAAACAACCCGTGGCGCGCAGGTAGCCACGAGCTTAGGAGAGAGTATTTTCGCTCAATGGTTTTCTACGATCTTAAAAGTGAGTTAAACCAGTGCTAAAGTCTTGAACGTTTTTCGCAGATTTTTGGGAACATTGCTTCTTCACATGGTACAGTTTCCGATGCTTTCAGGAATTTAACAGGCGTCGAACATCTCTGAAAGATGAGCATGACATTCCGGTATCGGTAGTGACTAAGAAGAAATTCCAGCGATGAGAGTCTGCTTCACAAAAATAGTCGCATAACATTTAAAGAAATTGAGGCAGCATTGCAAATTGGATCACCAGCAATAATGAAAATCCTCCATTAAGTCCTCCTTATGAGGAAAGTTACATCCCTGTCTATCCCCAATAGAACAAAACACACCCGCGTTGAATGGTGTGAGAAAATGCTCACAAGATCTGAAGGAAGGACTCCAGACGGGTTTCTGACATCACAGATGACGAAATCTGGATTTATGAGTTTGATCCGGCAGTCAGCGGCGTGGATATTTTTTGATGACAATCCATCGACAGAAGTGAAGTGTCGCCAAGAAAATGGCGGCCTCATTTTCTTGAAGTATGGTCTTTTGGCAACCGTTTCTCTGGAGGAGCAAAGCAAGATTACCGCAAATTGGTGCACCACAATTCGCTTGCAAAACTTCAACAACTGCGGCCACACACACGGGCTCGAGGATCCTTCTCCATCACCACAATGTGTCCACACACAGGACTGTGAGGGTTCCTTCTCCATCATGACAATGTGTCAACACACAGGACTGTGAGGGTTCCTTCTCCATCATGACAGTGTGTCAACACACAGGACTGTGAGGGTTCCTTCTCCATCATGACAATGTGTCCATATATGCACATGGTGAACAGCTGCTGGATTCTACAGAGGTCGGACTTGCGATTGTTCCACCATGCGGCTCCAACTGCCACCATGTGACTTTGTTGTTATCGCAATACTAGAATACATTCATACGAAGCAAAGGAAAAGAAAGAGGTACATTTGTTTATCCAAAATCACTACAAAGTTTTGTTAAGAAGACCTATAGTGAGAGTAGAAAATAGCGAGCAAAGGAGATAAAGGAATCAAACATAATAGATGTTCCCAATTGACACACAAAGCACACAGCGATCAGAACAGCTACGATTTCTGACGGTCAACTATGTATACGGAAGTGTTTCTCCTTTAAACTGGGTTACTGGTCTTAAGGAATGTCTGACATTCACTCCAGCCTTTCGTTTGGAAACAATGGCTTTTGAACCAGTCCCTCTTGCACTCCTGTAAAAATGGAAACGAACACAATCTGAAGGAAACTTTAAAATAGAAAAGATTGCACTTTACTGGAAAAGTAAAGATAATTTGGAAAGGACATTCTCCATTTGTGTTAGGTTGTGGTGTATTTCCATAGGGAATTGTGTTACCATAATCCGTACTTTTACTGAATTTTCTTTTTCAGTAGTATTATCTTATAGTATAAATGCAATACCAAAATGCAAGCTACTCTGCACATACAAATTATTCCGAAAATGCAATAGATAATAGTTTCCGGGCTTGAGGCCATGATCCAGTCGATGAATTATGTGACGTTTCGCCCAAGACTGCGTTGGGCATCTTCAGAGAGTAGGTCCTGATAGAAGAGAGGGACTGACTGACATCTCCTATTGGTTGTTCGTACGTCAATCACTAATATGTGGCTGTGGGAACTATTACATGATTGGTTCTGCACATTGTACGAATTGTATGTTGAAGGGCAAATAGTGAAAGAAGACTGTCTCGTAAAGGAAGAATTAGTAGAGCAAATCATGTTAATGTAATACGTTGCATTTATATTTCAGTCATAGAAAATTGTGTGAATTGTATGTTGAAGGGCAAACGGAGGATATATGAATGTGCTACGTAAAAGAAAAGCTAGTAGAAAACCATTTGAATGTAATATACCTACAGTGTAGTAAAATGGTTAACATAAAAATTTTCTCCATGAAAAATACATATACGTGGCGAATTTCGCGGTGATCGGTTAACCGGTTTTCAAGATTAACAGTTACATATATACAGACACCCATTTTGTATATATGTCTACATGATATGAATTGTTTGTAGAAGAAAGAGTAGAAAAAGAGTTAGAGTTCGATCGAAATTGTTAGAGCCGTTTACAAAATGCGCGGAACACACACACGCACACACACATACACGCGCGCGCGCGCACCTACACCCACACGCCCCCACGCGCACCCACACGCACCCACACGCACACACACGCACATACATGCACGCATCTACACGCACGCACGCAAGCACACACACAGACTGACAGACACACATACACGACATACACACGGCCCTTTTTCTAAAAAAATGCTCTTTTTTGGATTCAGGGGGTCTCAAAACATATATTTCCGGTGAAATCTCGACATCGAATTTCTGGGTGGAACACAATACTTCCTCTGTAGAGAATGCAAAAAGGAATTATTTCAAATCGGTCAAGCCACTTTCGAGGTTTTGCGAGACTCCATTTATACTCTAACGTCCTTTATATAGGTTATTTGGAATGCAGATTATTTTCCTTTTAGCCAATGTTATTTTCCTCCACATCTTGTTCCCTGAGTTCCATCCCATTCATACCTCTCAGAAGCTTGTTTCCTTGGCGTGTTTTCGTTCTGTCTTCGGCATTCCAGTCCAGAATAATCCTAGGAATTGTTTCCTTCCATTTAACATGCCTGAACCACCTACTGGTAAGAAGGAAGTATTGTATCCCACCCAGAACGGAAATAAACCAGGCGAGTCAGCCTGGAAGGTAGGCCACCCATCAAACGCTATGTGCGCTTTCGTCCAGTTTTGCGCTTAGTTAGATGTATTGCCTGACGTTCTTAGACAGAGGAATGCGCAAATCTCAGAGGAACAGCGGTTTAAGGGACAGAACATACTCCTCGCTAAAGTACACCTCAAAAACTTACGACTCGTTTACTGAGAGCGAATTCCGGTTTCTAGCCGATTTTACAAACTTTTTATTAGAGTATACATAGGAGCGTAACTCAGTAAACACCTGTAATAAAATGGACCTATCAGTTGACTACACTAACAACACCAAATAGAAAGAAAATGGCGGGCACTTGGCGGGATTGGCTGCGAAAAATTAGATAAAAATTAAGCACACGCCTCATTCACCATGGACACGTATAGTCAAAACGTACATAATAATAAATAATGGTTTATTTAAATTTTTGCCTAAACTATGTCTCGTACGTCTCAAATAACAGTCATAATTGCTTCTGCCATCTAAGTACTAACATTAAAACGCCCAGCAAAGGATTAAAACTGTCTCAAAAGGCTAAATCAAGCATGAAAACTCGCGAAGTGGCAATGACATACAAGTCATACTAGTGAACTCTAAACGTGCTTTCAGTCAAGTCTCGAAATAGCTGAAGAAAATAATGACTGTAGCTTGTGCGCTAATCTTCAGGGACACGGGTTCGCGTCTCGGCATTATGCAATTTCTTATGCTCATCAAAACTTGGATATCGAATTCACAATAATATAATTACAAAGTCCCTGAGGGTTTAGGACATTATAACTGAAATTGCTTTTGGTTGCCTGCATTTCGTAGTAGGACAGGTACAATGACTTCTGCTCCAATGGACTGGCATGGTGTAGTTTGTTATTATGAATGCCGACTCCCTTCATTCTCCACGCGAAAGCTGTTGCGTGATATTTTGTGCCATTCCTTCACCACGTATTAGACAGACGAGTACATTGATATGCTTTTTATTTATGGAGAAACAAGAGCCCATGCACAAGCAGCTCAACATCTATAACGGGAGAGATATGATAATAGACAACAGTACCACAAAATGGAAATAAAACAATTACAAATTAAAATAATAACAGCTTTTAACATAAAAAGTCTGGTATCTAGTAAGGACAAGCGAATACTTCCGTTTCTACTGCAGTTATGAGGAATATCGACATCTCCAAGAAATAAGAAATGCTACCTCCTAGAACTATCCATTCTTGGACAGTTGTGAGACCGGAACCACGAGAAGAAGATGAAACTTCTAGAGTAAACAGGACCTCAAGTAAAGCTCGAATTTGATTTCAACAATCACCATAACTTGATGTAAATAAACAATAATTATTTAGATTTAATGGTTTTCCACGGTAAACTTTCCCACAAGAATACAAAATACTTCATCCACAGCAATAGATAATATGTTTATAAGTATAGATAGAATAAAATCACACACCATTGTACCATTCGCAAATGGCCTATCAGATCACGAGGCACAAATATTACACTTTAAAAAAATAAATCTAAAGTTAAAATCAAAGTACAAGCATAAAAGATCCAGAATAATAGATGAAAGTAACATAAAAAGTTTTAAGCAAGCACTAAAACAAGAATCTTGGAATGAAATTTATGTAACGGAGGGACTAAACAACAAGTTTAATAAATTTTTGAAGCATGCTTCCCAATTAAATACACTAAAGCACACAATCGCAAGCAAAATAACCCCTGGATTACATTAGATATTAAAACTTCATGTAGGCGGAAAAAAGAATTATATCAGGAAATAAAATATAATAACAACCAAAATTTAGAAATTTACTATAAAAGATGCTGCAAAATCCTCAAAGAAACAACAAAAGCCGCTAAAATATTGCATGATAAAAAACAGATATGTAATTCTGGAAATAAAATAAAAACAATTTGGAATATAATAAAGAGAGAAACAGGAAGGTGCGCCCAAGAAACCCCCCCCCCCCCAATAATACTAAACACTGATAATCTAGTAATTAGTGATCCTCAGATGGTAGCAGATACTTTTAACAATTTCTTTCTGAATGTAACAGACAAATTAAACATCAAATTTGGAAACAAGGAATCGTCCCTAAACTTTTTAAGAACCTCATTAATTGATGAAATCCCTAAATTTAACATGGATATGACAACTGGATTTGAAATTAACAGTGTAATAAATTCCCTTAAGTCTAAAAACTCGTCTGGATATGATGAAGTAACAAGCAAAATCCTAAAAGCATGTTCACATGAAATAAGCATTCCTCCTCATATTTATGTAATGAATCACTAAAGACTGGAATATTTCCTGACAGAATGAAGTACTCAACTGTCAAACCCCTTTTCAAAAAAGGCAAACAAAATGATGTCTCAAATTACAGACCAATATCCCTCTTACCAATATTCTCGAAAGTATTTGAGAAAGTAATGTTTAACAGACTGTATAATCATATGGAAAATAATAATCTGTTTGTCCGAGAGCAGTTTGGATTTATAAAACGAATATCAACCAATAATGCAATCTACAAACTCTCTCATAAAGTGTTGACAGCGTTAAATGATAGTATGAAAGTGGGTGGCATTTTTTGTGATCTAACAAAAGCATTTGATTGTGTAAATCATAAAATTTTGATAGGAAAACTACAGTTCTATGGGATAAAAAATGAAAATCTAAATTGGTTTATATCATACTTAAAAGAAAGAAAACAAAGGGTCGAAATCAGCAATCCCAAGTATAACAACAACACATCGGATTGGAAATCAATTAAACATGGCGTTCCCCAGGGATCGATATTGGGGCCTCTATTATTTTTAATCTACATAAATGACCTCCCACTATACATAAATAACATTGCTAGTATCTATCTATTTCAGATGATACCAGTGTCCTCGTGAAAAGCAAAAATTTAAGTGAGTGCGTTATCAAATTAAATTATGTACTAAACTGCATGTCAAATTGGTTTAAAGCAAACAAACTGTCAGTAAACCTTAAAAAAACAAAATTCTTTAAATTCATAACTAATGGTTCACCACATACCCATATAGAAATAGCAATCAATGATATTTTACTGGAACAACCTAATGAGGTAAAATGTCTAGGTCTCCAAGTAGACAACCACCTGGATTGGAAGTCACATATTAATTACATTACACCTAAGCTTAATGCAGCATGTTATGCCATCCGATCTCTGGTTAACTTCCACACGATTGACACACTGAAGTTAGTTTATTTTGCTTATTTTAACTCCATTATGGAATATGGAATAATGTCCTGGGGAAATTCAGTGTATAGTAAGAACATATTCCTAATACAAAAGAAGGTTATACGAATAATATGCAACACCCATAGAAGGCAGTCATGTAAAGATCTATTTCGGAAACTGGGTATATTAACCTTACCTTGCGTATATATACTATCTATTTTAAAATTTTATGCTAATAACCAGAATTGCTTTACAACTAACATGGAAATTCATACGTTTAACACTAGGCAAAAAAGAAATATACATCGTCCCAATGCCAAACTCTCTTGCTTCCAAAAAGGTGTTTATTGTGAAACAATTAAAATATTTAATGCTCTCCCCAGTAATCTAAAGGAAAATGTTAGCAATTTCAGAGTTTTTAAAGCTTCCCTCAAAGAGTATCTCTGTGATAAGTCATTTTATTCTGTAGAGGAATATTTAAATCAATAATCAGCCTAATGTCAGATCAGTTGTATTGTTCGATAGGTACCAATTAGGGAATTAAGTATAACAAGGGTAGCTGAAAATACAATAATGACGTGCAGGCTACAAAAAGCCAACTAATTGATTATAATTTAAGTTCCAATATTAAGTAACAGTGTTAATATGTTTGTTGATATTTTGAAAATGTATATTTGAACAATCATGTTGGACACGCTTTATGTAAAAGTAAGGATGTAAATAGATATTCTGTATATATGAACATAATTGAAATGTACATTACATACTATGTAAGAATTAAAATAGGTATGCTATGATTAATGTGCACAGTTAATATTTTGAGGTCGCTTATCTTAAATTTGACACACTTAACACATGAGTAAGAATATTTTTACTAATAAGCTAAATGTACATGTATAACATGTTAGAATGCATTACTTAGCTATAAATTTGGACTGCTTTTTCATACAAGCAAAAATGTAAACATTGAAGCAATGACACAGTCTGTAAAAGCCAAGTAACATGATTTTGTACATGTATAATAACTATGTAAGTGTCAATGCACTGGAAGTATTATCTTCATCTCGTACTTTAACAGAAAAACTTGAAACCTGTACATGTTTTGCATGTTCTTTATGCATTTAATTGTAAATGCTTTTGACATGTTCTATGTTCAAGGTCTGCCTGGCCATCATTGAACCTACAGAACGCAATCTAATCTAATCTAACCTAATCTAGTAGTTATTTGATCTGCAAATATACTCATATGTATAACATTGAAAATAAATTGAATACAGATAAAATTTCTGGATGCTGTGTTCTCCAGGAGTATAGATATGAAGGAGATAGAGGAATAAGAGTTTGTAAGAATGGTTGGTACAAGAGGGAGTTGAGAAAGCCATGTGAGTGTATAACTGCAGTTTTCTCAATTAGTCGTGTTTTAAAAGCCTAAAATGGGCCAAGAGGAGCCATAATGTATATTATTCATACAGTCCTTAATATATGTTTCCCTTTAAATAAAGGTGGTGCAAGAAAAGCGTAAGGTAGGAAAAGTAAGATCAATATTTAAATTGGTGTTTATGGCGTGATTTTTTAAAATGACGTGATTATAAAAATGGTACACACCTGGCTCGTAAACTTCTGCCATCAGTTAAATAACAATAGGTTCCAAAAGGTGGAGATAGCAAACACGATGGTGCGCATGCGCGTGTCAAGTGTGCATGCAAATCACCGAATTGCGTGCGCACGACAGGTTGCTTATGGCCTGTGGCATAGAAAAATGGGATTTAAACGAAGTTTACACTTTCATTGCTTCACAGATAGATGCAGTTTTCTAAAAGTAATTCATTAATACAGACGCGTTTGTATGCGCAAGAATACAGGAAAGAGAATTAAGTCTTAGGAAGTTATTAAAACTTGATGGTAATTCGATTAATATGTTCAATACATCAGTATCTAGGTCACGTGACTTAGTTATTGAACAGATGTCAGTATTTAGTGTCAGTTGAAATCAATTTCTCTCTTACCCCAAACATCTATATCTTTAAACGAGCAATTACTGTATATACAAATAACGATTTCAATCAAAATGTGATTCAAATTTCATATCCAGATAACAATTTACTTTTTAAGTTTATATAGGCGTCTTGCCCTTAGGGGGGGGGGGGACTGTGTGTGTGTGTGTGTGTGTGTGTGTGTGTGTGTGTGTGTGTGTGTGTGTGTGTGTGTGTGTGCGCGCGCGCGCGTCATTATATATTTGGCATATCTCGGAAACGACTCAAACGATTTGGATAAAATTTTGTATGCAGATAAAGTTTTACATTTTAAGTTTATCCATATAGATGTCTTTCCTGATAGAAACCCGTGATTTTATTAAAAAAAAACAAAAAAAACTTTTTATTCCCTCTTCTACAAATAAGTCATACAAATTTCTTTGTTTTAAATAGAAATGCTAATATGCCATTCATGTCGTTTTCTCTACTCACTTTTAGGTAACACATTCACATCTCTTTTTCTACTCGCTCTTCTAGAAATAACTCATATTATCTGACACGTCTACACGTCAGTGGATGTTTCTAATAACCGTTAATCTCAGAACCACATGAATCAATCACCTCGAAATTCGGCACGTAGGTATAATGTAGTTTTTTTCATGGCGAGGTTTTTTTATGTCCATTTTACTTAAATGGGTTACTTTCACATGGTTTTCTCTACTCTTCTTTTACATAACACATTCATATATCCCCCTCTACTCGTCCTTCAACATGCAATTCATATACTTTTCTATGATTGAAATATAAATGAAACGTATTATATTCACGTGTAGAAGTGGGCATGAAAATGCCCAAATTGCGTGCGCTCGACAGGTTGCCTATTGCCAGTGGCATAGAAAAATGGGATTTAAACGATCCTTATACTTCATTAATACAGATGCGCTTATATGCGTAACAATACCGGAAAGAGAAATAAGTCTTAGGAAGTTATTATAACTTGATGGTAATTCGATAACATCGTTATCCAGGTCAGTGTGTGAATTATTGAACAGATGGCAGTATTTAGTGTCAGTTGACATCAATTTCTCTCTTAGACCAAACATCATTAAAAGCTGAGCTAAATATCATACAACTGCCACGAAAAAGTGTGTGTTCTTTCTCGGTGTAGTAGATGCGACACACGTGGGGACAGTATACTGAATGAGGCCATAATCAGGGTGCACCTCAAACAATAGCATTGTCCACTAATCCTCTTAATAATACCACAACGCAAATTCCAAGCACTAGAAATGTTAAACAAAGACATCCCTTCCCATTGTGGACTATTTGACAACGATGCCTGGATCGCTTATCTGTTAAATACTTGAGCATAACATAAAAAAGTAAAATAAATAAATGGATAAATAAATGAACGAAGGAACGAATGAATAAATAAACGAATGAATCAATAAATACATACGAGACTATAATGGTAGTAACTAAGGTGTCCCAATGTTTAAAAGACGGGCAAGGGGCGCATCTTAATTGTTATTATAGTCAACTGTCATACGATTGTTTGTACTCGAGGATATATCTAACTTTACAATGTTTATACATTATTGTATGAAATATCCGACTTTGCCATGATTTAATGATTTATCCCTATAAGTTGTAAAACTGCGTTGTACTTGTCCAATGGCCTTGTGTTTCTTTGGAGGCATTTAAAAGATTACTTAATGCGCTTAAACAAAGATTTAAGCCCTCAGGATACTACAAAAACGAATATAAATAGATAAAAAACAGAAGAGCTTATGCAGATGGTAGTTAAGGTATCGAAAATAATAGTAAAGGAAGAAAAGGAAGAAGGCAAAGTGATGTGAATGTAATACGTTGCATTTCTGTGAATCATATTATAGAAAAGTGCACGGGTTGTTGAAAAGTGAGTAGAGAAAAGTCTGAAATACCTACATTACAGTCTACAAGAGTAATTGGAGAAGTAAGGTCCAAATTGCCTTAGTTCGTCGAATTTGGTGCGAATATTGAAACTCGTATGCTGGAATGTTTAACGAGTAAAATGAAGTCATTTGTATTGGCAGTGTTGCAGTGTTTTTCAAAACAATCGATGACAACCAGCAACGTTTCGACAGTGTATGCGAATATGTAACCACTTACAACAACAAAAATTAGAATATGTGACGAAAAATATCACATAGAATCTGTTTGGGTGCATTATCGAATTGTTCAAAAATTTAATGCTGTTTAAATTTATATTGGAAGTTACTTTAAAAATCTAGCTCACTCAATTATAGGTAAAAGAAATATTAATTTTACTGTTACATTTTTAATTTATTTAATTGCTCAATCCAGAGCTGATACCAGCTCTGTAGAGAATGAAATAAATGTCACATTTTGGAAGACGATCAGAAACAAGAATTACAGTAGCAAATTACACACATTTTAAAGTTTTCTAAAAGGAATGATCTTCTATTTGTACGCAAGATTGTAAAGCGAAAAAGACCAGATAATATTCTACACAAGATCGGTGCTCCTGGCTTCAGTGAAGGCCGGGTCATTTTTACGTTTCGCTCATCCTGTTGTGGGCTTCTTCTGGGCTGTGTTGACGCGGCCTTCACCTGATCAGGACACAGGCCGCCAAACCCTACGCATTCATTTGCGACGACTGCAAGCACAAAATATCTCAAACTGGATTAGAAATATAAACATATCTGCTGCACTCACATGACTTTCTCTACTCTTTTAATAACTATTCTTACGAACTCTTTCTCCCATATCTTCTTCGTGTTCTTCAGACAAACCATTTGTACAAATTATCTTATTGCTTATTTCCTTGTAGGTACAAGGGGAATATGGGAATACACTAGGCTTTGAGCGATAGTCAAATCTTTTAAACCTTTGAGATTCCGTTCTCTTTGCACGGCTAAGATACAAAGAGATGAATAAGGATCTTTCATTTAACATAAGTGTAAGTTTAATAACAAGAAGTAACGTTGTGTTTTTAGCAGGATCTCTTACGGTTTATGAGTTATAAAAAAGTCATCCAGAGTAAACAGGCCTACATCTACATTCAAGATATACATTCCATTTGTCGTAAAAACATCTCATACATGACATTTTAATCAAAATCGTTAGAGCCACTTTCTAGAAAATCAGAATTTTCCATGTAAAGGGTAGTTTAGGGTGGGGCTATTTTCCTCAAAACCCTCGTGTCGCATCCTTGAAAGATATTAAACTTAAATACCAACATTAGTTTTTAATCGCCTTTCCGTTTTGGAGTTATGCTGTCCACACACACACAGACACACACACACAGACACACACACACACAAACACACACACACAAACACTCCACACACACACACACACACCACACACACACACACACACACACACACACACACACACCACACACAACGGACCTTTTTCTAAAACTGCCTTTTTATATTCAGGGGCTCTCAAAACTTACATTTCCAGTGAAATATCGACATGGAAATGTTGGGTGGAATACAAAAGTTTGTTTAGTTACTGTAGAGAAAGTAAAAATGAATGAGTTTTTAGGTGGATAAGCTGGACAAATGTAAGATGCCCTTGACGACGTAAGAACAAATGAAGAGGCGTGTTTACTGTAAACGTCGCTGCAAGAACTCGTATCTTAACAAGGAGCACACTCGTAACTCGTAACTCGCCTGGAGGAATGTCACGTTGTCTGTCTTCTTGCATGAAAATCTTTTTTTTCTAAAGAAGTAACTCCTGGCTTGTTGCACTAATGAACGAACAGCTGCCAGCGCACCCTCACCCTCACGTAAAAATAAGGGGCACTTTATTGCAAACGGAGTTTCACCTTTAAGGGGATATTTAGTAGAAACGCAACATTTTTATTCTATGACATTAAACATGCTTATTATACCTTCACATAGAACATTTGTCGAAACATTTGATATTCTGGAAAATGGCTGCAGCAATTTTGATTAAAATGCCACATGTTTCAGATATTTTTATGACAAATGAAATATATATTTTGAATTTTCTGGCTATAGCCCATGTAGTCCTGTTTGCTATGGATAAGTTTTGAATAACTCGTACACCGTAAGAGATAGACCAAATGTTACTATACAAAAATGTAGACGTTGTTAAAACATACAGTTTATGCCCAAATGATTTTGTTTTAGAGTGAGCCATTTCGGAGATATTCGTCGTTATTTGTGTGAGTTTTCAAAAGCTTCAACTTTCGTCAAACTGAAGATCGTTATTCATTAACGGAATCTCAAAGCTTTAAAAGATTCGACTATCGCTCAGCCTACTGTATTCCCATATTCCCCTTGTACCTACAAGGAAATAAGCAATAAGATAGTACAAGAGTAGAGAAACTCATGTGACTGCAGCACATTGACCCTGATGACCTTTGCGTCGCCATATTTACAGTAGTTTATTATAAAGGGATACTGCAGAGCGAGTGTATTTACAAATTCATAACGTCATAACGATGTTGACTACTGAACTTTCCGCTGTCGAAGCCGCAATAAAAATCAACGTTTCATCAAAACACAAGGCTCAGCATTTTCGTGCGCACACCCCCCCCCCCCCCACAGCCCGGTCGCTGGGCTATGTCCCTAGTGACATCATCAAATGAATGTTACAATTACATTGTTGGTTAGCTTCACGCAACAATGCTATGTGGTGGAGCGAAACGATGCCCCACACATACACCCTCTGTACTAAGTCTGGTTACAAAGAGATCCTAGCGGTTGCGGTCTGCGATAGTCATCTGCTGGATTTGGAACACTTGCTACAGTGTTATATGCACTATCGATTTATAGCAAAGGGCTCATTTCATGGTTACTTAGACTATAGCCCAACTGTGGTGATACATTAGGAAACTCACTTTCATACACTTAATTATATTTATAGACTGCCTAATGGAGGCTTAGGGGCATTGCATCAACTTTCATTCGTTGCTTATCAAAAATACAAGCATTGCCCTGGAAGCAATTCCTACTTTTTCTGCTACTTCTCTCTAATAGGGAAAGTATTGTATTCCACCCAAAATGTGTGTGTGTGTGTGTGTGTGTGTGTGCGTGCGTGTGTGTGTGTGCGTGCGTGTGTGTGTGTGTGTGTGTGTGTGTGTGTGTGTGTGTGAACAGGATAACTCAAACAAAAAGTCTGTTAGAACCCAAACTTGGTGTTAAAGGTTTAATATTTCTCAAGGATGGGACAGGAAGATCTTGAAGAAAATTTCTCAATCCTAAACCACCCTTTTCATGGAAATTTTTTTCCAAATTTTTTTTCCCTCAAAAGTAGCTCTTAACAATTTTGATTAAAATGGTATATGTTTAGGATATTATGGCAAAGGAAATGTATATTTTGAGGTCGCGAAGGCCGCATAATTAGCCCACCCTCCAGTACTGCACCCCAGCAATGACGCCTTTAGTGGAAAGAGATGGGAGACGTATTGACTGGGCGCCAAGCCTTGGCCCTTCATGGACTGTTGCGCTAGGGGTTTAGTTTTCAAACGCATGTTTTGAATTTTCTGACAAAATAATTTTTTAGACAGTTGGTAGTAAAAGTCGGACATTAAGCAGTTTACGATAGTGTTAATACCACTTGGTGCTCAAAATCTGTTAACACCCCGATAGTGCCAACTTTGGTTTCTTACAGAATGTGACTATGGACTCATTCAAGTAGGTGAAGAATCTCAGTTATACAATTCTTATATAAAATGGCGAGTCATTTCAATGTTAATATGGACTGTGCTGAACCTATTGAAGTAGCGGAATGACTGAAATTAGAATAGTTATCCAAAAAATCAAGGAAGCAATACGACGTTGCATGCAACATATTCTGGACTGGTGCAAGATGAGATACTTTATCCGGAGATGTAGTTATTATTCATCTGAGAAGTGCACTATTGCTATTTGCCAGAATTTTGCAACACTTACAGACGTTCTCAAATACGAGGTCGTTATACAACTTTTTGATCTCTTTGCCGTGCAAACTGAGGAAAATTTCAAAGCTATCCCATAGTGTGCAGGCCTTAGTGTAGTGTATTGGGATGTTGCCCTTAAAGCCACAAGATAAATTGTACAAATGTATGTTTCTCGCTATTAGCTGTAAGCTATTGTGTGTCCCCTTGAAGCAAAATGCTGTCCTGTGCTGTGCATGCAGATCTGCAGCCAGCCGAGCAGTAGCACCACCTCATTTTATTGCTCCTCATTATTTTCACCACAACTGCACTCCTACACTCAATTTAGCGCAGACAATAACAGTCACAGGCGAAAAGACCGCAACCAAACACGGCTTTACCCATTAAAACGCAATTATCTTTTACCATATCGTTCCGAAAAACAGTTACTAACAATAAATAATTTACATGCATAACAATAGCGGCACAAACCTCAGAACGATGCATCGTACATAACAGCCCGGAAGTCCTGCATTACCTCTCGCTGGAAACTCGTGCATTGCAAGCTCATGTTAGACAAGTGTACTAAACTTGTGAAACGTTTGTACTATAACCAAGACGACAATACTCAGTCACATGGGACGTTACAGGTTGGTGGAGGCACCGAGTATACACTATTATTAAATAGGGCTCGGATTTTTATGGACTAAAACGTCTGAAAAATGCATTTATGCGTGAAAATAACAAACATCTAACCTACTCGTAGAGCTTAAAACAAAATACCTAATATACCTACGTATTCACATGGCATTCTCTTCGTTTCTTTGTTGAAAATCCTCCCAAATGTGGGACACAGACGTTACCGGCTTGGCCATCCCACTCAGTGGTTTATAGAAAACTGAGTAGAGAAAGTCATGTAAGTGCAACACTTCAGATTTATAGCAATCGGTTATCTTAAGCGGTCCTGGGACTAAAATCTGAATTTTCTATATTTTTATAGTTATGAAATAAATACGTTGTACACTTAAGGGTGTTCAGTATTATAAACTACCACACAAAGTTCTAGCACAATCTGTCTTATCGTTTAGGGGGAATTAATTATTCAGTTTATTCACAATGTGAAAATACCTTAAGATTCAAAATATTCCATCTGCATCACAATAGTTTTATTATTTTATAAACAATGATTGCCCTGACCACCTCCGTAGCGCAGCTGGTAGCACACTTGTCTCTGACGCAAAGGACCCGGGTTCGATCCCCAGTACCAGCATTGGGATTGTATCCCCTCTGGGAGGTCTGGCATGGGGTGCACTCAGCCTCGCCAGGTCTCGGGGGCACCAATTGAGGAACTACTTGATGGAGAAGCAGCGGCTCAAGGTCGAGAAGGCCGTTTAACTAGCAGGGAGGGCTCGGGGCGTTTATCACGTTCCATCTTACAGTACTACACCGCAACAATGACGCCTGTAGTCTGCAGAGGTGAGGTCCCAGCGGCTGGGTGTAAGCCTTGGCCCTTCGTGGGCTGTGCTTTTTTGTTTTTGTTTTTTTTTTATAATTGCCCTACAAGTATGTACCACCAGTCTCTGGCGTTACTTTTAAAGTAATTGTTTGCTTTGGTATACACTGAAAATATTATTTTAAACTCTTTGTGCATTTCATTTATTTAAAGCTAAAAAGAAAAGTTCCGATTTTGAAACCAAAGACTGAACTTCAAGTCAAATAACTCGAGCACATGTTGGAAAAATTCCAGGAGCATAGCACAAAAATTAATGCGTATGGAGCAGAAAATGTATTAAAAATGTAAAGTCAAGAGAAACCAATTTTTCCACATAAATGCATCATGACCATTCTTGTTACACATTCTCTCTTTTATCTAGCAGTCTCTCTCCGCAGATTCATGTCTTAATCACTTCTTTCCCTTGCATTTGCTTGTTTTTTCGCCAGTTTTTTAAATATTTTGTCCAAATACTGAAAAAAAGCAGAAAATGTTGCGCAGATGACATTTAAAGCCCTTTAAAATAGATAAAATACAAGAATCTCTCTGCATCTCATGACTGAACATACACATGGACCTAAAATCGTCAGTTTGCTCAATTTTCAGTTGCTTAGCCCAAGAAGGAGGTAATAAAATACTGATCTAAATTTATCATCTGAAATACTGTATTTTAATGTGGGAAGAATTTTGATATAAAAGCTAATACTGCGTGCAGGACTCTTATTTGCTTTTGAAATCTAACAATTCCATTGAAGAATAAATCAGCTGTGCAATTCATCAACCAGTGATTTGTGTTAAGAAGGAACCTTGTCACACAAGTTTTATTGGAGACATATATGATTTAATGATCATAGATGTATTAATACGTGTCAAGGTGCAGGTCGTAAATCAAGCGAACAAAGGCTGTCTTAGTCTGCGAAGTAAGGCACGTAAAATTGATTGACACTACAGGCAAAGTGTGCCACTGAATAATCCAAACTGTTATATTCATGTTGCTGCCTCTATCCACAAGGAATAAGTGTAAGCTGGTAGAGTGAGAGAGAGAGAGTCACACTGTCGAATTATATTTATATGGACTATTTCATATATAGCTGCTTGTCCTGTATAATAGTGACCTAGCCTAGCTCCTTCTATTATCACAAGTAATATGATAATACGTGTGATCTAACTGATAAATTCTCAAGTAGAGTGAGAGAGAGAGTCACACTGTCGAATTATATTTATATGGACTATTTCATATATAACACCTTGTCCTGTATAATAGTGACCTAGCCTAGCTCCTTCTATTATCACAAGCAATATGATAATACGTGTGATCTAAGTGATAAATTCTCAGGTAGAGTGAGAGTGAGCCAGACTGTCGAATTATATTTATATGGACTATTTCATATATAGCCGCTTGTCCTGTATAATAGTGACCTAGTGTAGCTCCTTCTATTATCACAAGTAATATGATAATACGTGTGATCTAAGTGATAAATTCTCAGGTAGAGTGAGAGTGAGCCAGACTGTCGAATTATATTTATATGGACTATTTCATATATAGCCGCTTGTCCTGTATAATAGTGACCTAGTGTAGCTCCTTCTATTATCACAAGTAATATGATAATACGTGTGATCTAACTGATACATTCTCAAGTAGAGTGAGAGAGAGTCACAGTGTCGAATTATATTTATATGGACCATTTCATATATAGCTGCTTGCCCTGTATAATAGTGACCTAGCCTAGCTCCTTCTATTATCACAAGTAATATGATAATACGTGTGATCTAACTGATAAATTCTCAAGTAGAGTGAGAGTGAGTCAGACTGTCGAATTATATTTATATGGACTATTTCATATATAGCTGCTTGTCCTGTATAATAGTGACCTAGTCTAGCTCCTTCTATTATCACAAGTAATATGATAATACGTGTGATCTAACTGATAAATTCTCAAGTAGAGTGAGAGTGAGTCAGACTGTCGAATTATATTTATATGGACTATTTCATATATAGCTGCTTGTCCTGTATAATAGTGACCTAGTCTAGCTCCTCCTATTATCACAAGTAATATGATAATACGTGTGATCTAACTGATAAATTCTCAAGTAGAGTGAGAGTGAGTCAGACTGTCGAATTATATTTATATGGACTATTTCATATATAGCTGCTTGTCCTGTATAATAGTGACCTAGTCT
Organism: Tenodera sinensis; assembly: GCA_030765045.1. Taxonomy (NCBI): domain Eukaryota; kingdom Metazoa; phylum Arthropoda; class Insecta; order Mantodea; family Mantidae; genus Tenodera; species Tenodera sinensis. Next base: position 3,911,296 of record CM060961.1, on the reverse strand, counting down.
AGCTCCTTCTATTATCACAAGTAATATGATAATACGTGTGATCTAACTGATAAATTCTCAAGTAGAGTGAGAGTGAGTCAGACTGTCGAATTATATTTATATGGACTATTTCATATATAGCTGCTTGTCCTGTATAATAGTGACCTAGCCTAGCTCCTTCTATTATCACAAGTAATATGATAATACGTGTGATCTAACTGATAAATTCTCAAGTAGAGTGAGAGTGAGTCAGACTGTCGAATTATATTTATATGGACTATTTCATATATAGCTGCTTGTCCTGTATAATAGTGACCTAGTCTAGCTCCTTCTATTATCACAAGTAATATGATAATACGTGTGATCTAACTGATAAATTCTCAAGTAGAGTGAGAGTGAGTCAGACTGTCGAATTATATTTATATGGACTATTTCATATATAGCTGCTTGTCCTGTATAATAGTGACCTAGTCTAGCTCCTTCTATTATCACAAGTAATATGATAATACGTGTGATCTAACTGATAAATTCTCAAGTAGAGTGAGAGTGAGTCAGACTGTCGAATTATATTTATATGGACTATTTCATATATAGCTGCTTGTCCTGTATAATAGTGACCTAACCTAACTCCTTCTATTATCACAAGTAATATGATAATACGTGTGATCTAACTGATAAATGTCACTTTATTTTTAGCTTTAACACATAACCTTTCATCTGAAAAGTACACTCATGGTTAAAGGAACAGCTGCTAAAACACAACTGGCGAATTCAAATAGTGATGGGTGTGCTTGTGTGTATGCGTGTGTTGTTGTAAGTGCGTGTTTGTAGGTTTGTGTCTGTTTATCGGTGTGTTTGTCTGTTTGTCTTTTGTGTGTCTGTAAGCTGTTCTTGGTTCTTAAATCTTCCAAAGATGCGGCGCTAGCATTTTCAAGGAAATTTCATTTTATCAAGAATGGCTGCAATATACCAGACTTAAGGTATTTTCATGATAAATGAATTGTATATCTTGAATTTTCTGTGAATTCTCTCGGAGGTCCACTTTGTTCTGAATGACTTTTGTTTAACTGATAAACTGTAAGAGATGCACAAAATATTACTGGACAAACATGTAGATCTCGTTAAACTCATATTCCCCTTGTACCTAAAAGAAAATTACTTGCAGGATAATTTGTACAAATTTTTATCTGTATGATCATGAAGTATATTTATGAAATATACTTGTAGTTGATATAGCTGGCCCTGTGGAATATACGTCACAACTCTATATGTTGTCTTGTGTTATTCCATGTTGAGGAATTCTAAGCCCTGTAACGAGCGTCACTAACACATCGATATGCGTTTTGAGGCCCTCTGAATAAGATACACAGTTGTTGTGTAGTGAGATTTGATATGCCTCTTAAGGTTTACCAGTTATGCAAACGCCATCCAGAGTGAAAAGGAATACATAGACTATAGCCAGAAAATTAAAAATATGCAGTTCATTTGTCACGAAAATATCTTAACCATATAGTATTTTAATAAAAAGTGGCTAGAGCCATTTTCCAGAAAACTAAAATTTTCCATGTAAAGGGTCGTTCAGGGTGGAGCAAGATTCTTGAAAATCTGCCAGTCGTACTGATAAAAAATGTTAAACTTAAATGCCAACTTTGATTTTTAACCGAGTTTTCGTTTTTTAGTTAAGCTTTCCGCTGGCTGACACACACACGCACATACATACATACACACACATACACGCACACGCACACACATACACACGCACAGACATACACGCACATATATACACACATACACGCACACACATACACGCACACGCATACACGCACACACATACACGCACACACATACACACGCACACACATACACGCACATACATACGCATGCACGCACACGCATACACGCACACGCACACACATACACACGCACATACACGCGCACACATACACGCACACGCACACACATACACACGCACACACATACACGCACACGCACACACATGCACACATATATACACATATACACGCACACACATACACGCACATACATGCACACGCATACACGCACACACATACACGCACATATATACACATATACACACACACATACACGCACATACATGCACACACATACACGCACACACATACACACGCACACACATACACGCACATACACACATGCACGCATACACATACACGCACACGCACACACATACACACGCACACATACACGCACACGCACACACATACACGCGCACACATATACATACACACATACTCACGCATAGGCACACACACATGCACGCACCTATACACATACACACACAAACACACACATACACGCACACACGCACACACATACACGCACACACATACACACGCACACATACACGCACATACACACATACACGCACACACATACACACGCACACACATACACGCACATACATACGCATGCACGCACACGCATACACGCACACGCACACACATACACACGCACATACACGCACACGCACACACATACACGCACACACATACACGCACACGCACACACATACACACATATATACACATATACACGCACACACACATACACGCACATACATGCACACGCATACACGCACACACATACACACGCACACACATACACGCACATACACACATGCACGCATACACATACACGCACACACATACACACGCACACACATACACGCACACTCACACACATACACGCGCACACATATACATACACACATACTCACGCATAGGCACACACACATGCACGCACCTATACACATACACACACAAACACACACATACACGCACACACGCGCACACGCACACGCACACGCACACACATACACGCACACACATACACATACACGCACATACACACATACACGCACACACGCACACGCACACACATACACACGCACACACATACACATACACATACACGCACACGCACACACACGCACATACACACACATACACGCACACACATACACGCACACACATACACGCACATACACACATACACGCACACACGCACAGGCACACATACATGCACACATACACACGCACACACATACACGCACATACACACATGCACGCACACAATTACACGCACACACATACACGCACACATACACACATACTCACGCACAGGCACACACACATGCACGCACACATGCACGCACACACATACACGCACATACACACATGCACGCACACAATTACACGCACACACATACACGCACACATACACACATACTCACGCACAGGCACACACACACATGCACGCACACATACACACACAAACACACAGGATTCAGGGGACCTTAAAACATATTTCCGGTGAAATCTCGACATCAAATTTTTGGGTGGAATACAACACTTGCTCTACTTTACTCTACAAAAGGTAGTATTTGCGTGATATTGCTGCTGTATTTTTGCATGGAATACAACACTTGCTCTACTTTACTCTACAAAAGGTAGTATTTGCGCGATATTGCTGCTGTATTTTTGCATGGAATACAACACTTGCTATCGGTATGTGTCGACATGGACAGTTGGTGCATTACTGCTAAGTGCTGCATCCATCCATCGCTCTCTATGCAGTGTCAAAAGGAGACCCGTCGGTTGGCTGACTCCATTTCGGCTCTATTTGGGATTCATTGTGGTTTATCAGCTCTGTTACACCACGCCACACAGATCAAGGTAAACATTCGCAACGAGCGACATTCTCTACCGTTTTTCACACCACATCACTAGACATGATTATTTTACATCTTATTTGGACCATAACTGCATTTAAAAAGTTAACAATAATAGGATAGTAAAGTACAGACATGTTACAGGTAGAATTTCACACATTTCACACATCTTACTCCGGTATTTTAGAAATTATAATCCATATCGTTGTTTATTTCCTCTTACATTACTAAAATGCTTAACTTGGTCTAATGCCTTGAAAACTACATATATGTAAGTAAGGGAGGTATTGTATTCGACCGAAAAATTTGATTACCGGAAATACCTGTTTTGAGGCCCCGCTTAATCCAAAGAAGCAATTTGATAAAGAAATACCCGTCTGTGTCTATCAGCATAACTCAAAAACAAAAAGTAGTTTAAAAACCAAAGTTGGTATTTAAGTTAAATGTCTTTCAAGGAGGCGACACCAGGATTTTGAAGAAAATTCCTCCACCCTAAACTACCCTTTACATGGAAACGTTTTTTAAAATGTTACTTTTGTGAAAAATGGCTAACGAGTTTGATTAACATGCTATACGTTTAAGGTAGTTTCTGACAAGTGAAATATGTGTTATTCATTTTCTGAGTTTAGCCTATACAGCGCTGTTTACTCTTGATGTTTTGTATAACTGGTAAACGGTACAACAAGTCTTACTATGAAGTAGAATATTTCGAAAGTATTCCTTGTTATTTGTTTCAAGTTTACAATACTTACACTTTTATCTAATGGGATAACATGAGCATATTTGAAACATTTGTCTATCACTTAAACTCGGCTGTAATCTTATATTCCCCTTGTAACTACAAGATTAGTTAATAAGATAATTTGTTCAAATGTATGTTTCTATTAACATGGCCTAGATAGAGGAAGAAGTGTTTCTAAACATAGAGTGAGTAGAGAAAGTCCTGTGAGAGCACACACATGAGATTTTTCTTGCAACATTTTTGATTCAATTGAACTTTATCCTGGGCTGTGTCAAAGCGGTGATATCGTGCCTCGCGTATGTAAACACGACGACTGGGGGAAAAAGTACTCTAGTTTCAGGCGGTGCCTCGTAAACAATGCTGTAATTGCTTGACACAGGGCTTGGTGCAAAAATAATGTTAGTGGATATGACAGGGATTTGTTTTCAGGCTTCTGTTCCCCTGCTGGCTAGGCAACCCAACTGACAGCTCTGGTCTCTCTGTCTGGCTGGCTGTCTGGCTCTAAGGCGTTATCTTCCTCAAAGCAAGTCCACTGTACCTCTGTTTATCACCTATAGGCTTCAATAAAAACTAAACTGAGCACATGTCTCTCACTAGTCAGTCTCGTTTACTTTATCTCTGAATATGTTGTACATACAGGCGTTAAATTATCACCACCATTATCATCTTAGATATAAAATACGACATATAAATGCAACATTAAAGAACCTGATGTTTCAAATACTCTTGTACAAACTATTCCTACCAGACCCTTATTCCTCCATCTATTTATATTACTAAAGATAAACAATATGTTATTGCTAATTTTCTTTTAGATACAAGGAGAATATGGGATTTCAGTAGCCTAAGTTATAGTTAAATGTTTAAGGCGGTATGAGCATTCCAAAACTCACACAAATAACAAGGAATAACGCGAAAATGATTCACTCTACAAAACAGATATGACAAAAAGTGTGTATTTTAGCAAGGTCTACATCTTTTGTATAGTAAGATTTGGTCTATCTCTTAGGGTTTACCAGTTATGCAGAAATCATCTAGAGTAAACAGGAACACATGGGCTAGGAAAGATTTCACATAAAAATATATTAAACATATGGCATTTTAATGAAAATCATTAGGCCATTTTTGAGTAAATCAAAATTTTCGAAAAATGTTCCACGTAAAGCGTAGTTTAGGGTGGAGGAATTTTCTTCAAAATCTTCGTGTCGCCTCCTTAAATACCAGCTTAATTTTTGCAATTCACAGGTACTCCCATACACGGACGTTTATCTAAAATGCTTATTTTTAACTCAGAGAGCCTCAAAACACATTTCGTGGAATACAGTCACAAGGGTTTGTTCCTTGTCAGGGCGGAACAATCTGGTAGTTAAGGCTTGGCTGTCTTCACTGAAATCTCTCTCATTTGTTGGATTACGCCCTGCACAGTAATGTTGCGTGCTGGACAAACTATTTTACTTTCTCTATTGGTAAGTAAAGGAAGCATTTTTCCACCCAAAAATTCGATATCGAGATTTCACCAGAAATATGTTTTGAGGCCACCTGAATCCAGAAAAAGAAGCATTTTTAGAAAAAGGTCCGTGTGTGTGTTTGTGTTTGTGTGTGTGTGTGTGTGTGTGTGTGTGAATGTGTGGACAGCATAACTCAAAAATGAAAAGTAGGTTAGGAACCAAAGTTTGAATTTAGGTTTGTCTTTCAAGGAAACGACACGAAGATTTTGAAGAAAATTGCTCCACCCTAAACTACCCTTTACATGGAAAGTTGTTTGAAAATGTTTATTTTCTTGAAAATGGCTCTAACGATTTTGATTAAAATGACATATGTTTGAGATATTTTTATGACAAATGAAATGTATATCTTGAATTTTCTGGCTATAGCCCATGAAGGCCTACCGTTTCTGATTGACTTTTGCATAACTGGTAAATCATAAGAGATAGACCAAATCTTACTGTACAAAATATGTGTATCTTGCTAAAACACAATTTATGTCTTGATAACATTTTTGTAGGGTGAACCATTTCAGAGATATTTCTCGTTATTCGTGTAAGTTTTGGAGAAGTAAAACTTCTATGAAATGGAATATCGCTATTTATTTTTTATATGTTAACAGTGCAAAGAGAACGGAAATTGAAAGCTTTAAAATATTTGACTCACTCAAAGCCTACTGTAATCTCATATTCCCCTTGCACGTGCAAGAAAACGAGCAATAAGATAATTGGTACAAATGTTTATCTTAACTAACAAGAAGAGGATATAGGAATAAGAATTTGTAAGAATGGTTTGTACAAGAGTAGAGAAAGTCATGTGAGTGCAGCACATCAGATTTTTAAAAATATTCTCTTGGGATGTGGTTTTTAATCACTGGATAATTTCAAAAGGGACAGGGAAATAAATTGGCTGTGTAAGTGAGAAAGAGGGATATGAAAAGGGTTGGAAGCCATAGCTTGACTATAGAAACGGCCATGATTAGCTCGAGCATATGCACTACACGAGGGCACACGTCCTAGAGAATAATACGTACGTCCGATGGGCACTAGACACGCAAACTGATCCACCCCTGAGCAGAGCAAAAAGCTGACTCACTAGTAATACAGACATTTGTTGCCTCATTCATAGTGGCTCAGTTTGTGTTTAAAGTCTGGTAGGTGTGAACATACAATGAAGATTCAGAGAGAACATTTAATTGCAATTATTTTGTACGACTTCAAATGTGACACAATGAAACACAGTCTATTGAATGTTTGAGAGGGAATGTTCTCTGTCACGTGACTCTGTGTTCCACTGGTTTGTAGGGGGCGGCAATCTCTTAAAGATGAAGAGACGGCAACATGACCACAATGATTAGGGAAGATCAAAAACTAACCTACAAGGACTTTATGAATTAGGTTTCAGCCTTCCTTCATGAACACCCTGTATCAGCTCACACCGCTAATGTAACATCCACCCTATAGTCCTATGCACCATCTTCCTGTTCTCTATGGTGAAGAGCTCACCCTGAAGAAGCAGTTTGAAGAACAGTTATCTGCAGTGACGTGAATACCTCCACAAGTGGTTCAGAACACTGCATACAGTACCAGGGAGAATACTTTGAGAAACTGTGATAAAACATTTCTGTAACTGTTTATAGCGATATATCATTTTGTTACGTTAAAAAGATAATTCCGATATCAGAGAGAAAAACGACTAATCAGATCTAGGGCCATTTTTTATTTGTGGCAGTGTACTGGTGAAGTTTGAAAAGGCCTAAACTAGTGCAACGAAACGCCAAATCGAAAGCTGGTGCTTTTACCTCCAGTCAAAGGTTACTCGGGCAAAATTTGATGTGAATCCTTGTAACTGTGTAGATATGTAATCTTACAAAGAAATCGTCAAACCTCTGAGTTTTGTTACAAATATATTAAGAGCAAAAGCACAGAGAAGGTAAAGGGGAAACTGATACTATGGTTAGTTGTTGCAGTAATTAAATACGACTGAAACATAACGAAAGGGGAAAAGCCGTAAAAACAAGGCAGCCATATCGAATACCTCAAAAACACGGTTCGGTTTCATTGCCACAGATACAAAAGAATCAATTAGCAGTTTGATAAGGTCTAACAAAGAGGCAAACACAACAGAGCACAACCTGCTATTTATGGTCCATATCTGCTCCTGTTTCCCATGTTTAATACTTTCATTAAGGGGTGTACAAAATAGCTTTCTGTTTGCAGCATGACGTGGTCTATTGGGTGATACGACCTTCCACACTCCCTATTGCCCATCCAAAAATTGGATACAAACATGCCACTGGAAATACACGTTCTGAGGGCCCTTCAACAAAATAAAAGTATTGTTTAGAGCAGTGTGTGTGTGTGTGTGTGTGGGGGGGGGGTAATGAAAGGTTATGTTCACTAGCAAGGGTAAAATATATTTTCCCTGGTGTTAGCCATTTCCGAGGTATTCGTTGTTACTGGTTTCAATTTTTAGAAACTTGCACTCTTTGGAAATTGGAAGTGTTTGTTCTCTTTGAAATGCTTGAACGTCCAAACGTGAATTGCACTTTTGTTATTGGTTTGAATTTTGAAGAAGTTGTTTATTGTGCGGTGAAGGTTGAACAGCAGTTGGTAAGAAGGAATGTGTTGGCAAGCTAGGTGATAACGACTGGTGGGCACTAATGTGACTGGGGCGCCAGGTAAACATAAACAGCAAGGGCTGAGCAGCGCATCGCATCGCATCGCATCTCTTATAGCTGCAGGAACCGTTTTTATCACACTGCAGACGTGCTATATGCAAATGTTATGGAGATTTAGAAACTAATTCTAGCTCACTGCACACGTGTACAATTAGAAACATTGTTAGTGATCCTATAGGTACTTATAGTAATATTTTAGCCTTGGGCAAATTTCCACCAACGCGAACGAAGCGGAGAGAAAACCAGGAAAACCTTTATTGAAAGTTCCTATTCCTTCAATAAACCATACCTACGTGCCATACCAAATATCGCACGTATATATAACTTTTGTAGTATATATATGTACACTAAAAGTTTTTGAAACTTCCTAAATATATATATATATATATATATATATATATATATATATATAAATAAAGAAAAAAAAAACCTATCTTTAAATTTCCTTGTGTTTCTGTCTCTGAACATCATGTGTGAAAAACCAAAAGTCAGATAACAATCAAATTTGTTATTTCAGTTAAATATATTCCAAGAATACGACTGCTTTTTTTTTTTTTTTTTAAAAAAATACCCCATCCATCCCAAACTTCCCTTTACAGGGAAAAGTTTTCAAAATGTTTCATTTTCACGTAGGATCTAAGATTTTTTTATTGAATTATGATATGTTAAGATATTTTCCTGGCAAATGAAATATATATCTTGAACTTTCTCTGCAGTTTTCATTATTCTGAATGACTTGTATAGTTAATAAACTGTAAGAGATACACAAAATATTACCACACAACGTATTCAGTTATTTGTATTCTTCTAAAACGGGAAGTCGTTACTCGATACTATTTCTAAACATCTTGTGGTTATGCGAAGATGGGTAAGATATCACATAGCGACAAGTTGGAAGTTGGAGACATTCACTCCGATAGATTGCACCCTGTGTGTGTCTAGAATATCAAAGTATTATGTACAACGTATGTAAATGACAAATGTCCCTTACATGTTTGGTTTCTGTTGCGGAATTATGTTTGTTTTGAGATCCTTTCCACAATATGTCGACACAGCTCCAAGGTGCATACGGATTCTCACTACTCTGTCACTACGGTTTACCCTTTGCTCCATGGTTACTTTAAATAGAGGCAGCATTATGTTATGTACTCAAATTTAATACCGATATTAATAATATATACAAGTTTGAGATCCCCCAAGTCCCAGAGAAAGTAGTTTTCAAAAATCTAGTGTGTGTCAGTGAAAAGCATAACTCAAAGCGAAAAATTCCGTTAAACACCAAAGTTGGTATTTAAGTTTAATATCTTGTCTTGTGTGACTTGAATATTTTAAAAAGAGAGAGAGAATACTCATTCCAAACTACCCCTTTGATGGAAAATATTTCCCTGCCTAACAGGACTGATTTGGTCCAAATTAGCATATATTTCAGATATTTTCATGATAAGATATTTATTATTTAAGGCAAATTTGAGCCTTCATACTGGGGGAATTTCAGAGAAGCAACTATTGTTATTTAAATAAATTATATCCATTGAGAGCTAAGTTATTCTTATAACAAGGTTAAAATATTTATATTGCCGAAAGTTTAAGACATTTCAAATATATTTATCAAGGTAGTAACTCCACGCATTTAAATATTTCTTTGTGCACTGAGTAATATATTGGCGGACATGCAACATTTGTATTGAAGTTATTTCCAATAGTCTTCTTTAACCTCATGGCCCAAGGGACTGAAGAAGAAGAAGAAACTGAGATGAAAGGAGGTCAGTAGGTCGAGTTATTACCTTAAAAAGGAACCTACGGAATGTCTGTATTGCATGCAAAGCAAGATACCTATCAGAAAGTATATGACTCAAATTAGATGAAAGTTTTCGTCGCAAATAACTTTGCATTCATGAATTTGATGAGATATATACGGAAAAGGGCGCGATTTACATATTTATGAAGATGTTTGTAAAATCGAGGCAGACTTTTATAGGTACATACAAATATGAGATGAGTCAAAACTTACAGCTTTGGTGAATCAGTCTGAGTACGAGATTAAAGAATTTCTGGTTTGTATGACAGAACTCTCTTCCATTCTTTGTGCAACGTGCACGTGATTAGACATTTTAACATACAACTAGACCGCAGAGTTTTAGGTCCTAAAAGCTTAAGTTTTAGGCCTGTAAATTGGGCACTTACATTTTCTTTAGGCTCTAAGCAGGGTGGGAAGGAAGGCGTTACCGTCCCTCTCGTCCCCACCACTGTCTTTCAACAGTCACGTGGCACTGTAAACAGAGCAGTATTAGCTGGGAGAACAAGTACTTACACCAAACAACTGATATGAACGATTCATTTACATAGGAATTTTTGGTGGCCCAAGATGAACTGCAATTAGAATTAACCTTCAAAGCAACACGTTATTGGGCAGTTCAGGAAAACATGGTTTGGATTTATACACATTACTGCACCTGTTTACAAGCGAATTACTGGCCATGTTTGGTACCTACTGTTTATCAATGTGAAGAACTGTAGACATTGAACAAGATCCTACTGCGAATAAACATTTTGAACGTGTTGTACATCTAGTTTGCAGCCGGACAAGAAGCCAGCAAGGAAACGAACCGTGAAAACTAGGGGAGTGATTACTAATAGAACGTAGGTACATTATAAACAATTTCAATACATATAACTTATAACGTTTATTTTTGAGAATAGAAACTTTTAAATGTGGTAAGACAGTGGTTTCTGATACAGTGAGCCGTCTAGCATTGTCCCTATGTCCCTCTCTCATATTCTCTACTGTCAACTCTTGACTTCCAAAGTATGCATTTGATGACGTCACAACATACGTTTCACCCGGAACCCAAATGGCAGCCTCTCTTTTTACCTGCCGCATAGAAGGAAACAGGGAGGGGTGAAGCAGTTCTCATCTTGCCAGCCCTGCTCTATAGTCTCTAAAACTACTTTGAAAGTCAATGTCAAAGCATTTCAAATATTTTATTAATATTGAACACTAAAGTATATGAGTTATACATTGCACGGATGCACAATCAATAAAATGATACCACGATTTATTATTAAACTGTATTAAGTACCACTGTTTTAAACATTTAAAACACCATTGGGTCCAATTTATGGCACCGAGCACGAAGGTTTAGGCGGTGCTGAATCCAAGATGGTAGCTTCGAAGATTTCCATATAGAAGTTTGCAATAACCGGGATGAGAGGACTTCTCATTGCATTCTCTGTTCGTACTGAAAGTACGTAGTAGATAGAACAAGAGCGTCGTGCTTGAGCAGTGTTACGACTTCACTGACTGGGACCATGCAGGCTGGTGGCGCTGTCATTTGGAGTCCGGAGAATCAACCTTGACAGAATTCCTCAATCACCTCAACACTCTCAATAATTAAATACAGTTCATCATGGAAAATTGCCTTTTTTGGACGTCACTTAGGCCACAAAGTGTACCGAACACCGACCCATACGGACCGCGACCTTCACCACCCGAAACAAAAGCGCGCTATGATCAAAACTCTGGCAGACCGCGCCACACGCGTCTGTGAACCACAATATTTAAATCAAGCATTTCAACACTTAGACAAAGCACCGCCGTCAAATGGCTTAACAAAACGAGAAATGAAGAGAGCACTACACCCTAAGAGAAGTTCCACCAACACACAACAGGAAGGGCAAGACTCTCAGATCAGTCTCGGACCGCATTGGCAAGCCACGGCATCGATACCGTCTGTGCAGATGTGCAATATCCTCAGCGGCAGTAAAACATGTTCATGTGGCAAAGTATGGGTCAGACAGAAAAATCTGCAATTGCAAAACATGCCACCGTCAAAGAAGGGGAACAAGAGCATTCTGGCATCTATATCCATGATTATTCTCGCTGATTCCGTGAAGCCATTGAAATACAGAAACAAAAACACCAATCGCAAAGAGGAAGGCCTTAAACTAAAGAGAATATGGCAAGCAGCACTGACAAAAGTCAAAATCAAGAACTCCACCGAAGTCACAGCAAACCGCCAACACAAGTCGAGCCCACTGCCCAACCGGACCAATCATTACAGACCCAGTCCACGGAGGAGCAACCAGCACAGTTGCTGTTGAAATCTCCACTGAAGATGTCTGCCGCAGTCGCAGACGAAACGTCTGGGAGAAGACTACGGCCCACAAGCACGGATTACACTGTATCTAATAATAATAATAATAATAATAATAATAATAATAATAATAATAATAATAATAATAATAATAATAATAATAATAATAATAATAATAATAATAATAATAATAATAATAATAATAATAATAATAATAAATTGTGCATACACATACATCTTTATTACAAGACTGGCAAAACCTAACTTTAGCGCATGGTAGATAGTTGAAACATTGTCGAACTAGTGAAGATTTTGATGTAGGTATCGATTTTGCTCACTTCCACTGAACTAAGTTAACGCATCTGATGTTAGGTATGGGTCAGCAGCCCTTGTGTCCTTTACAATTGGCAAAAGGAGAGAGGCTGCACTTTTAAGTATGCAGACATATTTCTGTCTTGTTCTCAACATTCCATGGTCTTTCTAGATTATTTCCAGCTCAACAATGCTACTGCCTTCTGATTTAAAAGAAACTAAAGTTCAATTGACTTGCCATAAAATAAGTCAAAATAGTCTGCAATTCCTAAATAGGCATCTTTAGGCACCATAAAGGTGATTTTAATAGACATGAATAACGATAACATATAAATGAAACAGATGTTTGTAGATACTTGTCAAGAAGAATAAAGGTTTAAAGTTCCGCGGTCTGGAGTCTTGAACACACCAAACTGTACAATTTTCTCAAATTCAAATGTTTGCGTCTAAACCGTTTGAAATATAAAGACAAGTTTAGGAATTGATGTTTAATAGTGCACCAAATTTCATGCCTAATTGACAATTTACTGAGCACATATTCATTTTTGTACTAAGTGCATACTCTAAATAGAGCAAGTATTGTATTACATATAAAAATCAAATATCGAGATTTAACTGGAAATATTTGTTTTGAGGCCCTCTGAATCGAAAGCTATGATTTGTAGAAAAATGTATGTGAATTGCGTGTTGTGTATGTTTGATAACGTAGGCCACATAAGGGCAACCCTTAAACTAACCATCAAGTTACATACATGTATATACACACTGTAGAATACCTTTTACAGTTCAAAATATCGATTTTCCTGAAAACATTGGATGCAATTTCGGAAAACGCATGGATGTTTTGAGCTACCAGAAGTTAAACATACATAAGGTAAAATTGGGCTTCATTGCCAAAATGGGCACTTTTAGGTGCTATTACAACACTAATTTAGGTACAAAATTAAATTATTTTGTTGTTTAACGATGCTGTCAATTGCCAGGATCACATCAGCGCCGCCGGTGTGCCGGAATTTCGTCCCGCAGGAGTTATTTTACATGCCAGTAAATCTACTGACATGGAGCTGTCGTTTTTAAGCACACTTAAAAACCATCGGCCTGGGCCGGGTTTGAACCCGCGACCTTGGGATCAGTAGGCCAGCATCTAACCAACTGAGCCACCCTAGGTACAGTTTCATATGAAACGTTTATTTGCAGGTTTTATGAAATTATTGTTTCAGCATTAAGAAAGGTTTTTACCTAAAATCCGAAGTTAAGTTTTTATAATAAGTGATAGTGAAGGCGATAATTGTAATAATGATGATGGCAATCCCGATGGTGAATCTAAAGGGAAACGCCATGTTTGTTGTTTTACACTATTAAGTACCCTTAAATTATACTTGTAAATCTAGTTTTGATATTTGCAGCTGTGTTAGAGGCCACCTATAGGCAGTGTTTAGGAACTATGGGTTACAGAGTTGGGAAGCTGGAACACGTCATTTGGTTAATGAAACTGTCTTTCTGCCTGAGAGAGAGTGAGAGAGTTAGAGAGAGACAGTATGTTTTCATTACACCATGTTTATCAGATAGCTGAGATATGCATGTTTACAACTATTCCAAATGTTTGTCAGCAAGCAACATCACGGAGCACAAAATTATAATTTATATATTGCTTTTTGTAGCTATCATCTCAGTTAAACAATTTACACAAAATATTAAAAACACCAGTGAACATTTAAGGTATTTAGAAGTTTAAAAATCTGACGCGTTGCATTCACATGACTTTCTCTACTCTTGTACTAACTATTCTTACGAACTCTTATTCCTATATCTTCGTCGTGTTACTTCTTATTGTTTACTTTCTTGTAGGTACAAGGGAATATGAGAATACAGTAGACTCTGAGTGAGTCAAATGTTATTAAAGCTTTATTTCCGCTCTCTTTGTACGGTAATCTATAAAAAGGTAAATCACTATCTTCCATTTGACAAAAGTTAATTTCAAAATTCACACACATAACAAGGAATATCTCCGAAATAGTTCACTCAAAATAAAAAAATTAAAAAAATAAAAAATCACCTGGTATAAATGGTGTGCTTTAGTAAGATCATTATTTTGTATAGTAAGACTTGGTGTATCTCTTTCGGTTTAGCAGTTATGCAAAAGTCATCCAGAGTAAACAGGACTAAATAGGCTATAGCCAGAAGACTCAAAATATACATTTAATTTGTGATAAATAACTATTCCTGTAAATTGCTTTGTTTTATGTGGTATAGCAACATTTGTTCGTCTCTGTGCTGTGTTGGTAGTGTCCCTAGTTCGAATCTCGGTTACGGCGAATATTCACATGAGTTCTGTTATCCTGAGAAGCCGAATTAGGGTAATTTTATCCTCTATGGACCTCAGGCTCATTCCCCTAAATCGTCCGATATATTACGTTGGAGAACGTTAACATAGAAGCAGTTAAACATATTTATTAAAAAAACAAAACAGGGTATTTATGTTCTATAATTTTAGTTAATAAGCAACCCGATTTTTTAAAACACAAACATTGAAACTCTAAATCACTTCAAATTCCTGTAGAATATTCTAAGTTCGGAATGAAAAGTTAAAGTGCGAATGGGAATGAAATGCCAAATTTCCAATTCTTTTATTATATACTATACTTCAACATAGATGTACTCACTCACTCTCACTCCCTCACTCACTCACTCCCAATCGGAAACATACCTGTCTGCTAGCTGGATTCCAGCATTCGTCACGTGACGTCACGTCACGTCCAATATTATCCAACTGTTTTGGATTCCAGTTGTGTGGAAGACGCTGGAATCTATCTACTTGAAGCATTATACGTATCTCGTAACAAATACCTACACACAGAATGAAAAGGAGGGTTAAATAAGTTTTCTGCCGCTTTTCAAAGAAAGGTAGCGCTCGATGTTCTAAAATAATGATGTTAATGATCATGATAGTAATGATTATGATGCCAATATTAATGGTGATAGCATGATGATTTTTTTTTTTTTAAATTAACGTCCTCCAACATAGCGTCATATCGGACGGTGAGTGAATGAAATGGGTGAAATGATGCTCAAATGAGCCCGAGGTCCATGGAGCTTTAAGTTACCCGACATTCGTCTTCTCAGGATAAGGGAAAACCTCGGAAAAAACCTTACCCTGATAACTTACCCTGATAACTTACCCTAAGCGAGATTCGAACTCGCGACCTCTTGAACGTGAGGCAGACACGCTAACCATCACGCTACCGAGGCGGGCGGCATGATGATAGTAATGATGTCGATGGTGATGATCATGGTGATAGTAATCGTGATAACGGCGCTGGCATTGATGATAAGGACAATAATAATGATTATGGTGATAGCGATGAAGATAATGATGCTGATAGTAACCACAGTGGTGATAATGATAATCCTAATGATGATAATCCCGATGATGCTAATGGTGATTATGATGATAATGAATAACAACAATGTTGATGATAGTCGTCGTCGTCGTCGTTAAAATAGAGACGATGGTTGAAACATTAACATACGGTTTCGGTTGCTTGTCCCACGGTCGGCAGGGCAGGGCGTGGTTTCGGCGCCGGCTGGCGTGTGCCCAGTTGGAGAGGAAGGATACTAATTGTCAACTTATTAGACATCTTTCAGGGTGGTTCAGTTGGTTAGGTTCTGATCCCAAGGTCGGGGGTTCAAACCCATCCAAGACCGATGGGTGAAGCAACAGTCCCTGTCAGTAGATTCACTGCCATGTCAAAGCGTCGTTAACAAACACAGTATTTGTTAAACTTGCTAATTTTATCGAGATGCGAGTAGAATGTACCAGAATTCGTTTGTTTATTTGAATTTTCGAGAAGCTACCGCTGAAAGTGTGACGTAGGATTGCTGCTTAGCAAGTTATTGTCACGAGTAGTAGATATTTATGTGAGAGAGGTCCTGATTTCGACACTCAAGAGAAAAGAGCTAAATTGCAGCGCTTCCTAATTTGTTTCATACGTGAAGAGTAGAATGCGATTCATATAGGATCGTGAATACACAAACACTGCCCAGATAAAATATGATTTGAAGCTTTCCTGGCGACGAACATATTCAAGATGTTCTCGGTCTTCGAGCCAGGTGTAGTGATGCAGAGCCATCGGTGTTTCGGGAGTGTGCATCTCTGCCATCATCAGGATGATGAATGACTAGCAAGAGTAAAGGGACCAGTATGTGGAGGTGATTCGACGTTCCGACGGAATCTGTGTTTTCTGAGGAGCCGGTTGATTTCCAACTTTAAGGCTGGTTTCCAGGAGGAACTAAACTGCAATCGTCACTATACCTGGCTCGAAGCCCGAGAACACCTCCAACACTACACAGAAGCGCTTGTTAAGATATTTCCACATTTTCGCAAACATTTTCTTAAATTAACAATTTTACATCGACTACACATTTTCCTCAATCCTTTAAGGAACTATAAAGCTAATAAGGAGGTCACCCCTTAGTAAACTAAAGTAGAAATTTATTAAGGCTTCCTTTATGTCGCAAAGGGGTTGTCGGAGGGTAAACTAAAAGACTTTATTATTAGCTCATAAAAAATGTATCGTAAAATAATCTTAGTGTCGGCATTCATCATATTCCAAACTGTTTTGCTACCAATTCATCAACGAACCCTTATGTTAATATGAATAATATATCAAACGCCGGGGAGGAGAAAGGGGTGAGAGGGTTGAAAGTTATGAAACCCGGTGGTGGTCGAGATTGGACGTATAACACAACTGCGGAAAGAAGAGCAAGCTGAATTCTGCTACACCGGCGACTAGAAACTTGACGGAGTTGCATCTACTCCACGTTGAACATATACCAGAACCACTTTAAACTTTTTTTTTTTGAAATCAACTCATAATATTTTATTGTTTCATTCTACTCACCTTTCATTAATGCATTTTTTAAATCCAAAGTCAGTTCTTAAAGCAATGATGTCACTCTTGCTGAGACGTTTCCGAAACAAGGTTTTGCTTCATGTGATAACTTAAACGTTATTCCACGTCTTTTACATTTAATTTTTGTAAGAAAAGGAGATGACAAGGTGCCAGGTGAGGGCTGTATGGTGGACGTACCATGGTGTTAGTAAACCCTTGCAGCCACAGTAGGGCATCAATCTGATAGTGCTATGACCTGCTTTACCCCGGACTTCCGTAGGGTTACATTATTTTCTAAAGAACCATTAAGGCGATTCATTTTTACTTTCAGAGGCCCCGTGAGTGCAAACAGAAGAAGGTCCGGGCGCGCGCGCGTGTGCGCCTGCAAACAGCGTAACTAGAAAACGAAAAGTTGGTTGAATAGGCTTAATATCTTCCAAGAATGCTACACCAAGATTTTGATACAAATTCCTCCACCCTAAAATTTTTCGAAAATTTTGACTATCTCGGAAATGGCTCTTGACGATTTTCATTAAAATGCTATATGTTTAAGATACCTTTATAACAAATGAAATGTATATTTCGAATTTTGTGGCTATAACCCATGTAGTCCATTTTGCTCTGGATGACTGTTGCATAACTGGTAAACTTTAAGAAACAGAACATATCTTGCTAAAACACACAGTTTATGTCAAATGATCTTTTTGTGCAGTGAACCATTTCGGAGATATTCGTGTTTTGCAATACCTGGACTTTTCTCAAATGGAAGATGTTATTTACTTTTACATCCCGTGACAGTCCAAAGAGAACGGAATTTCAAAGCTTTAAAAGATTTGATTATCACTCAAAGTCTACTGTATTCTCATATTGCCCTTGTACCTACAAGAAAATTAGTAATCAGATAATTTGTACAAATGTTTATGTATATTAACACGAAGAAGATATAGGAATAAGAGTTTGTAAGAATGGTTAGTACAAGAGTAGAGAAAGTCGTGTGAGTGCAACACAGATTTTTTTATTGTATTCTGTTTTTGTTCTAGGTATTCTGTATCCATGTGGTCAATTTCACTGGGGGACAGGTGATTTTCATAAATTAATATATAAAATGGAGTGTACCCCAAAACGAACACCTCTAAAAGGCAGTTCCGTCAGAGTTTTATTTCTGACAAATTCACTCGTTTTTCCTTACATGAACGTGTTCTGAAATTTCTTGAGGGTTTGAAGTATTGCAATGGTCAAACGGAAGGTCAGAAAATGGGGTTTGGCGGAGAGGGTGGGTGGGTGGGTGGGTTCAAGAGGTGTAGAGAAGGGAGAGAGCCATAAAAACATCCCTACACGGGAACGGGGACGGGGACGGGGGAGATTACTGCGGAATATATAACGGCGCTTCGTCCCTTCGTTCGTTCAACGCTAATAAAAATGTTCAAGCTGCGCTGTGATCTGATAGTGCGGCATGTACCTACGCGGAGAATTCCACAAATACCTGTATGCCCTGCACTTCTGTATATCTTATCGCAAATATCTGCTAATTTTCTATTTTGCAAAAATTACTAAAATACTTCCATTTCACAGCAGATATTCGGTGGAGAGATCTAAACTGAAATGCATATCTTTGAGGTCTTCTGAATCCAAAAAACCTGATGTGTTGCACTCACATGACTTTCTCTACTCTTGTACTAACCATTCTTACAAACTCTTATTCCTATATCTTCTTCGTGTTAGTTGAGATAAACATTTGTACAAATTATCTTATTGCTTATTTCCTTGTAGGTACAAGGGGAATATGGGAATACAGTAGGCTTTGTGCGATAGTGAAATCTTTTCAAGTTTTGAGATTCTGTTCTCTTTGCACACTTAACATATAAACAAGATGAACAACGATGTTCCATTTCACGAAAGTTTTGTTTTCCCAAACTCACATACATAATGAGGAATATCTCCGAAATGGCTCACTCTACAAGAAAATTTATTGGGACATAAATTGTGTATTTTAACAAGATCTACATTTTTTGTATAGTATGATTTGGTCTATCTCTAACGGTTTACCAGTTATACAAAAGTCGTCCAGAGTAAATACGACTACAGGGGCTATAGCCAGAACATTGAAGATATACATTTCATTTGTCATACAAATATCTTTAACATGACATTTTAATAAAAATCGTTAGAGCCATTTTCAAGAAAATACAAATTTTCGAAAAATTTTCCATGTAAAGGGTAGTTTAGGGTGGGGCTATTTTCTTCAAAATCGTCGTGTCGCATCCTTGAAAAACATTAAACTCAAATACCAACTTTGGTTTTCAAGCTACTTTTCGCTTTTGAGTTATGCTGTCCACACACACACACACACACACACACACGCGCGCGCGCGGAGCTTTTCATAAAAATGCGTTTTTTTCGATTCAGGGGTTCTCAAAACATATATTTCCGGTGAAATCTGAAAGTCGAATTTTTGGGTGAGAAAGTAAGTAAAAGTTGAAGTAGATTTTGAACTTCTCCAGGAATGGCCAAAGGTCTCTCTTTGGAGAATCTTGCGCAGTGAGCGGCAATGCCTCACTCCACTCATCAGTCGGACGGACAGACAGGGATACAAACAAGCGATTCCATGGCAGTGTCTATTTCCAGGGATTGTCCTCAGAAGACCTCTTCTTTGAAGATGATTTTTGCATAAATGGTAAACAGTAACACACGGACAAAAGTTTACTAAATATAAAATATAACTGGCGGAAACACAATTTATGACAAATACTTCGTTTTTCTTTTGAGTGAACTATTTCTGATATGATAATCTTTATTTCTTTGAATTTGGCAATAAGTGTGTTTTCTTCAAATAGGATTATGCTATTCGTTTTTTATCACTTGGCCTTGTAAAGAGAACGGAATTTGAAAGGCATCGCATAGCAACCAGCTCTTAAATCATTTCACTATCACTTAAAGTGTACTGTATTCCTACAATCCCTTTGTACCTACAAGAAGATAATTTCTGAAAATGCTTATGTCGATTAAAAAGCAATAAATAGAGAAATAAGCATTTGCAAGAAGTTCAATCCCAGACGACCGCATGTGGGACTGCTGGTGGACAAAGCGGCGAAGGGGCAGGTTTCCCCGCCATGTCATTCCATGTATCACCACTGTCAATGTTTAAAACTACACTGCTAACCACCAATCAAAAGATCCGCATGTAACAATCAATACTTCGCCGTCTGCACTCATTCCCAGGCAGCTGAAAGCGAGACTATCGATTCCCGTATATGAAATAACTCCACTGAATTTAATAACTACTGTTAATATTGCAACGAACACTATACATTCAATTTGTCTTCTCATTTTTGAAAGTCTGTCATTAAAGATTATGATCAGGGCCTGGATGATTGTGACCAAAAATGTTAGAAATATGTAAGCAGTTATGACCGAGAAAAAATTAGAATGTGACAAAAAGGATGACATGAAATTTTTTGGCTGCATTCGAAATCTTCAGTAACTTATTGCTGTTTAAATTGACAGATAATCCACTTTAAAAATGTAGCGCACACAATAATAAAGAAATAAAACTGATTTTATTGCATTTTGAATTTATTTAATTGCTCAATCCAGAGCTACCCCAGAGCTTTGCACAGAATGACATGAGCGGTACAGCTTACCCGCAAACATACACTTCTGAGAAACAGAATATTTCAGGCAAGAATTAGGACCTGTGAAAAATCGTCTTTGGGACGACTACAAATACATGCGAAACTGGAATAGAAATATAAAAGTATGTGTTGCAGTCACATGACTTTCTCTACTCTTGTACTAGCCACTCTTACAAACCCATTCCTGTATCTTCTTCGTGTTAGTTGAGATGAACATGTGTACAAATTATCTTATTATTTCCTTGTAGGTACAATGGGAATATGGGAATACAGTAGACTTTGACTGATCTTTTGAAGCTTTGAAATTCCGTTCTCTTTGCACTCTTAACATACAAGGAAAGAATGAATAACATTGTTGCATCTGACGAGCTTTTTTCCAAACTGTTACAAATAACAGAGAATATCTTGAAAATGGTTCACTGTATAGAAACATTGATTTGGACATAAACTGTGTTTTAACGAGATTACCGGTTGTGTATAGTAAGGCTATCTCTTGCGGTTTACCAGTAAACAAGACTACATGGCTATTGTCAGAAAATTCAACATATACATTCCGTTTACCATAAATATATCTTAAATGTGACATTTTAGTAAAAATCACAATTTTCCAGGTAAAGGTAACTACTAGTGTCTCATCCTTGAAGTATGTTAAACTTATAGACTAACTTTGGTTTTTAACTGAATTTCGTTTTTGAGTTACTCTAGATAGAGACGCGGACCTTTTTTCTGAAAATGCTTTGTTTCTGTATTCAAGGGGCCTCAAAACATATTTCCGGTGAAACCTCGACATCGAATTTGTTGGTGGAATACAATGTTTCCTGTATTTAGTATAGGTATGTGATAGAGAAAGTAGAAATGGGGAAGTGTGCACGCCATGTTTAGATAAACCGCATCAACTGCAATATGCCCAACAAGATTTTAATGAGCTATTAACACCCAGACCACAACGTTAGGGCACATTTTAAAAATCTGACACGGTTTTAATGCCATTATCTCCTTTAGGTACAGCCAATATTGGCTAATTATTGGCAATTTAATAACAACCGTCAACCAAACACAGCGCTGCCAACAACACACATGCATTTCTCTACTCGCTCTTCGAAAAACTATACTTCTTCTGTTTGTGTGACTAGGGGGACGAAAAAGACGAACGACGACTTACCAATTGAGAAAAGTTGAAGTACCTACTGCACAATTCAGACGAACAAGGAATAATGTAATAATAAAGGAAATGGTTAACTATACGACAAAATTCACTTGACATAAATTATGTGTTTGCAATATTTGGAAAATTCAGGTAAATAATAAGAAATATCTAGAAAATGATTAAGCATACAAAAATGCATCTTAGATACATTGTGTTTTCTTTAAGTATTGGAAAATTGAGACAAATAACAAAGAATGTCTTGGAAACGGTTAACTAAAAAAAAAAAAAAAATCATTTGATATAAGTTCGGTGTTTTTAATATTGGAAAATTCAAACAAATTACAAACAATATCTCGGAAACGTTAGATACACCAAAAATAATTAATTATATAGAGGTTCTGTTTTTAGTATTAGAGCTTTCAAACTAATGACAAAGAATATCTCGGAAACAGTTAAATACAAAAAATATCCAATTGATTTATGTCCTGCGTTTTAAGTATTGAAAATTACGAATAACAAAGGATATTTCGGAAATGGTTAAATACAGTTTTAAAGAAATATGCAGTTTTGTGGTAAATTTCGGAAAATGGAGTAACGGGTAGTCCTGGGTGGGTGGGGGGACTTCGGCTGAAAATGTTTGTGATTTTAAACCCAGTTTTCGTTTTTGACATATGCAGTTCACAGAGTGACACACACACACACACACACACACACACACACACACACACATACTCTGAAACTAAAACTAAAACTGACTCCTGTTATTGCCTCGCCTCCTTGTATAGCGAGGATGACTTCACAGAGACCTTTCTCGGAGTTACACCAATATGCCGACCGCAGGACACTTCTCGAATATTCTCGAAAACTCTTACTTATGTACTGCGTTCATTCTTATCACGTGTTTATAAACAGACGCGCGAAGCAGCCTGAACTTAGGCGTCGTTGATGCATGGATATTTGTCTCAGGAGTTCAGTTATGACCTTATGGTTGATGCAAGTGAACCTGAGATATCGCTCTGATGTTGTGCACCC
This sequence comes from Tenodera sinensis, assembly GCA_030765045.1. Classification (NCBI taxonomy): domain Eukaryota; kingdom Metazoa; phylum Arthropoda; class Insecta; order Mantodea; family Mantidae; genus Tenodera; species Tenodera sinensis. The sequence goes on along the minus strand of CM060961.1, from coordinate 3,887,589 downwards.
TGCTTCAGAAGTAACTTGTCCTTTCTTTCCCAGTACAATAAATATTACGTAAAACTTCATCACTAATACATAAAGCAATTATGGTTATACTTTCAATTATGTCACTAATGAATTATGATTATTGGAGCCTTTGTTGTGTTGCGGTTAGCGTCGCCTGGCGTCACAATTAGCCCAGGCTCCCGGTTTCTCTCCTGCACACTAAGAGAGCAAATGGAGTAAGAACTTATCCTTATTAGGGTATTAGACTGGCGCAAAAAGTGAAGCCTTTTAATTGGCACTTGTAAGAAAAATCGACAGTAAAACGAACAACGCAATTGTACAGGTTTACAAGCTCCATTATTAAAGAAATAGCTACTTGAGGAGAAACTTGGAATAGAGTTTCATATTCTAGCCTCAGAAGTTTCTCAAAGGAAGCGAGTTCTGATTAAAAGTTTTATTTCAACTGCTCCTTGTATGGACAACCAGGCGAAAACTTGGAGTCTAATTACGTTTCGCTTTGAGCATTCATTCTTTCAAAGGAAAAGTTTTCTTTGACCAGTTTTTGTCATGTCAAAAATAAACTTTTATTATTTTTAGTGCACTTAAAGTGTGAATTGACTGATTTGAGAACAGTTTCAAAGAGCCTATTAATGCAGAAACCTACCAACAATTGTATTTATACAATACTAGCATTAAAAACGCATAAATCGTAAGAAATTACGCTATTTCCGACATCAGTGTCCAATGTGCCTGTAAGAAAACCTGAAATAGTCTCGGAAACTAATGCACCTTTAGTTTCTCCATCAACAAGTTTTTATATTCTCTCCTGTAAATATCTTTTGGTTTTTCTGGAATTATTAAGCTCTCAGAACTTCGTTCAAAATCTTAGGCGTAATACAATCCAGGAAATGCATACAAAGAAGTGCCGTTATCCCAAACTATCGCTTACATGGAAACAAGCTCGTATGTTTTCACTTTATTAAATGTAGATCTTGCACAACACACAGTTTATTAGAATCAAGTTAATAAACTTTTTGAAAATCAAGAAATATAAAAGCAATCAACGTAATACGGACGGCAATAATCTGTAACTCCGGTATAAATTCCGTATTTGTTATGTGATTATACAATTTTGACCTGTTTATCTGTTTGTGAACCACATTTTAATCGTCATAGGCATTTTCAGAAAGTATCTTACTGCTAATTTTCTTGTAGCTACAAGGGGAATATGAGGATACCTCTATAGACACTAAGCGATAGTGAAATGTTTTAAGAGCTGATTGCTATGTGATGTCTTGGAAATTCTGTTCTCTTTGCAAGGCCAAGGGATGAAAATACGAATAGCATCTGTATTTGGAAAAAGTAGTAGTATTCAAACAAATGATAAAGAATTTCTCGGAAATGATTCCCTCCAAAGGAAAATAAGTACTTGATATAAATTGTGTGTTTTAACGAAATTGACATTTTTTACTTAGTAATCTTTTGTCTCTCTTACCTACTGTTCACCGTTTATGCAGAAATCATGTAGAATGAGAAATCTGGACATCCCTGATCAATAATGTGCAAATGGTGTAAGAATGTTTACAGTGGCTATGATGGCTGCACAAGGAAGTTGAAAAGTTCAACCGACGCAGCTTATACAATCATGCCTGGCTATACTGCAAATTATTGGCTCGATATTTAACCACACAACAAATGCTCCAGGGAACAGAATAAACTGTTTAGCTGCGTTCATTAGGTTAAACAATTCTGTTAATACGCATCTATAAATACCTAAATAACTGTGATACATAACATCACTTATTTTTATTAACGGTTTGCATATGAACGTAATATATTAATTTTATTTTATTTGGAGACAAAAAGAGCTGCCAGTGGTACTCATTCTTTATTGTACTTAACGGCAATCATGTAAATGTAATTTTTGGTATCTATACCGGTTTATACCAATATTAGCAATAAATGAAACCTCTGAAATCCAATTTGCCGTGTGAACTATTCCGGAAAATAATCCACTAATATCATTGTCTGATTAAGTGAGATTGTGTTTGAAAATTTCATAACCGGCGCGTACCAACCCCCGCAAAATACCATCCCCCGTTACTCGATCTGGTCGCTTGTTGTAATTTGAATACATTCCTTTGCTAAAACTTGTACAAATAGCACGCGTGTTACTTTTTCTATTAAGTATAGTAAGTATGGGAGTATTGTATCTATCCGACCCAGGAGGTTTCACCGGAAAAACACCGAGTGGCCCACTCCAGCCGGCATTGGGGTAACTTGCTGGTAAATCCAGTCAGAGACGTACGTGAACTTTGTTGTGCTTGTAAGAGAAGAGGGCGGGATGGCAGGCTAGCGTGTGTAGTGCGCTATTGTCTAACACAGACTACCGGCTAGGGCTGAAGTAAAAGCCCTCAAGCCCTGACCGTCCGGTTGCGGACAGTGGCGGAACTGGTATTGTGTAAATTTACTTACACTTTCACTGTCAATTACATATTACGTATTTTATACACTTTAATACTCATAACTAATTAATACAAAATAAAGTTTTATTGGCAGGAAATTTAACTAACGAAATTCAAACACTTATAACACTAATAAACTAAATAAATAATTTAATATAACATAGGACTTTCTTCTTGTTAGTACTGTGCAATGCAATGAAGTAAACAATACAAATAAACAAAATATTCTTCAAATAAAAGTCTCTTATCATTTACAATCGCCGTGATTTTTGCAGTTGTTCAATACGGAGCTATTGTTTGCGAGCGACCCAATCGCAAACATGCTTTCAAGCGTTCATCACTTAATCGGTTGTCCCGAATATGCATAACATTCTTCTTGCTTAGGAAATCTTTAGAGTTTTACAGAGGTGTAGAAATGCTTTATAATTTTATGTATATTTTGATATTTATCTTTTAACTCAATATCATTTTTCAAATCTATTACTTCCAAATGCAGTTCAACAGGACTATCGATGATAGCCACTGAAAATAGTGTTGCAAGTAACTTAAATTGTTTGTCAAGTGATATCATGTCCTGGAATCTAGGTTGGAATTGTTCGCGCAGTAAAATTGTCGCAGGCATCGTAAGAAGGACACCGCAGTACTAATATGTAGCGTTACACCACACTGAGTGTAATGTTCAACCTTCACTCGGTCTAACATTACAGATTGTAAACTGTCGTAACAAACATGAGGGCGCGTAATGTTAATGATATAATGATATATCAAGGCTACTCTATCCTCCTATTTCCCTTGTACCTACAGGAAAATCAACAATAAAGTATTTTTGTACAAATGTTTATCTCGACTAGCACTAACAGTTTGCAAGAGTGAGTGGAGAAAGTCATGTGAGTTTGATGTAATAGACAATGCACGTATGCCGCAGATGGCACAGAGCATGTTCATGAACTGTGGAACGGCGGTAATTCATAAACCCGGTGCTAAAACAGTTTTTTATTCTATTTGTCGGCGCTTTTGTTCAGCGTTTCCTGTGCAGTGCGACAGAGCGCGCGCGAATCACTGTTACATGCCAAAGGCACAGACTGCATAAACAGCGACATCTTAATTATGTCTCTTGTAGAACACCGCCAGATGTCTCTGCTGCGTTAATAAGTCATAGCCTTCATTACTGCGTCAATGGGCTCTCACAACACAAAACAGCTGACTGGCGTGTGGCGAGTGATTGCTTTAATCAAAACACACACCCAAGTGTGACTGAAAATTTTATTTGAAACTCTGAGCTAATAATGCAGACTTTCTAGAATTTATATCAAAATTTTATTGTAATGTATGCAGCCTAAATTTGATCCATTCTGCTCCACTAGTTTATAGATTACGAACAAATTTGTTTATTTTTTGTTACGTCACTAAAACAGTCCCTCACGACGGAAAACGTTAAATCCTGAATTAATATTTTAACACTAGCCTCAAAATGCATCTAGATTTTATAATTCCTTGTTTACCTTAAAGTGTGTTAGTGTTTGAAAATTAAAAATCTGATGTGTTGCACTCACATGACTTTCTCTACTCTTGTACTAACCATTCTTACAAACTCTTATTGCTATATCTTCTTCGTGTTAGTTGAGATAAACATTTGTACAAATTATCTTATCGCTTACTTCCTTGCAGGTTGAGACGGTACTGTTAGACCGGGAAGCCTCGTAAAGTACGTAAATGTAAAACAAATTCAATAAATTTCGGAAATGCGGCTCCTTAGTAAAACTCCAGAAATTGTTGCTACTTTTCCCACCACCTGGACAGTATCCATGCTATTAACGAGGAAATGGTGACGTTAGCCGAGGACGGACATCGAACCCAGGACTGAACGACGCAGCGATCAACGAGGAGAGCATCGACCACTTGAGTGAGCTACTGCCTCAAGGTACAAGGGCAATACAGTACCCTTTGAGCGTTCTCTTTGCACGGCTAAGATATAAAAAACAAGTATCTTCCATTTGACGAAAGCTTGTTTTCCAAAAGTCACAAAAATAACAAGGAATATCTCCGAAATGGTTCACTCTACAAACAAACTTATTCGGACATAAATTGTGTGTTTTAGCAAGATGTACATTTTCGTACAGTAAGATTTGGTCTATCTCTTGCAGTTTACCAGTTATACAAAGGTCATCTATAGTAAACAGGACTACATAGGCTACAGCCAGAAAATTTGAGATATACATCCCATTTCTCATAAAAATATCCTAAACATATGGCATTTTAATCAAAATCGTTAAAACCATTTAAAAAAAATCAATTTTCGAAAAATTTCCCACGTAAAGGGTAGTTTAGGTGGAGGAAATTTCTTCAAAATCGTATCGTGTCCTCAAAACATGTTAAATCTAGTATCAATTTTGGTTTTTAACAGGCTTTTCGTTTTTGAGTTACTTTACACACACACACACACACACACACACACACACACACACACACACACACACACACACACACACACACACACACACACAGGGACCTTCTGCTAAAAGTGCTCTTTTTTTTAATTCAGGATGGTTCAAAATATATATTTCCGGTGAAATGTGGACATCGAATTTTTGGGTGGAACACAACTCAGTATACGTAGCACAGAAAGTAAAAACATTTGCAAAGTCAAGAAAGTAAAAATGTGAAAAGTTTGTAATGTTGTTACATTTCTTAATATCGTTAATATAATTATCATTGTAGTTCAGGAAGTTCAACTATATATGTACTGACCATTTCAGTTATGTCTCCCATATTTTCAGAGAAAAAGATATGAATTAAAATGTATCAAGACTAAATTTTGTTACTTATCTGACGAATTAAATAATTTGTAGACGTTTAAACATATGAGCTATCAATGCAAATAATCACTTGATAGATATAATTGTAATGACTCATGATGTATAGAATAGTTGATAAACAGTTGAGGAGAAGCTATTGAGAAGTGACAGTCGTGTAGGTGCAACTGGCGACGAGGCCAGACCGACACACATAACCTAAAGGTAGACATTTGAAGGAAGGCAATCTGGTTTTTTCCAATAACGTCCGAAAGAGAGCAGCAGTAGCACACAGACTTGTGCGGGGCGGAGAAGGGACATCAAAGGCATGCCTTGCCCGCGTTCCTCAGATGCCGAGCAAGTGCTCTCAACTCTACCTTACCTACTGCTTTTTATCCATTTACAGCAATATGCCGTGCAAGTATGTATCTTGCATTAAACCGGCTCGTTATAAGCGTATTAATGGTGCACAAGTACTCCATTTGTAGCATCAGTGCCAGACAATTACCATGGCAACAAGAAGCAATGACATCATCACCACAATATATCAAATACATTTATTATGGAGTGGAAAATTTCCGAGATATTCCATATTATTTGTTTGAGTGTTTATAATTTTCTCACATGAGAAGCCATCGCATGGCTCTCAACTCTCAAAACATTTGACTGCCACTTAAATTCTACTGTACTCCCATATACCTACCTACCGCCGGTAGTATCTACAAGAAACAAATATAGTTGAAACATAGCGTGTGATATTAAAACCTTAAAGACAAAGCCAACAGTTGGTAGTTGAAAAATCGACACAACTTACACTAGACAAATCAGTTAAACTGCTTGAAAATATTGGAAGACAGAGATGCACTGAGAGGAATACGAGACCATTCGCTTCTCACCAAAGCGGCCCGGGTTCGAACCCAGGCAACCGCAGGTGGGATTCACGATGGACGAAGCGGCGCTGGGGTGGTTTCCCCCGCCATCGCATTCCATGCATCACCGGCGGTGACAAAAGTGGGCGTTAAACACTACCCGGGGGTGTACAACAAGGGCCGAGAAATCCACAACTGATTCATTTTTATCTAATACTGCTGCAAAAATGGTGAAAATTTGGAATTCCACAATTTTAACACGATTCCAAATTGAAAATTTTGACAAAAGTGAATAGAGAAATAGGGACAAACATATTAGAAATAAATTACAGTTTAAAAAGCTAAAAGAACAAACACGCTTTAATAACAAACGAAACTGAAAAGTGGAAGTAGGAAGAGTTTGTTCTGTAGCAACATTGTCCACTGGTTCTTTATAGTTTAAACATTTCAACAAAAAGGTTATATAAACAAAATAATAAATGTTATTATAAAGAAACCGTGGGGGTTGCGACATCAAAATATCTTATTGGTAACCATTTATGAAAGTAGAAAAAAAAAAAAAACTAGCACTATAGCCCAGGAAGGGCCTTAGCAGCTGCGTCCGCCACCTCTGCCCACTACAGACGTCATTGGTGGGGTGCAGTACTGAAGTGTGGGACGTGGTCAGCGCCCCCTAGCCCTCCCGGCCAGTTATGTGGCCTGCGCGACCTGCAGCCGCTACTTCTCCATCAAGTAGCTCCTCAGTTGGTCCCCCCGGGACCTAACGAGGCTGAGTGCACCCCGTACCAGACCTCCCAGCGGGGGAAAAACTCCCATGTTGGTACAGGGGATCAAACCGGGGTCCTCCGCGCCAGAGGTTAGCGTGCTACGGAAAGGAAGAATATCTAAAATGCGTCCGACAATTTTTTACAATAAAATTGATTTCCTCTGACTAGTGTAAACTTGCACTTTAATGAAGAGGTGTACCTTAATGGGTTCATTAAAGTGCAGATATTAGACGTGTCATTCTGGATTTAGACACACTCGAACGTAAAGATTCCTAAGCTTGATAATTGGGGTTTTTATATGTAAAGCGGTTTTCTTTACGTACGTTAGTATCCTGAAAGTTCTTCTTCTTGTTCTTCTTGTTCTTCTTCTTCTTCTTCTTCTTCTTCTTCTTCTTCTTCTTCTTCTTCTTCTTCTTCTGGCCTGTTCCAGTCCTATATTTTTCCTTCTCTTCCTCAGTCAACCTAATCATATAATTCCAATTGCCTGATTTCATTGTTATTTTAGCAATTCTATTTTCTGACATTTGTGCCAAACTATCTATATAACGTGTTAGTTTATTAGATATTCAGTATTTCTCTTGTGTAATAGTTTTGTTTGTCTCTTAGCTCACTTCGCTTAACTAATTGTAAATATCTCCTTTTCAGTACTTTTGTCCACAGTCCATGTTTCACCGCCATATAGTAAAACAGGCAATAGCATCACATTATAACATTTAATTTGTTTATTTCCTGATTTGTTGTTTCAGGTTTCTTTAACATTCCACAAATATTTCAATATTTAGTAAGTTTAAAGTCACTACATTTCTGCTTTCTCTCCTACATATAGTAAGTAGAGGAAGTATTGTATTCCACCCAAAAATTCAACGTCAAATTTTTTTCCGGAAATACATTTTGAGGTCCCTAGAATGCAAATAAGCATTTTTAGAAAAAGGTCCGTGTATGTCTGTGGGCAGCATAAGTCTAAAACGAAAAGTCAGTTAAAAACCAAAGTTGGTATTTAAGTTTAATGTCTTTCAAGGATGCGACACGGAGATTTTGAAAAAAATAGTCCCACCCTAAACTACCCTTTACATGGAACATTTTTCGAAAATTTTGATTTTCTTGAAAATGTCTAACGATTTGGATAAAAATGACATGTTTAAGATACATTTATGACAAATGAAATCTATATTTTGAATTTTCTGGCATATACCCTCCATATGTAGCATTGTTTACTTTGGCTGACTTTTGAATAACTGCTAAACAGTAAGACATAGATAAAATCTTACTGTATAAAAATGTATTTGTATTCAAATAGATTTTTTGTAGAGTGAACAATTTTGGAGGTACTCATTATTTGTGTGAGTTTTGGAAAACTTCAAACTTTTGTCAAATGGAAGATCCTGATTTATTTTTTTATGTGTTAGCCGTGCAAAGAGAAAGGAATTTGAAAGCTTTAAAAGATGTGACTGTCACTCCAAGTCTACTGTATTCCCATATTCCCCTCCTGCCTAAAACAAGATAAAATAACTTCCGAAAATGTTTATCTCAACTAACATGAAGAATGTTGGTACAAGAGTAGAGAAAGTCATGTGACTGCTACACATCAGATTTTTCCTTGTCATATAAAAGTATCGTTATTAAATATTTAAACATGCTATTCTGTTCTATTGCTATCTTGTATCGCTATTATTTTACTTCTGTCTGGGTGTTTACCATTAAAGATCAGTTTCTTTTTAATTTTTTAATGAAATTGTATTTACATATTTGTAGGCGATGTAGTGCATATGTTGTTGGTCGATACCGTCAGCATATTTATTTACATATAATGCTTGCTCTATTTTAATACCTTTATCTTGAAAGGGTTACTAACCCCAAAACGAAGTGTGTGTAAGGAAAGTTGATACCTAGAGGAGTTAGTGAGAGATATTTCCCGCAGGTGTGCAGATGAAGAAAATGCAGAGGGAACAAAGAAAGTGTGTTGTGTGTTGTTTTATCTGAGCGAGCGCTCACTGCGATGACGTCACGGGACACTGCATTGCCCAGATAATGTTCCGCTGTATAAAGAGGAAATTGCGTAGGTAGGTAGTAGCTAGGTACAACACGCTGAGGCAGGTGATTCCTTCGCTCCCTCCCTCCCTCCCTCCCTCCCTCCCTCCCTCCCTCCCTCCCTCCCTCCCTCCCTCCCTCCCACTCTCCCTCCCTAGGTTTACTTATTATCACCCTCTGAACTATACACTTCCATTCACACAAACAACCACCAAATGGTTCACTCTACAAAAATGCATTTGGACATCAATTGTCTTTTAACAAGATCTACGTTTTCGTATGTTAAGATTTGGTTTATCTCTTACGGTTTATCAGCTATGTAAAATATTTAAAAAATATTCTATATAAAGGGTAATTAGAGTAGATTTTTAGTTTGTTTTAGCGTTTAACGCCCGCCGGCGCCATACGGCACCACAGGCGGTGACACTGATGACACATGGAATGAAGGTGGAGCACCGGTGGAATGTGATAGCGGGGGAAACCTGCCCCAGCGCCGCTTCGTCCATCACAAATCGCACATGTGGTTGCTTGGGCTCGAACCAGGGCCACCTTGGTGACAAGCGAATGGTCTAACCACTCGGCTATGGTGCGGCCAGTTAGGGTTGAGCAATTCTATTCAAAACCGCCGTTTGGCATCCTTAAAACATATTAAACTTAAATACCAACATTGGTTTTTAAAAGTCTTTTCATTGAGTTATGCTACACACACACACACACACACACACACACACACACACACACACACACACACACACACACACACACACACACACACACACACACACACACGCACGGTTTTTTGTAAAAATGTTTTTTTATTCGCATCCTTGAAAACCTCTGAACTTAAATAACATACTTTTTTAGATTTATGTTTTCCAGAAGCTGAAATTTGGAAATGCAACATTTGCCCTACTTGTATACGCAGTGCAGACAATAAAAAATGCATGAGCTGTTTTGTAACACAAGCGAGGTATGTATTTTCAGTATAGGGATTACTATTTGATTCAAAAAGCATAATGAAATGTGAATTTTGCATTGGTTGGAAAAAAGCTTTAAATCCATTTATCCCCAAATGTAACCCGTCAGGCTTGGAGTAAAAGTTAAAAAGGGCAATGTGTTGAGCGCTTTCATTCAGTGATTTAGTGTATTGTCTACAATTTATTTGAGGCCCATCGTCCCAACATGCACTGGATGATGTTTCATTGCAAATGCTGATATGAACTCCACGTTTGGGCGACATACATATCATGTCTCTACTCAGGCCTTTGCCAACTATTGAACGTTTTAAGAGCTAGTCGGTATACGATGACTTTGAACTTCTTCAATAGCGTATATAGTGGTACTGTGAATGACTTGTATAACTGATAAACTATAAGAGATACAAAAAAAGATTAATACACACAAATCGTTTCCTTTTTGTTACATCACCTAAAAACTCCTCGCTACAAAAAATTTTAAATCTCGCTCTAATACTTTAACTCAGAGTTTCTGGTCACCCTCTTGAATTTCAACTGCAACATTTTTACTTTCTCTATCACGTATAGTAAGGTAGATGAAGTACTGTATTCGGTGTCGTGATTTCACCAGAAATAGCTACTAATGCCTTTTAAATTGAAAAAGAGAAATATTTTAAAAAATGGTCCGTGTGCGTGTGTGTGTGTGTGTGTGTGTGTATGTGTGTGTCTGTGCGTGTGTGTGTGTATGTGTGTGTCTGTGCGTGTGTGTGTGTGTGTGTGTGTGAGGTGTCTGTGTGGACAGTATTGCTCAAAAGCATAAAGTTGGTTAAGAGCCAAAGTTGGTATTATGGTTTAATATATTTGAAGGATACGACACGAAGATTTTAAAGAAAATTCCTCCACCCTAAGTGACACTTTACATGGAAAGCGTTTTCGAAAATTTTGACTTTTTCAAAAATGGCTCTAAAATTTTTATGAAAATGCGATATGCTTAAGATACTGTCACGCAAAATGAAATGTATATTTTGAATTTTTCTAGCTATAGCCTATGCAGTCCTGTTTACTCTGGATGACTTTAGTATAAGTGGTAAACCGTAACAGATACACCAAATCCTACTGTACAACATATTTAAATCTCGTTAAAACACAATTTATTTCCAAATGCCCTTTTCTGTAGAGTGAACTATTTCGGAGATATTCCTTGTTATTTGTAGGAATTATGCAATACTTAAGACACCAAATTTAAATGGGAAGTCATTCATTTTTCATTTATTTGCCATGCATTTCACTATGGATTAAAGTCTATTGTATTCCCATATTCCCCTTGTACCTACAAGAAAATTAGCAATAGCAATAGAATAGTACAAGAGTGAGTAGAGAAAGTCATGCGAATGGCTAGGATTTCAACATGGAGTACGTATGTATCGACAAGATTGCAGTCGCGTGTGTATGTCCGATAATTGCATGCATTAGTTACAAGGTAGGAATATTACACGCGTATCCTTATCTCACCGTAATGAAGCCAGAAACAAAGAAGAAATGCGGAATAGCACGTTATTATCCCCGTCATTGTGTACGTGAAATTGGCGGAGAGCTTCAAAAAGGTGGAATAAACAATGGGCAAGAAATAATTCCATGGGCCAAAGGGAGAGAAGAATTCTACAGACGACATCCAGTAAGATGAAAAATTATACTGCGTATCACAATGGTAAATAAGAACTGGGGCACTAAGGGACGAATAAACAACAACTAGGTTTGTTTTCCACCTCACAATTACGTTCTTCCTGTGCAAATTTCAAATCCTATATTACTTAACCAATAAATTAATTTTTACTTTCTCTACCACATATAGTAAGTAGAGGAAGCATTGTATTCCACGCAAAAATGTGATGTCGAGATTTCACTGGAAGTATATGTCTTGGGGCCCCCTGAATGCAAAGAAAGAGGTGTGCGTGTGTGCGTGTGTGCGTGCGTGTGTGTGTGTCTGTGTGCGTGCGTGTGTGTGTCTGTGTGTGTATGTGTGTGTGTCTGTGTGTGCGTGTGTGCGTACGTGTGTGTGTCTGTGTGTGTATGTGTGTGTGTCTGTGTGTGCGTGTGTGCGTACGTGTGTGTGTCTGTGTGTGTGTCTGTGTGTGTGTCTGTGTGTGTGTCTGTGTGTATGCGTGCGTGCGTCTGTGTGTGTCTGTGTGTGCGTGTGTGTCTGTGTGTGTCTGTGTGTGTGCGTGCGTCTGTCTGTGTGTGTGTCTGTGTGTGTGTCTGTGTGTGTCTGTGTGTGTCTGTGTGTATGTGTGTGTCTGTGTGTCTGTGTGTGTGCGTGTCTGTGTGTGTCTGTGTGTGTCTGTGTGTGTGTCTGTGTGTCTGTGTGTATGTGTGTGTGTCTGTGTGTGCGTGTCTGTGTGTGTGTCTGTGTGTGCGTGTGTGTGTCTGTGTGTGTGTCTGTGTGTGTCTGTGTGTGCGTGCGTGCGTCTGTCTGTGTGTGTCTGTGTGTGTGTCTGTGTGTGTCTGTGTGTGTGTGTGTGTGTGTGTGTGTGTGTGTGTGTGTGTGTGTGTGTGTGTCTCTTTCAACAACATAACTTAAAAACTAAAAGTCGATTAAAAAGGAATCAATTTAATGTCTATTTAAGGATACGACAAGAAGATTTTTGTGAAAATTTCCCCACCGTAACCTACCCTTTACATCTAAAGTTTTTCGAAAATGTGTATTTTGTCGAAAATGGCTCTAAGGATTTTGATTAAAATGCCATACGTTTAAGATATTTATATGACAAATGAAATATATATTTTGAATTTTCTGGCTATAGCCTATGTAGTCCTGTTTAGCTTTGATGACTTTTGCATAAGTGGTAAACCGTAAGAGATGGACCAAATCTTACTACATAAAAGTATAGATCTTGTTAAACACACAAGTATGTCCAAATGAGTATAACCTTCTTTTATTGTAGCCTTTTTATAGGCATTTAAAATTGGTCACCAAGCGGCTTTACATCACTATTTGTACGTTTATTATGGAACTATAAGACATTGTATAGTTTAGATATTTTACTTATACCTACTTGCCATAACCTCTGAGTATTTAGTCTTTGTTCTTTCTATTATGAAATTGTCATTAAGCCTTCGTTGAAGTTACGGATATTTTCATCAAATCCAGCATTTTGTCTGCCTTAGGAAAGCGTAAAGAATGGTCACAAAAAGCAGGAGAAGTCCAGAAAGCTTTCTAGAGCATTTTCAACGTGAGTTTTGGTCGATTCGTCTCCATTACTTTGCTCCGTTGACACGTATCGGATAAGCACTGAAGGATTCTTTCAAATGCATACAAAAAATATGAAGCAAAAATATATCAATGTCCATTTCTGAGTAGACGCCCCTTTCTATAATATCGATTTAAACAACACGAAGAAAACAAACTTTCACTGCCGTAGTAGCAGGAAAATCCATTACATTCAATCCAATACCGAGAGATAGGTAAATGTGTACATTTGTTAATTCCATAGCCAGTTTTCCAAACATATACCTATTTGAAATATTGGGTGATTTCAACTTACCCACGTTGAGTAGCACAAATCATAATTTCTTGGATGGTGGTCCTCGTTAAAGGGCATTAGCTAACTTTTTATTTACTTAATAAACATTCAATTAATAAGTTTGCAAATTCTAATAGTAAGACTGTTGATATATAATTGACGAGGCAATTCTTTTACATCTTGTTGACATATAACTCCTATATTTGAAAATCTGATGTGTTGGACTCACATGAGTTTCTCTACTCCTGTACTCACCATTGTTACAATCTCTGATTCCTATACCTTTTTCCTGTTAGCTGAGATGAAAATTTGCGGAATACGGGAATACAATAGGCTTTGTGCGACAGTCAAACCTCTTAAAGCTTTCAAATTCCATTCTCTTTGCTGGGTTAACATATAAAAAATTAATAACGATGTTCAATTTGACAGAAGTATGTGTTCTCTAAAACTCACACAAATAACAAGAAATATCTCCAAAATGTTTCACTGTGCAAAAAAAAATTATTCAGGCATAAATGATGAGTTTTAGTAAGATTTACACTTTTCTATAGAAAGATTTGGCCTATCTGTTACGGTTTACCTGTTATGCAAAGGTCATCTAGGGACAACTTCATGGGCTATTGCCTGAAAATTCAAGATATACATTTAATGTTTCATAAAAATATCTCAAACAATATGGCATTTTAATCAAAATCGTTAGAGCCATTTTCAAACAAAGTTAAATTTTCGAAAAATTGTCCATATAAAGTGTAGTTTAGGGTGCAGGAATTTTCTTCCAAATCTTCGCGTCGCCTTTTTTTTTAAGTTCAGTGAGCCTCAAAACATATTTCCGGTGAAATCTCGATATCGAGTTTTTGGGTGGTATACAATATTTCCTCTATTTCACTATACGTAGTAGAGAAGGTAATAATGGTGATGCTACTAAAATAGGAAATTACAGACCAACAGCACTTCTGTCTGCTCCAGCGAATGTTTCCGAACATAGTTTTTACACTAGAATATTTTTGCGTATCAAATCTTATATTTCGAATATGAGGATGGATTCATTAGCAAACACTCTACTATCACAAATCCCATTGTTTCTACAGGTTCGGAGAAAGCTTGCCAAATTGATACCATATACACTGATTTCTCTAAAGCCTTCGATAAAGTAGATCATGACATTCTCCTATATAAATTTTCTAATTTTGGGTTCTCATTTCAAATGTTATGCTTAATTTCCTGTCTCTCTAACTTATACTTTTGCTGTTAATTCTGGAATTCCCCAGGGATAAAATTTAGGACCTTTATTTTCATGATGTTTATAAACGACTTATCCAATTGCCTTAATTGCTCCAAATGTCTATTGTATGTCGACGATCTAAAATTATACAGGACAATTACTAATGCTGACGATATGTTGAAATTACAATCTGACCTCGATAATATTTATAAATAGATCTTGGAAAACAAACTTCAGTTCAATATTAAGAAATGCTCCTTAATGAGATACCACCAGCAGCAACATTTAAATTCTGAAGATTATTTAAATAGTTCTGCACTTGTAAGAGTAGATTCTGTCAGAGACTTAGGTGTAGGTTCCACGTTATAAATATAACCAATGGTTCCTTTAAGAAACTGGGTTTTGTGTTCAAGATATGTAGGGACTTAACGGTTATGCTAATTCTATACTAAAGTCTTGTTCGTAGTAATTTGGAATATGCCGCAACTGTATGGTCACCAATGTATAACAAATAGAGAAGATCCAAAAAAAGTTCCTCAGATACTTATATTACAAAACTCACGGTGATCTTATTTATAATGAGTACTTGCCGTACTCACTTGGTGATCGTAGAGTAATAGCTGAACAATTATTTCTGTATAAACTCATAAATGGCCTGGTATCCACTAAGAACTGCTTGACAGAATAATCGTATTTTAATGTCAGTACTACTAATTTTAGAAACCGTCCGCTGCTTCAATTTAGGACTCCGAAAACGTCATCCCATAAAAATTCTCCCGTTCTTAGGTTATGTGCAAAATATAATTTACTTTCAAGTAAAACAGAGCTGGAGTTTACCGTACCTTACCTTACACGCAGTTTAAAAAACAATTAAATATGGGAATTATTTGCAAGTGAAATAATAATACGAAATAACGGTAACGCGTGTTTCACGCAAGAGTGAA
Organism: Tenodera sinensis; assembly: GCA_030765045.1. Classification (NCBI taxonomy): domain Eukaryota; kingdom Metazoa; phylum Arthropoda; class Insecta; order Mantodea; family Mantidae; genus Tenodera; species Tenodera sinensis. The sequence goes on along the minus strand of CM060961.1, from coordinate 3,872,046 downwards.
TACCCAAGGCACATTCATCACATATGTACGTATCCAATGTGGTATAACCTAACCTGGCAACCTCTGTATTGTACCAATGCTTCTTACTAAATAAAGTGAATAAAGCGAGCATACGCAGTAAGCACACATGGACTTGTGAATTTACGTATTTCTGGTTGATTAGAGCATATTTAAAGTTTCTATCACATTTGTGACTTCCTAATGGATGTGTCGGAAGTTAATTTTGCGCGGCGTTTCAAACAAGAATCTAATTCTATCACTATCATGGCATGAGCCTCTCAAATAGAACAGGCCAGCCAGATTTTCAGACTTTAAACGTACCAAACAAAATCTTTATTAGGTGGAAATGTAATATTTGAGGTAATGTTTTGGTACGGGGCATTCAACCATTTTCTGGTGTCTGGCGCAGAGCGACAAAACATCTAAATTCAATACACGGCTAACATTACTTAAATAGTGCTTATAGCGCGTTAGAATAGTTCACTGATACGTCGGTAGAGGATGAGTATCCGAATCACAGGTTGCGCCACGTTGCCACACACTCACCTTCAAACGCGATTATCCAGTTAACGGTGCATTTAATTTAAAAAACTTATTAGAATTTTGTGTTAGTTTACATCCACTCTCTCACCTCCTTCAGACTGACGTACTATTTCACTTCCACCCTCTGTAGTTAATTTTTAGTGTCTTTATAGTCCTTCTTCTATTCGTATTTTGCATTTAGTCAAGCTTGTGTAAATAAATTACATGTGACTACTGTAATTAGAGCTTTGCTCTGTTGTAACACAAATGAATAATGTTGCGTGTGTCCATGTGTGTGAGTACTTCTGTGAACAGCATAACTAAAGACTAAAAGTCGTTCTAATACCAAAGTTGGTATTCAAGAACACTATCAGTGAATGATATGTCCCCAAAATATGCAAAAATATCCCTTCACAAAAAACTATCCGTTACATGGAACATTTTTATAAAAGATTCTTATTTTATCAAAATAGCTCAAACGATTCTGATTAACATGCTGTATGTTTAAGAGGCGAATATGTTGTAAAATATGAGTGACTAGTTAGGAATGAGCGAGTGAGTGACAGAGTAGAGCTAAAGGCCTCGTCGATATCGAGTCATTTTGGCCCTCATGACATTTTGAATTTAATTTTGTGAATATCCTCTAGTATTACCGAATAACTTTTGTATAACTGAGTAACACAAAGTATTACTAACCAAAAAATGTACAGCTCGCTAAAACACACATTTTATGTCAAATACATTTTTTTGTGGAATCAATCAATTTGGAGGTATTCCTTGTTATTGGCGAGAAATGTCCAAATGGTAGCCCGTTACTCGCTTTTTGTCTCTTGGCCGCGCAAGGTCATTATGGAGCGATTGACCTTGTCTTGCACCACGTTCTGTTGCACAGTGATGCAACACGTGCAGTGGTGGGTTCGTTCCACCTGCGTAGTTGTAACAATGTCTATACTTTTATTAACTATTTTGTTTATATTAAATATACTTCACATACAACAATTATTACAGACATCTACTGTGGTTAGACAAATTATGTAATCCTCGATTTTATAACCTTCGTTTATCTTATTTACGTAATATCCTTACACTGCCTTATGATTGACACACTAAATTGTTTCTCTTTCACAATAAATAAAGCAGTAAAGTTACTATCTGGTCTTAAATATTTTTAAACTATGTGATCAACATAATAAACTCCTTGGCTTTAAACTTAATATTATGTTCAAAATTTGAAAGACGAAATACATAGTTCATATTAAATAAAGTAATAAGAAACTAAACCACTAAAAGTGGAATCATGTGGTCCCTTTTATATGTTTACACATACGGGTATTCAGAAAGCACCTTTTGAAATTGTAAGTAAATATCTGTAAGATCACCAAAGTTTGATTTATACTTCTGATCAAAGTGACGTTTGATATTTGCAAATTGAAGCCGCATATTAAATAGTGTCACCGCGCCCGCCGCATCTAATTGCCGACAACAGCAGTGTCACCCATCGCATTATTGTCAGCACTACCGCAAAGGAGCCGAAGGAAAGAGACAGAGAATGGCCGCATTGTTGGGGCGCTTGCCGAAAGAGAGAAAAGGATAGAGCCTTCGAGAATCTTCTGCTTTGTATTTCACCGCAATAACTGAACTTTCCATAATAGTGCCTGGGAGATATAAATGGCGGTAAAGTGCGACAGAAGGGGGATACAGACGTATGTGAAGCGTTGAGGAGTCGTGCCGACGGAGAAGGAACAGTCTTTGTATTACGAATAAGGAGCCGTGCTGTTGGAGAATCGGAAAAGACTTTCTTGCTGTTGCAACGAGTGTACAAAGTTACTGTTTACGGAAATAAAAGTGTTTCTTTATCTCGACTACATCTGTCTTCTTTACTTTACACCCAACAAAAAAGTCACAATAGTAAACCTTCCTGTTTTAGTAACTTACAAAAATTTCTCTCTGCCATTCTTCATGACAGACGTTCTTATTTGCCACTGAATGAGGAGTGTTGGAAGCAAAGTTAAAGCTGAAGGGGAGCGATGACCGGTGGAGTGAGTCAAGAACGCATTCCAGTGGAGTATACCTTTTGGACCGATTTTGCCCATGCATGTATAATTAGTCTATTGTATTCTCATATTGCCCTTGTACCTACAAGAAAATAAGTAATAACATAATTTGTACAAATATTTATTTCTAGTCGTATTATTATGAAGTAGATAGAGGTGTAAGAGTTTATACAGGAGTGTGGCTGGTTGCATGCAAGCCCAATATCTCGGCGCTGTAGTTTCTTGAACACCGTTCTCTTACTTAAAGTTTGGAGCACCATCTTGCTGGAAGGACGTTGTTTTAAAGATTATTGTCCTCTCCCATAATCTCTGTATATGTGATACAAACCTTGGCCAGACTCAAGTTAGAAAAAGAAAGAAAATCCTATAACACTCTCCAGAAGCACTTGTTTATGATAGGGCGTGTTAGATTCACCACAACTTTGTCCCTCGAACGTGGACAGAATCCTTGCAGCCCCTGGGAGAGTCTAAGCTGCAAGTTTTGCTGGCTGAGTGTAGGGCATTTCCAAACTTAGTAGAGTTTATCAACCGAATCCAAGTGCAGCATTGCTCAAGCTTACCCTTATACCTTCTTGCGCTCATTTTATCTTCAAAAACATGAAAACGTTCCACACATCCACATTTAACATAAATATTTTTCGATGTAATGTAACGTTATTAAGGGACCCTGCGGCTCAATTTAGAACTTTCTGTATTTTTGTAGTTATGAAATCAATACTTTGCGTACTTATGGGTCTTTGTTACAAACTACCACACAAACTTGCAACACAATCTGCCTTACAGTTTTGTGCGAGTTAATTATTCAATTCATTCACAATACGAACATATCTTAATATTCAAAATACTCCATGCGCATCAAACACTAAAGTATCACAACAGTTTTATTATTTTATAAACTGTTAATTTCCCAACAAGCACCGCCAATCTCCGGCAGGAAGAAAAAATAATTCCTTTAAAGTAATTCGTTTCTTTGCTTTGATGGATGTTGAACATTTTTAAAACTATTTTTGGGTGTATTTAATTAGTAAACAAATGTTCATATTTTGATACAAAGACCGAAGTTGAAGTCACATAATGCAGCACATGCTAGGAGTATAGCGTGAGTGAGTGAGTGTGTTGGGTTTAAGGGCCCGTCGACAAGGAGTATAGCAGAAAATTTAATGCGCAGATAGTGCGTTAAAACTCAGCTTGTAGACACGTGTTTGTTACAACTACCCTCTTTGGCCTTGTAGTCTCGCTTAGCCACTTGTCTAAGCTGAACTCAAATACTGCCGAAAAGGGGCGTCAAAGTGCAGCGCACGTGGCATTTAAAGATACGCTAAACCTGTAAAAATAGTGGAACAAAAAATGTCACTGCCAGCCAATGAATGAGGGTTTGGAGGACATTCATAAGCATAAACCTAAATCTAGTTTGAATATTTTTCAGTCCCTTCAGCATCCCTTAATAAACTCAGAATACATTTTTCATGAAACATGAATGAACGAAATGTGTATACAACCATAATTTCATTCATTTTGCTTGAATAGTTTAGAAATTATGATCATCAAACATTACTGCATAAAAAATGTAAATCTTGTAACATGCGCAGTTACTGTCTAAAGCATCTTATATGGAGTGAACCATTTCGAAGGAAGGAGAACTAACTTTGCTTCTTAGGCTCAGTGTTCCCAGTTCCCAATTCACCAGCATGAGCTATACAACCATACTATGACATATCCGAGTCTAGCGCTGATAATTTCTACAGTCGCTGTGTATAATTTAGAAATTTTTATGAATATTATTTTATAAGGCTGAGTGTACCGCTTTTCGGATCCACTAGCATCAGATATATAACCCTACTATTACATATTCCGGTGTAACGCTGGATAATTTCTCTACGTGCTTTGTGTAATATAGACTGTTTAGGGAAATTGTGTGGTTTATTAGGCTGAGTGTTCCCAGGTAGAGAGCCACCAGCATCAGATATACAAGTATGATAGCATATATCCACTATCTCATACATAGAGGTGTCAAATTTTTATGTACGTTTTATCACTTGGTCGTTATGTTTTCCACAAATTATCTCTACGTAATTCCTTTGTTTATTCAACGTCGCCAACTGTAAGCCATAAATTGCTGACAGTCAATTGATTACACATTACAACCAAAATATCACTCCATTTCAGTACGAGAACTGTGTTTCCAGAAGAGAGTTTATTTGTTAATGTTAAAAATAAAGTGGACCACCACTGTAATGTAGTGGTAGCGCACCTGCCTTTGACCTGGCACGGGGTGCACTCAGCCTCGTTAGGTCCCAGAGAGGCCAATGAAGTAGCTACTTGATGAAGTAGCGACCCCAGGTCGTGAAGACCACATAACGGGCCGGGAGTGCTCGGGGTGCTGACCACGTCCCACCCTCCAGTACAGCATCCCCCTCATGACAACTGTAGTGGGCAGAGGTGGAGGACGTGGTGGCCGGGCTGTGAGCCTTGGCCCATAAGGGCCGTTGCACTTGGGGTTTTAAAAATAACGTGATATTTATTTGAGATTAACTCATTTCCTCTTATAACAATACAGGATCGAAATACGTGCAATTATTGGATTTCGTTTTCACAGTTGGCAGTGTTCAACTAGGCTAGGTCACTATTATACAGGACAAGCAGCTATATATGAAATAGTCCATATAAATATAATTCGACAGTCTGACTCACTCTCACTCTACTTGAGAATTTATCAGTTAGATCACACGTATTATCATATTACTTGTGATAATAGAAGGAGCTAGGCTAAACCACTATTATACAGGACAAGCAGCTATAATTGAAATAGGCCATATAAATATAATTCGACAGTCTGACTCACTCTCACTCTACTTGAGAATTTATCAGTTAGGTCAGTGATGTCAAGGTCACAGACCCTTCGGGGCTAAACTGTGCAACAGCTATATGCAGAGGGCAAAACATGACGTAATACATATCAACACTAGACGCTTTATCAACTGACACCTGTTTACTTGCAAGTTGGTCGCGTCCACGAATATAACCTTTCTTGGAGTGCGTACACCTTACGAATTTTTTTCCTTCAGATTTGCCTACAAGGATAAATAGCACAGATACAAGTTGGATCTGCGAAGGGGATCAGTACATCTCACGCGTAAATAGAAAACTACTGACATAGTTATTTAAGTTGATTAAAATAGTTGCAACCTTCTGATGATTAGGCTGAGTTATAGGTACTATTAAACCTACCCTAGCCCTTGGGTTAGCATTCTCAAACAGGAAAGGACACCACTTACGCACTTACATGCCTCTTAAAGATGGATGTTGTTATTACTTTTCAATCCCAGATGTAAAAATGTCAATCTACTTTGAATGAATGAATAAATAAATAGGAGAATAATTACACGGTATTAATAATAGTGCTTTTAATACGAACTTGTATTAGATATAATCTATATTTATATAAAAAGTAAATAGCGAGCTTTCAAATCCTGTTATACCTTAAATGAATATTCTTTGCTATTTTGATTAAACATAATAACAGAATATTTACTTGTATTATCTTCAAACATGTGAAATAACACAAAACATTATTAGTAACAGGGGTTGGCGATTTCCTCCAAAATTAAAGGAAAGGACTACATGCAAGTTGTTTGAAAACTACTGTCCTTAAAGATACGTATTTTAGTATTAAGCGTTTGCATAATGAATTTAAGACAATCTTAGTGAAAACCTAAGTAAAATACCACATGTTACACATTTGTAGGATCAGTTACTTGGCATATTTTTCAACTCACACCCTTTTCAAAATTTGGCTTACAAAGACAGATTCTAAGACTGGATGCCAAATTGCTATCCGAGAGTCTGTTTCTGTGGTGAGTTTTCAGAAGCTGCATTATAGAGAAACTCTGTTCACAAAGGTAGGAACTGCCAGGCATTGCCATACTTTTTGCTGCGTTGGGAATCAAATTTGGGAAACGCCTATTGTGAAGTTTCCGGTAGAATTCGATCAGTGCGTCTGAGCATGAATTGTCAAATTTCTCATGAAGGCGACTCACGCTGTACTTCTATCAGCTCCAGCGGAACTGCTGTATTATTTACTTTATCTATTTCATAATGACTTTGCATATTGTATTTTAATGCAAGATACTGGTTGCATATTAGGTACTTAATACTACTACCACAACTTTGCAAAGGAATTGTTTTCCCATTCGAAACATGGGAATCCAAATGACTCATGTCTGTGCTCTCGGACGCAGCCATTGCTCTGCCTGCATCACACGGAAAACTGCACTGAACTGGTTTCTAACGGACTTGCCCTCTATGCCCAGGGCACGGCGACTTGCTCTCTCCGTAGCATTGCCACTCGGGGCCACGATTGACACCACTGAGTTAGGTCACACGTATTATCATATTACTTGTGATAATATAAGGAGCTAGACAAGGTCACTCTTATACAGGACAAGCAGCTATATATGAAATAGTCCATATAAATATAATTCGACAGTCTGACTCTCTCTCACTGACTCTCTCTCACTCTACTTGAGAATTTATCAGTTGGATCACACGTATTATCATATTACTTGTGATAATAGAAGGAACTAGACTAGGTCACTATTATACAGGACAAGCAGCTATATATGAAATAGTCCATATAAATATAATTCGACAGTCTGACTCACTCTCACTCTACTTGAGAATTTAGCGTTAGGGCACACGTGTTATCATACAACTGTTATAATCCTTTCATTCGCTGTGTATACTATGGCAAGTATAGAGAAACTGTATGTTCTTTAAGGCTGAGTGCTCCTTGTTTGAGATCCATTAGCATCAGAAATATAACTGTACTATTGCATATTCTGTTCCAATTGTTTGGGGAAATTGAGTCTGAGGCTGAGTGTTTCCAGTTTCAAATTTACCAGTGTCAGATATACAACAATGCTGCCATCTATACTGATCTACCGCTCGATAACTTCTTCACTCTCTCTGGGTAACATAGAATTCTATAGGGCAATTTTATGGTTTATTAGGCTGAGTGTTACTCGTTTCAGATTCTGATTTTCAGATATACGGCCATTCAGTCACATATAGTGATCTAGCGCTGCATTATTTCTCCATCTGCTTCGTGTAATATACAATTGTTCAGAGCAGTTATCTGTTTCTTTAGGCTGAGTGATCCCCGTTTCGGATTCACTAGCATTAAACCTCGAAATCAACTCAGATCCACCTTCAACAAAATCAAATGTTCTTCGATTTGTCTCAGTGGTTTTGTTTAGAACAGAACTCTTTAGCGCAATTATCTGATTTAGAAGGCTGAGTGTTCGCCGTTCTAAATACACTGGCATAAATTCTCGTAGCGTGTATTAGTTAATCTCCGAACGTGCCGTGCTAGGGACCTAACCAGCGCCTCTATCTTCCTCCGTCCCTCTCACACCGTTTATCGATCTTTAGCCCTTTATTCCTTGGACCCCGGTGTTTGTCTTGGAGGCTACTTCCTTGGCGGAGGTCAAAGTTTTACTTTATTGATTCGGGGGCCTTTTCATATGAGATCTCCTACTTCAATTTCATGCCCAAAAGTTTTTTTCAAGTGGTTAGGTCTCCTTTACAACCCCCAAGAATATAAAACTATGTCGACACCTGCATTGCCCTTAAAACGTTCGGAAAGCGTTACTTTCAATCGCTTTCGCTTTTATCGCCGCTTCCAATGTTTACTTGGAAAGGCGTGAAGCAAAGCCCCTTCCAAACTTTTTTTATATTTAATATTGAGAGCAGCAAAGGAGAACAGAGTAAAACTTTGTGAAAGAGAACGCCGCTGATCTTAAACTCTCTTTTCTCCACGTGAAAAGTTTGAATATCGGGTTCGTAGTGAACAGTACTGAAATACTCGTACTTTCTTACGGGTATAATTTTGCATAGTCGGAAGTTGCACTTCTATGATGTTTTGAGGTCCCCTGAATCCAAGAGAAGCATTTTTGGAAAATGGTCGGGGTGTGTGTGTGTGTGTGTGTGTGTGTATGTATGTGTGTGTGTATGTGTGTGTGTGTGTGTGTGTGTGTGTGTGTGTGTGTGTGTGTGTGTGTGTGTGTGTGTCAGTCTGTGAACAGCATAACTCAAAAAGGAAAAGTCGGTGAATAACCAAAGTTGGTATTTAAGTTTAATATCTTTAAAGTTTAACGGACATTTTGAATTAAACTCCTGCACCCTGAACTACCTTTTACAAGGAAATTTCAGGTATTACGTTTAGATAATTTACATAATGACAAATGAAATGCAACCACATTTTGAATTTTCTGGCTATAGCCCATGTAGCCCTATTTACTCTTGATGACATTTACATAACTTGTAAACCGGAAGAGATAGACCAAATCTTGCCGAACAAAAAATGTAGATCTTGTTAAAACACAAAATATATGCCCAAATACTTTTTTTTTTTTTTTTTTTTTTTTTTTTTTTTTTTTTTTTTTGCAGAGTGAAGCATTTCGGAGGTATTGTTTGTTATTTGCGAGTTATGCAAAACTTATACTTTCCACAATTGAACATCGTTGTTCATTTGTTATATGTTAAGTGTGCAAAGAGAACGGAATCTCAAAGCTTTAAAGGATTTGACTATCGTTCAAAGTCTGCTGTATTCCCATATTTCCCTTGTACCTACAAGGAAATAAGCAATAAGATAATTTGTACAAATGTTTATCTCAACTAGCACGAAGAAGATATAGGAATAAGAGTTTGTAAGAATGGTTAGTACAAGAGTAGAGAAAGCCGTGTGAGTGGAGCATGTGTTTTTAAGGCAGAAATAACAAAGTTTAACAATCTTGTGTACTTTTGAGAGTCAATTCAGAAACATGATTAGAACCTTTGTCGAGTCATGAGTGCGGAGGTCAAAGGAAGAGAGCGGGTCACAGAGGTTAATGAGATTAACTTCGTACTCTCTCTCGGCTGGTTTTTATGTTGACCATAGACGCAGTCGTCAAAAGTTACTTCTTCGTCCTGAATAATTATGGACTTCCATTACGGCCACTTTATTTTCATCAGATCAGATCTGTTATATTTCTCTCTCTCTTACCTTCCTGCCGAGTGCTTTTAGCCAAATTCGGGGCAAGCTCCCCTCGCCGTGTTTACGATACGTGTGTCACAGAAAGCATGGATGGACTTGAATAATTACAAGCGTAGTTTACTCGCACCCTTACAAACGCAAGCTTTATAAAAGTCTTATGACATTCTCTCTCTACCTCACGTGGATATATTGGACTGGAAATTTGAGGTACTAAGCTAATAATGCTAACTATTTACGTTGAATGTAACACAATCCTAAATATCATCCAGTTTACTCTAACAGTTTATCAACGGCAGATGTTCGACCGTATCAAAATTCCATGGCCATCATCAGGAACTAAATTGTAAAAACAAACGGCCATCTCAAAATCATGGCCTTGTTTAGAAAAATTGCTTACTGCGTCGAGCTTACAAAAGCTTACAAAAATAAATGGGCCTCTCAAAGGCCATGGCTGTCATCAGGAGCTATGTACTTCAGGAACGTTGATTATATTTAGAAAGGTCGATCTTTCATGGTGTTCTTCAAAAACTGAATTTTCAAAGCAAACGGCCATCTCAAAATGCATGGCTTGCCGAGTACTGAATGCACAATATGGGTAAAGAAAAGGATGTGAGAGTAACCCATTGGATATTTATACTTCACTCGTATTCTTAATATCTTTGATGTCTACGCATTTACTTTGGTATTGAGGAATGTTGTTTCTAAAGCGAGGATGGATAGACCTCTTTGAGCTGAACTGTCTCATGCAAGCAGCGCTTAGCAACTGTCTCAATTTCTTTGACGCTCTTTTACCAACAGGAAGAAAGGATTATGGAGGGATTTCTTTTGTCTGCGAAATATCTGCCTTTGAAGGAAGGAACGAACGGGTTTAAAGAAAAACATGTAGAATACGGCAGTGCCAGTGTAGGTTCCGACCACAGGCGATGGATGGTAAATTCGATTTGGCTCGTCTCGACGCCCAGGACAAGTAATTACAAACTGTCTTAACTGCATTTCTCACACTGCTTTATGGATGTATCAAGTTAGGACCACATTTCTCCCAGGTACACTCCCTCGCAAATGTAGGTATAGTGAAAGTGTTCTCTTCGACGCTAAACTTTCAGGCTACATCTTTAATATTTACAAACGCAGAACACGTGTGTGTGTGTCTGTAAATAGCATAACTCAAACACGAAAAGTCGGTTAAAAATCAAACTTGGTTATTTAAGTTTTAATATATTTTAAGCATGTGACACGAACACCCTAAACTATCCTTTATATGGAACATTTATCGAACATTTTGATTTTCTCAAAAATGACTAAAAGATTTTGATTAAAATGCCATATATTCAATATATTTTCATGATAAATGACATGTATATGTATGTTTAATTTTCTGGTTATGGCCCTTGTGAACTTTGAAGTAGTTGAACTTTTCTGAAGTGGAAGGTGGTTATTCACTTTATCTCTTTGCCGTGCAAAGAAGAGTTTGAGAATCTCCAGCTACCATTTAGTCTACTGTGTTCCCATATTCCCCTCGTGCCGACAAGAAAATTAGCAATAAGAAATTTGTACAGATGTTTCTGTCTAGTTAGGAAGAATGGTTAGTACAAGAGTAGAGAAAGGTAGGTGAGAGTAGGTATATGTTTTATTTGTAAAGTGAGTATCTTAAACATATACGAGTTTCATTAAAACGCTGACAGGGTACCAAGATCCAAAGGTTACATTTTTCCGCACTTCATGGATATTTAATGGATCCATAACTGAAAAATGACCGAAAAATGATCAAAT
>CM060961.1:3800667-3855667 GCA_030765045.1 Tenodera sinensis | reverse complement strand
TGTTCTTTCGAAATGTGTACTCTTGTACGGCAGAGAAACGTGGACCAAAGAATACAAGATACCTACCTCTGTAACAATAAGGGACAGAAATAAGGAAGAAAGGACTACCAAAAGAACTGTCAGGATCATGTAGAATGCCTAGTGACAGAAGGGTTGCCAACCCGTACGATAACTATGGGGATGTACGGTATTCTGAATGTTTGTACTCATGGCTGACAGCCCGTACGATAACCATGGGGATGTATGATGATCTGAATGTTTGTACTCATGGCTGACAGCCCGTACGATAACTATGGGGATGTACGGTAATCTGAATGTTTCTGCTCAAGACTGACAGCCCGTACGATAACTATGGGGATGTATGGTAATCTGAATGTTTGTACTCATGGCTGACAGCCCGTACGATAACTATGGGGATGTACGGTAATCTGAATGTTTGTACTCATGGCTGACAGCCCGTACGATAACTATGGGGATGTACGGTAATCTGAATGTTTGTACTCATGGCTGACAGCCCGTACGATAACTATGGGGATGTACGGTAATCTGAATGTTTGTACTCATGGCTGACAGCCCGTACGATAACTATGGGGATGTACGGTAATCTGAATGTTTGTACTCATGGCTGACAGCCCGTACGATAACTATGGGGATGTACGGTAATCTGAATGTTTGTACTCATGGCTGACAGCCCGTACGATAACTATGGGGATGTATGGTAATCTGAATGTTTGTACTCATGGCTGACAGCCCGTACGATAACTATGGGGATGTAAGGTAATCTGAATGTTTGTACTCATGGCTGACAGCCCGTACGATAACTATGGGGATGTACGGTAATCTGAATGTTTGTACTCGTGGCTGACAGCCCGTACGATAACTATGGGGATGTACGGTAATCTGAATGTTTGTACTCGTGCCTGACAGCCCGTACGATAACTATGGGGATGTACGGTAATCTGAATGTTTGTACTCGTGGCTGACAGCCCGTACGATAACTATGGGGATGTACGGTAATCTGAATGTTTGTACTCATGGCTGACAGCCCGTACGATAACTATGGGGATGTACGGTAATCTGAATGTTTGTACTCATGGCTGACAGCCCGTACGATAACTATGGGGATGTACGATAATCTGAATGTTTGTACTCATGGCTGACAGCCCGTACGATAACTATGGGGATGTATGATAATCTGAATGTTTGTTCTCATGGCTGACATCCCGTACGATAACTATGGGGATGTATGATAATCTGAATGTTTGTACTCATGGCTGACATCCCGTACGATAACTATGGGGATGTACGATAATCTGAATGTTTGTATCATGGCTGTCAGCCCGTACGATAACTATGGGGATGTGCGATAATCTGAATGTTTGTACTCATGGCTGACAGCCCGTACGATAACTATGGGGATGTACGATAATCTGAATCTTTGTACTCATGGCTGTCAGCCCGTACGATAACTATGGGGATGTGCGATAATCTGAATGTTTGTACCCATGACTGTCAGCCCGTACGATAACTATGGGGATGTACGATAATCCGAATGTTTGTGCTCAAGACTGACAGCCCGTACGATAACTATGGGGATGTACGGTAATCTGAATGTTTGTACTCGTGGCTGACAGCCCGTACGATAACTATGGGGATGTACGGTAATCTGAATATTTGTACTCATGGCTGACAGCCCGTACGATAACTATGGGGATGTACGGTAATCTGAATGTTTGTACTCATGGCTGACAGCCCGTACGATAACTATGGGGATGTACGATAATCTGAATGTTTGTACTCATGGCTGACAGCCCGTACGATAACTATGGGGATGTATGATAATCTGAATGTTTGTACTCATGGCTGACATCCCGTACGATAACTATGGGGATGTATGATAATCTGAATGTTTGTACTCATGGCTGACATCCCGTACGATAACTATGGGGATGTACGATAATCTGAATGTTTGTACTCATGGCTGTCAGCCCGTACGATAACTATGGGGATGTGCGATAATCTGAATGTTTGTACTCATGACTGTCAGCCCGTACGATAACTATGGGGATGTACGATAATCTGAATGTTTGTGCTCAAGACTGACAGCCCGTACGATAACTATGGGGATGTATGATGATCCGAATGTTTGTACTCATGGCTGACAGCCCGTACGATAACTATGGGGATGTACGATAATCTGAATGTTTGTACTCATGGCTGACAACCCGTACGATAACTATGGGGATGTACGATAATCTGAATGTTTGTACTCATGGCTGTCAGCCCGTACGATAACTATGGGGATGTACGATGATCTGAATGTTTGTACTCATGACTGACAGCCCGTACGATAACCATGGGGATGTACGTTAATCCGAATGTTTGTACTCATGGCTGACAGCCCGTACGATAACTATGGGGATGTATGATGATCTGAATGTTTGTACTCGTGGCTGTCAGCCCGTACGATAACTATGGGGATGTATGATGATCTGAATGTTTGTACTCATGGCTGTCAGCCCGTACGATAACTATGGGGATGTATGATGATCTGAATGTTTGTACTCATGGCTGACAGCCCGTACGATAACTATGGGGATGTACGATAATCTGAACGTTTGTACTCATGGCTGACAGCCCGTACGATAACTATGGGGATGTATGATGATCTGAATGTTTGTACACATGGCTGACAGCCCGTACGATAACTATGGGGATGTACGATAATCTGAACGTTTGTACTCATGGCTGACAGCCCGTACGATAACTATGGGGATGTATGATGATCTGAATGTTTGTACTCATGGCTGACAGCCCGTACGATAACTATGGGGATGTATGATGATCGGAATGTTTGTACTCATGGCTGACAGCCCGTACGATAACCATGGGGATGTACGGTAATCTGAATGTTTGTACTCATGGCTGACAGCCCGTACGATAACTATGGGGATGTACGGTAATCTGAATGTTTGTACTCATGCCTGACAGCCCGTACGATAACTATGGGGGTGTACGATAATCTGAATGTTTGTACTCATGGCTGACAGCCCGTACGATAACTATGGGGATGTACGATAATCTGAATGTACTCATGGCTGACAGCCCGTACGATAATTATGCGGGTGTACGATAATCTGAATGTTTGTACTCATGGCTGACAGCCCGTACGATAACTATGGGGTTGTGCGATAATCTGAATGTTTGTACTCATGGCTGACAGCCCGTACGATAACTATGGAGATGTACGATAATCTGAATGTACTCATGGCTGACAGCCCGTACGATAACTATGGGGGTGTACGATAATCTGAATGTTTGTACTCATGGCTGACAGCCCGTACGATAACTATGGGGATGTACGATAATCTGAATGTACTCATGGCTGACAGCCCGTACGATAATTATGCGGGTGTACGATAATCTGAATGTTTGTACTCATGGCTGACAGCCCGTACGATAACTATGGGGTTGTGCGATAATCTGAATGTTTGTACTCATGGCTGACAACCCGTACGATAACTATGGGGGTGTACGATAATCTGAATGTTTGTACCCATGGCTGACAGCCCGTACGATAACTATGGGGTTGTGCGATAATCTGAATGTTTGTACTCATGGCTGACAGCCCGTACGATAACTATGGGGTTGTGCGATAATCTGAATGTTTGTACTCATGGCTGACAACCCGTACGATAACTATGGGGGTGTACGATAATCTGAATGTTTGTACCCATGGCTGACAGCCCGTACGATAACTGGGGTTGTGCGATAATCTGAATGTATGATAGTTCGATACGGCGAAACATCATTTTCACTGGTTTGTCACACCAGCGAAATAAAATGAATTACAAATAGCGACACCACTGTTGCCCTCATGGCCTGTCTCCACCCCTCTAAGGCAACCACTTCACAGTCTACTAAGCATCCTACCCTTTGTCCTCCTATTGCCAGTGTGCCCAGATCTGGTAATCTCAATGAAGAAGGCACTATTCAGAAAATTGATGATCAATGAAGAAAGCTCAGTAATATTCCGTGAGAAATACAGAACATGCCTGAACTTCACAATTTCTACAGCGCTGTTAAACATGTCACCTTGGTGGAAATACTGATTTCAAAGAATGGAGTTTGCATTATTAGTGAATTCATTGCCCCACAGAAGCACTTCTTGTGAAAGTTTTTTTCTAATATGGGTTTAATAAAAACCAAAACCAGATACAGATTGGCGCTAGATACGGAAAATGCGCGATGGGTCCGAAAATCTGCATGTCACCGAGAAGATGATTGGTGTGAAGATGCAACAATTGAGGATGACGAAGTTTCAGATGAATAGTGCCAGAAAGTAAGTGCTAAAGTTGTAATACTGGTTGTCGTCATCAGTCTTGTAAGTGGATACAGTAAACATCAATAATACTACATTTTCATAAGTGTTATGCTTATACTTTTATAGCTGTAGCATTTGGTTTATGATGTACGATTCTATAATTTTGAGTGACTAGTAGGGTAATTTTACTTTTAAAGATTGGCAACCTTGAGTGACAGACTACCAAGGCAGACATAGTTTTATGAAGCCGTTGGAAAGCTTGACCTGGGTCGAGTAAGAACAAGAGGTTAGGATGCACTTAGCCTCGTAACGGGACAGCAATGACCCATCCTTGAGAGGAAGAAGAAGAAGAAAATACGTATGTAGGGTGAACTCAAAAATCACTTAACCCATTTTAACAAATCTTTCACTATTTAAAAGTCAATCTTTTTGAGATGGATATGACTTACAGGACATGTAACTTAAACAATATCTGCTGTAAGATGTGTTTGTTGTGGCTTCTAGAAATAGCTCGCCTATGTTCTCTTCTATATCTTCTTGTGTCGACACCTCGAGATTCCAAATATACCTATGTACTGCTTTGTGAGTCCTCCATTACTGAAACCGACATAAGTGCCTAACGTTGTTGCCTCTTAATGCCCACTTTTATTACAACGGCACTGCAGGCGGTGGCACTCATGATACATGGGGTGAAGATGGAGCACCGGTGAAATGAGATGGCGGGGGAAACCGGAGAACCCGGAGAAAACCCGCCCCAGCGCTGCTTCGTCCACTACGAATCCCACCTGCGGTTGTCTGGGATCAGAGAATTGGTACATCAGGGATATTCAAGCTTGTCTCTTTGGAGAACCTCACCTAATGGGCGACTGACTATTCGCCGCTTTACTGCTTCAGTTGCAGGGACATACAGTTTTAATCATAAACCGTTAGAGCCATTTTCGAGAAAATCGAAAGTTCGAAAAATATTTCAAGTAAAGGCTAGTTTAAGGTGGAAGAACTTTTTCCAAAATCTTTGCGTCCTATGTTGAAAGATCTGAAACTTAAATACCCAATTCAGTTTTTAACCGAGTTCTCGTTTTGGACTATGTTGTTCGGACACACACACACACACACACACACACACACACACACACACACACACACGCACACACACACACACACACACTGAAATCTTGACATTGAATTTTTTGATTGGAATACCATACTTCCGCCAAGAGGGAGGGGTAGTATTTTGATAACTCTCGTTCAGATGATTACGAGGAGTTAGTGTTTGTAAGGGTAGCTTGCACAAGAGGGAGGGGTAGCATTTTGATAACCCTCGTTCAGATGATTACGAGGAGTTAGTGTTTGTAAGGGTAGCTTGCACAAGAGGGAGGGGTAGTATTTTGATAACTCTCGTTCAGATGATTACGAGGAGTTAGTGTTTGTAAGGTTAGCTTGCACAAGAGGGAGGGGTAGCATTTTGATAACTCCCGTTCAGATGATTACGAGGAGTTAGTGTTTGTAAGGGTAGCTTGCACAAGAGGGAGGGGTAGTATTTTGATAACTCTCGTTCAGATGATTACGAGGAGTAAGTGTTTGTAAGGGTAGCTTGCACAAGAGGGAGGGGTAGTATTTTGATAACTCTCGTTCAGATGATTACGAGGAGTTAGTGTTTGTAAGGGTAGCTTGCACAAGAGGGAGGGGTAGTATTTTGATAACTCTCGTTCAGATGATTACGAGGAGTAAGTGTTTGTAAGGGTAGCTTGCACAAGAGGGAGGGGTAGTATTTTGATAACTCTCGTTCAGATGATTACGAGGAGTTAGTGTTTGTAAGGGTAGCTTGCACAAGAGGGAGGGGTAGTATTTTGATAACTCTCGTTCAGATGATTACGAGGAGTTAGTGTTTGTAAGGGTAGCTTGCACAAGAGGGAGGGGTAGTATTTTGATAACTCTCGTTCAGATGATTACGAGGAGTTAGTGTTTGTAAGGGTAGCTTGCACAAGAGGGAGGGGTAGCATTTTGATAACTCTCGTTCAGATGATTACGAGGAGTAAGTGTTTGTAAGGGTAGCTTGCACAAGAGGGAGGGGTAGCATTTTGATAACTCTCGTTCAGATGATTACGAGGAGTTAGTGTTTGTAAGGGTAGCTTGCACAAGAGGGAGGGGTAGCATTTTGATAACTCTCGTTCAGATGATTACGAGGAGTAAGTGTTTGTAAGGGTAGCTTGCACAAGAGGGAGGGGTAGTATTTTGATAACTCTCGTTCAGATGATTACGAGGAGTTAGTGTTTGTAAGGGTAGCTTGCACAAGAGGGAGGGGTAGCATTTTGATAACTCTCGTTCAGATGATTACGAGGAGTTAGTGTTTGTAAGGGTAGCTTGCACAAGATGGAGGGGTAGTATTTTGATAACTGCCGTTCAGATGATTACGAGGAGTTAGTGTTTGTAAGGGTAGCTTGCACAAGATGGAGGGGTAGTATTTTGGTAACTCTCGTTCAGATGATTACGAGGAGTTAGTGTTTGTAAGGGTAGCTTGCACAAGAGGGAGGGGTAGCATTTTGATAACTGCCGTTGAGATGATTACGAGGAGTTAGTGTTTGTAAGGGTAGCTTGAACAAGAGGGAGGGGTAGTATTTTGGTAACTCTCGTTCAGATGATTACGAGGAGTTAGTGTTTGTAAGGGTAGGTTGCACAAGAGGGAGGGGTAGCATTTTGATAACTCCCGTTCAGATGATTACGAGGAGTAAGTGTTTGTAAGGGTAGCTTGCACAAGAGGGAGGGGTAGCATTTTGATAACTCCCGTTCAGATGATTACGAGGAGTAAGTGTTTGTAAGGGTAGCTTGCACAAGAGGGAGGGGTAGCATTTTGATAACTCCCGTTCAGATGATTACGAGGAGTAAGTGTTTGTAAGGGTAGCTTGCACAAGAGGGAGGGGTAGTATTTTGGTAACTCTCGTTCAGATGATTACGAGGAGTAAGTGTTTGTAAGGGTAGCTTGCACAAGAGGGAGGGTAGCATTTTGATAACTCCCGTTCAGATGATTACGAGGAGTAAGTGTTTGTAAGGGTAGCTTGCACAAGAGGGAGGGGTAGTATTTTGATAACTCCCGTTCAGATGATTACGAGGAGTAAGTGTTTGTAAGGGTAGCTTGCACAAGAGGGAGGGGTAGCATTTTGATAACTCCCGTTCAGATGATTAGGTGCTAAAGCCTGCAGTTAGACACTGCTGGCAACCTTTGCACCAATCAGCCAGAGAGCGCATTGATTTTTGCTGTCAGTGATTTTACATAAGGTGAATGAAGGTCAGTGCGTAAGTATGGGTTATTGGATTATTGGATATGTGGCACAAAATATAGGCCAGACTTCATTAGTCGCCCAATCATTTCTACGAGTTTCAAACGAAAATTACATTAGATGCTTTACAAAACAAACTGGGAGTTGTACATCATCTGTATGTATTTGTAATTAACATACATAAACTGCAGAGAAATTCCAGTTGCTACACTTGTGAGGTCTTGTGTGCGATTCCTTCCAGGAAGCATTTCGCTCCTCTTCTCTTGTTCCCTAGCACTTTGCTTCCCTCTTCATGAATCAAGTTGAGTTTCTGGGCCGTACCAGATGACCCATTTATTTGAACTTATCTTTTTTAACTGGGATATTAGAGCCATTTTTTGTGATAATAAAAAATAAAACATTTACGGAGCTTACTCAAGTGTAATCTGTGGGAGGTCGCAGGTTCGGTCGCGGTAACGCGGACTCTGGCATGGGTTTCTCCCTGGTTTCCCCATGTCACTGAGCCAAATATTGGGGTGCATTAGTCACTTAGCCACGGATTCCTTTCTCATTTCCCTCCCTTGTTAACTTTCAGGTGTGGATGTTAGTAGGGTATATTCCGGGGACTTGCGCAGTGGAACCTCTTACCTTACCCCCTGGCCCCACTCCCTCGGTACAGCAAACACTTCGGTTGTTGTTGTTGTGTTTAACGCCCGCTTTTACTACTACGGCACCGCAGGCGGTGACACTGATGATACATGGAATGAAGATGGAGCGCCGGTGGAATGAGATGGCGGGGGAAACCGGAGTACCCGGAGAAAACCCGCCCTGACGCCGCTTCGTCCACCACGAATACCACATGCGGGTCCCTGCGATGGAACCCGGGCCGCCTAGAAACACTTCGGTTGTGTCAATATCTGTAACTGTTAGTGACTTCTGTGTGTCTCTGTACTTCGCTGTCTCCACTCTCTGACAAGACTATGGTCTAACTTCTCCCTAGGTAGAGGAAACACTTCGGTTGTATCAATATCTGTAACTGTTAGTGACTTGTGTATGTCTCTGTACTTCGCTGTCCCCACTCTCTGACAAGACTATGGTCTAACTTCTCCCTAGGTACAGGAAAGACTTCGGTTGTGTCAATATCTGTAACTGTTAGTGACTTCTGTGTGTCTCTGTACTTCGCTGTCTCCACTCTCTGACAAGACTATGGTCTAACTTCTCCCTAGGTAGAGGAAACACTTCGGTTGTGTCAATATCTGTAACTGTTAGTGACTTCTGTATGTCTCTGTGCTTCGCTGTCTCCACTCTCTGACAAGACTATGGTCTAACTTCTCCCTAGGTAGAGGAAACACTTCGGTTGTGTCAATATCTGTAACTGTTAGTGACTTCTGTGTGTCTCTGTACTTCGCTGTCTCCACTCTCTGACAAGACTATGGTCTAACTTCTCCCTAGGTAGAGGAAACACTTCGGTTGTGTCAATATCTGTAACTGTTAGTGACTTCTGTGTGTCTCTGTACTTCGCTGTCTCCACTCTCTGACAAGACTATGATCTAACTTCTCCCTAGGTAGAGGAAACACTTCGGTTGTGTCAATATCTGTAACTGTTAGTGACTTCTGTGTGTCTCTGTACTTCGCTGTCTCCACTCTCTGACAAGACTATGATCTAACTTCTCCCTAGGTAGAGAAAACACTTCGGTTGTGTCAATATCTGTAACTGTTAGTGACTTCTGTGTGTCTCTGTACTTCGCCGTCTCCACTCTCTGACAAGACTATGATCTAACTTCTCCCTAGGTAGAGGAAACACTTCGGTTGTGTCAATATCTGTAACTGTTAGTGACTTCTGTATGTCTCTGTACTTCGCTGTCTCCACTCTCTGACAAGACTATGATCTAACTTCTCCCTAGGTAGAGGAAACACTTCGGTTGTGTCAATATCTGTAACTGTTAGTGACTTCTGTGTGTCTCTGTACTGCGCTGTCTCCACTCTCTGACAAGACTATGGTCTAACTTCTCCCTAGGTAGAGGAAACACTTCCGTTGTGTCAATATCTGTAACTGTTAGTGACTTCTGTGTGTCTCTGTACTGCGCTGTCTCCACTCTCTGACAAGACTATGGTCTAACTTCTCCCTAGGTAGAGGAAACACTTCCGTTGTGTCAATATCTGTAACTGTTAGTGACTTCTGTATGTCTCTGTACTTCGCTGTCTCCACTCTCTGACAAGACTATGATCTAACTTCTCCCTAGGTAGAGGAAACACTTCGGTTGTGTCAATATCTGTAACTGTTAGTGTCTTCTGTGTGTCTCTGTACTTCGCTGTCTCCACTCTCTGACAAGACTATGATCTAACTTCTCCCTAGGTAGAGGAAACACTGCGGTTGTGTCAATATCTGTAACTGTTAGTGACTTCTGTGTGTCTCTGTACTTCGCTGTCTCCACTCTCTGACAAGACTATGGTCTAACTTCTCCCTAGGTAGAGGAAACACTTCGGTTGTGTCAATATCTGTAACTGTTAGTGACTTCTGTATGTCTCTGTACTTCGCTGTCTCCACTCTCTGACAAGACTATGATCTAACTTCTCCCTAGGTAGAGGAAACACTTCGGTTGTGTCAATATCTGTAACTGTTAGTGACTTCTGTATGTCTCTGTACTTCGCTGTCTCCACTCTCTGACAAGACTATGATCTAACTTCTCCCTAGGTAGAGGAAACACTTCGGTTGTGTCAATATCTGTAACTGTTAGTGACTTGTGTATGTCTCTGTACTTCGCTGTCTCCACTCTCTGACAAGACTATGATCTAACTTCTCCCTAGGTAGAGGAAACACTTCTACTTTGTCAATATCTGTAACTGTTAGTGACTTCTGTGTGTCTCTGTACTTCGCTGTCTCCACTCTCTGACAAGACTATGATCTAACTTCTCCCTAGGTAGAGGAAACACTTCGGTTGTGTCAATATCTGTAACTGTTAGTGACTTCTGTATGTCTCTGTACTTCGCTGTCCCCACTCTCTGACAAGACTATGGTCTAACTTCTCCCTAGGTAGAGGAAACACTTCGGTTGTGTCAATATCTGTAACTGTTAGTGACTTCTGTGTGTCTCTGTACTTCGCTGTCTCCACTCTCTGACAAGACTATGATCTAACTTCTCCCTAGGTAGAGGAAACACTTCGGTTGTGTCAATATCTGTAACTGTTAGTGACTTCTGTGTGTCTCTGTACTTCGCTGTCTCCACTCTCTGACAAGACTATGATCTAACTTCTCCCTAGGTAGAGGAAACACTTCGGTTGTGTCAATATCTGTAACTTTTAGTGACTTCTGTATGTCTCTGTACTTCGCTGTCCCCACTCTCTGACAAGACTATGATCTAACTTCTCCCTAGGTAGAGGAAACACTTCGGTTGTGTCAATATCTGTAACTGTTAGTGACTTCTGTGTGTCTCTGTACTTCGCTGTCTCCACTCTCTGACAAGACTATGATCTAACTTCTCCCTAGGTAGAGGAAACACTTCGGTTGTGTCAATATCTGTAACTGTTAGTGACTTCTGTGTGTCTCTGTACTTCGCTGTCTCCACTCTCTGACAAGACTATGATCTAACTTCTCCCTAGGTAGAGGAAACACTTCGGTTGTGTCAATATCTGTAACTTTTAGTGACTTCTGTATGTCTCTGTACTTCGCTGTCCCCACTCTCTGACAAGACTATGATCTAACTTCTCCCTAGGTAGAGGAAACACTTCGGTTGTGTCAATATCTGTAACTGTTAGTGACTTCTGTGTGTCTCTGTACTTCGCTGTCTCCACTCTCTGACAAGACTATGATCTAGCTTCTCCCTAGGTAGAGGAAACACTTCGGTTGTGTCAATATCTGTAACTGTTAGTGACTTCTGTGTGTCTCTGTACTTCGCTGTCTCCACTCTCTGACAAGACTATGGTCTAACTTCTCCCTAGGTAGAGGAAACACTTCGGTTGTGTCAATATCTGTAACTGTTAGTGACTTCTGTATGTCTCTGTACTTCGCTGTCTCCACTCTCTGACAAGACTATGGTCTAACTTCTCCCTAGGTAGAGGAAACACTTCTACTTTGTCAATATCTGTAACTGTTAGTGACTTCTGTATGTCTCTGTACTTCGCTGTCCCCACTCTCTGACAAGACTATGGTCTAACTTCTCCCTAGGTAGAGGAAACACTTCGGTTGTGTCAATATCTGTAACTGTTAGTGACTTCTGTATGTCTCTGTACTTCGCTGTCTCCACACTCTGACAAGACTATGGTCTAACTTCTCCCTAGGTAGAGGAAACACTTCGGTTGTGTCAATATCTGTAACTGTTAGTGACTTGTGTATGTCTCTGTACTTCGCTGTCTCCACTCTCTGACAAGACTATGATCTAACTTCTCCCTAGGTAGAGGAAACACTTCGGTTGTGTCAATATCTGTAACTGTTAGTGACTTCTGTATGTCTCTGTACTTCGCTGTCCCCACTCTCTGACAAGACTATGATCTAACTTCTCCCTAGGTAGAGGAAACACTTCTACTTTGTCAATATCTGTAACTGTTAGTGACTTCTGTGTGTCTCTGTACTTCGCTGTCCCCACTCTCTGACAAGACTATGATCTAACTTCTCCCTAGGTAGAGGAAACACTTCGGTTGTGTCAATATCTGTAACTGTTAGTGACTTGTGTATGTCTCTGTACTTCGCTGTCTCCACTCTCTGACAAGACTATGGTCTAACTTCTCCCTAGGTAGAGGAAACACTTCGGTTGTGTCAATATCTGTAACTGTTAGTGACTTCTGTATGTCTCTGTACTTCGCTGTCTCCACACTCTGACAAGACTATGGTCTAACTTCTCCCTAGGTAGAGGAAACACTTCGGTTGTGTCAATATCTGTAACTGTTAGTGACTTGTGTATGTCTCTGTACTTCGCTGTCTCCACTCTCTGACAAGACTATGATCTAACTTCTCCCTAGGTAGAGGAAACACTTCGGTTGTGTCAATATCTGTAACTGTTAGTGACTTCTGTGTGTCTCTGTACTTCGCTGTCCCCACTCTCTGACAAGACTATGGTCTAACTTCTCCCTAGGTAGAGGAAACACTTCGGTTGTGTCAATATCTGTAACTGTTAGTGTCTTCTGTGTGTCTCTGTACTGCGCTGTCTCCACTCTCTGACAAGACTATGATCTAACTTCTCCCTAGGTAGAGGAAACACTTCGGTTGTGCCAATATCTGTAACTGTTAGTGACTTCTGTATGTCTCTGTACTTCGCTGTCCCCACTCTCTGACAAGACTATGGTCTAACTTCTCCCTAGGTAGAGGAAACACTTCGGTTGTGTCAATATCTGTAACTGTTAGTGACTTCTGTATGTCTCTGTACTTCGCTGTCTCCACACTCTGACAAGACTATGGTCTAACTTCTCCCTAGGTAGAGGAAACACTTCGGTTGTGTCAATATCTGTAACTGTTAGTGACTTCTGTATGTCTCTGTACTTCGCTGTCTCCACTCTCTGACAAGACTATGGTCTAACTTCTCCCTAGGTAGAGGAAACACTTCGACTTTGTCAATATCTGTAGATGTTTGAACTTCTGTACATCTCTGAACTTCGCTGTCTCCACTGTCTGACAAGAGTGGATAACTTCACCTCATCCCAACTTTAATACTATCGTGTATCTTTCGTTGACCATGACATACTGTTGACTCACGTAACAGTGGGCTCACAAGACCACGCCGAAGGGTTGAGGGCCTCTGGCCCGAAACCTCGAGTCGAAGTGTCTCGCATAGGCGTCCCGCTTGAGGAGGTTCGGTCCGCTGTAAGCAGTCGGAGGGCCACCGCGCTGACTGCTGATGATGAACAACCATCTATAACACGAGCCATCTCTCCTAAAGTAGAGGAACCTAATAGGAAACGCACGAGGACGGATGTAAAAAATCTTCAGAACTCTGCACCTCGCCACATATCTGTTGCAGTATTTCTAAGGCTGGTTTCTGAAGAACCCACCCCTCTACCTCTCCGAGTCGGACATAGAGCTGGGAGAGTTTAGTGTTAGAGAGCCGGAAACGTGGGCCTAAGTCCCCTGATCTGCAGTCGCAACCAGAAGTTGCTAACCTACCCCTATCCAAAAGGGGGCCTAAGCTTCCGCCGAACGTAGCGAACATGTTACCCAACCACGTCCAAGTAATAGAACTCCTGGCTTCGCGGCTCAAGGGAAGCTTTAAGGCAAAGCGGAAGCGGAACAAAGTGCACCTTGAAACCCATAGCTTGGGGGATTTTGAGGTGGCAAGGTTGAGCTGAAAATCTCCTTCTACACTTATTCGCCGCAACGTATGCTTGTATCGTGCGATTATCCTTCCCCTGATTCTGTAAGTGTACGAGGTTTGGGGATCGGTGGCTCAAACCACCATCCGCAGATTGCAGGCCATGCAGACCTGGGCGCTCAAGATGAACTATGATACCGACCGTAGATTCCCGTCCCATATCTTACATACTCATTCTGGCATCCCATACAATATGGACGTTGTGCGGGACAGAGCTCGCACAGTGTAAGCCACATCCAAACCAGCTGGTCAGTATAACCACCGCTTTCCTAGGAGGCACAACGGCTACTGGTTACCCAGGGATGTCTTGGGGTAGTGAGCTCCGATGCTTCGTCATTTCAACCTTCACACCCTACCCTCGGTTTCTCGCTGACTCTTGCTTCGTTTGCTGGTCATACAAGCGGTCGACTAAGTGCGCAGAACTAGGTACTGGGAGCTTTAGGATACACAGACATTCTGACCGCATTCCCAGCCCGAAGTCGGTAGCAAGCAAGAGGATCGACACATCACCATGATCGGACAAAGACCGTCCGATATGACACTACGTTGGAGGACGTTACTTTAAGAAAAATCAGACAAAGACATAAAAGTTTGTGATAAAGACTACACCTCTCATATCTCGGGGGTAAAACCACAGAAACGGATAGCTACCGTGGAGATCCATCCCACCCGAGTTAAGCCGGGCAACCTACTCTTGCGCTTGGTTCTTATACTGAATATAATTTAATGAGGGCCATTCACCCTCCGTACGGGTTAAGCCTGGAGACCTGCTCTTGCTCTTGGCTCTTATAGTGAATATAATTTAATGAGGGCCATTCACCCTCCGCACGGGTTAAGCCGGGCGACCTGCTCTTCCACTTGGCTCTTATAGTGAATATAATTTAATGAGGGCCATTCACCCTCCGTACGGGTTAAGCCGGGCGACCTGCTCTTGCTCTTGGCTCTTATAATGAATATAATTTAATGAGGGCCATTCACCCTCCGTACGGGTTAAGCCGGGCGACCTGCTCTTGCTCTTGGCTCTTATAGTGAATATAATTTAATGAGGGCCATTCACCCTCCGTACGGGTTAAGCCGGGCGACCTGCTCTTGCTCTTGGCTCTTATAGTGAATATAATTTAATGAGGGCCATTCACCCTCCGCCCGAGTTAAGCCGGCCAACCTGCTCTTGCTCTTGGTTCTTATAGTGAATATAATTTAATGAGGGCCATTCAGCCTCCGCCCGAGTTAAGCCGGGCAATCTGCTCTTGCTCTTGGCTCTTATAGTGAATATAATTTAATGAGGGCCATTCAGCCTCCGCCCGAGTTAAGCCGGGCAACCTGCTCTTGCTCTTGGTTCTTATAGTGAATATAATTTAATGAGGGCCATTCAGCCTCCGCCCGAGTTAAGCCGGCCAACCTGCTCTTGCTCTTGGCTCTTATAGTGAATATAATTTAATGAGGGCCATTCAGCCTCCGCCCGAGTTAAGCCGGGCAATCTGCCCTTGCTCTTGGTTCTTATAGTGAATATAATTTAATGAGGGCCATTCACCCTCCGCCCGAGTTAAGCCGGGAAACCTGCTCTTGCTCTTGGCTCTTATAGTGAATATAATTTAATGAGGGCCATTCACCCTCCGCTCGAGTTTAGCCGGGCAACCTGCTCTTGCTCTTGGTTCTTATGGTGAATATAATTTAATGAGGGCCATTCACCCTCCGCACGGGTTAAGCCGGGCAACCTGCTCTTGCTCTTGGTTCTTATAGTGAATATAATTTAATGAGGGCCATTCACCCTCCGCCCGAGTTAAGCCGGGAGACCTGCTCTTGCTCTTGGCTCTTATAGTAAATATAATTTAATGAGGGCCATTCACCCTCCGCCCGAGTTAAGCCGGGCAACCTGCTCTTGCTCTTGGTTCTTATGGTGAATATAATTTAATGAGGGCCATTCACCCTCCGCACGGGTTAAGCCGGGCAACCTGCTCTTGCTCTTGGTTCTTATAGTGAATATAATTTAATGAGGGCCATTCACCCTCCACCCGAGTTAAGCCGGGAGACCTGCTCTTGCTCTTGGCTCTTATAGTAAATATAATTTAATGAGGGCCATTCACCCTCCGCCCGAGTTAAGCCGGGCGACCTGCTCTTGCTCTTGCCTCTTATAATGCAATTTCAGTAGCATCTACCCGGAGAATGCTTGAGGATAGTAATACAGAGAGAATTACTGTAAGGAAACGGAAAGTAGAGAGTTATATTCCGGACGTATTACTTTCTATACTACGTATAAGAAGTAGAGGAAGTATTGTATCCCATTCAAAAATACGATATCGATATTTCAACGGAGATGTTTTGAGGCCCCTGAATAAGAAAAATCATTTTTAGAAAAAGGTCACTGTGTGTGTGGGTGTGTGTGTGGGTGTGTGTGGGTGTGTGTGTGTGTGTGTGTGTGTGTGTGGGTGTGTGTGGGTGTATGTGTGTGTGGGTGTATGTGTGTGTGGGTGTGTGTGTGTCTGTGTATGTGGGTGTGTGGGTGTGTGTGTGGGTGTGTGGGTGTGTGTATGTGGGTGTGTGTGTGGGTGTCAGTCTGAGAACAGCATAATTCAAAAACCAAAAGTCGCTTAAAACGGTTGGTATATATGTTTAATATATTTCAAGAATGCAACACGAAGGTCTTGAAAAGAAAAAAGAAAAACATAAAACAGCCCCACCCTAAACTACCCTTTACATAGACAATTTTTCGAAAAATATTTTATCGAAAATCACTCTAATTATTTTGATGAAAATGCCATATGTTCAATATATTTTTATGACAAATGAAATGCATATTTTGAATTTTCTGGCTATTATGTTGGCCTGTTTACTCTGGATGACTTTGCATAACTGCTAAACCACAAGAGATAGACCAAATCTTACTATACAAAACATGTAGATCTTGCCAAAGCACACAATTTGTGTCCGAATGAACACAATCTCCATTTCGGAGATATTCCTTGTTATTTGTGTGAGTAAAATGGAACATGTTATTAATATATTTATATGTTAGCCGTGCAAAGACAACGGATTCTCAAACCTTAAAAAGATTTGACTATTGCTCAAAGCCGGTTGTATTCCCATATTCCCCTTGTACCTTCAAGGAAATAGCAATAAGATAATCTGTACAAATGTTTATCTCGACTAACACGAAGAAGATATAGGAATTCAAGAGTAGAGAAACACGTTAGATTGTTTGCTTTTTGGTTGAACATATTTGATTCTGGTGAAATTTTCATATTGAGTTTTTGCCTACTTACTGTAAAAATCTAAAAATTTTACGCTGACGTCATGGGGACATTGGATATATATTTTGACCTCGCGCATGCGCATTTGCACATTTAGTGATGTGACATTCCGGAAGAGAGGAACATAAAATTAGCATTAAACTCTCATTATACGACGCATCAACTTGGTTAATCCCAGACACAGACACACATACACGCGCGCGCGCACACACACACACACACACACACACACACACACACACACACACACAACCTGTAATGCTGCTCTGATTTAATGTAATTTGCAAACAAAGCAATTCCAATTACAATTTAATAGCTTTTTAAGAATGAAACCATTAAATTAAACATTGCTTTCTATTAATTTCTATTGTCTGTTCCCAAAGCAATTCCAAAGCATTAGAATGATAACAGTGTTAATTGATGCAGAAAAATTACCTCAACTAGAAACATTAAAATGAAATCAGGTTATTATACGGGAATTTATAATGCATAACTTTCACTACATTTTACCATGTTTCACAATAGTTGGCTCAGTTAATGAACAATTGTTATGGCAATACAGGTTTTGAGATCCCCTGGATCTGTAAAAGGGATTGTTAGAATGCGCGCGCGCGCGCCTGCCTATCTTTGAGCAGCATAAGTGAAAAAGGAAAAGTCGACTGGAACCCAAGGTAGGTGTTTAAGGATGCCACAGGAAGATTTTGAAGAAAATTGCTCTAGTTTAAACTACTCTATTTTCTTCTTGTGTTTATTTTATTTTGTTTTTGTGGTGTTCAACGTCCGCTTTTACTACATAAGGCACCGCAGGTGGTGACACTGATGATAGATGGAATGAAGATGGAGCGCTGATGAAATGAGATGGCGGGGGAAACCGGAGAACCCGGAGGAAACCCGCCCCAGCGCCGCTTTGTCCACCAGAGTCCTGTGGTAACGTTAAGGGCATTTAAGAAATATGTTTAAACTACTCCTTAAAAAAATAAAAAAATAATCATCATAACAGATAAACCGGTTCAGATTTAAAGGGTGATAGACAAAGCAGTTGCATATTTGTGGTTACAGTGTAGCTTCCAGGATTTCAGTCTTGTTGTTAGTGTTGAGCTTGTGGCAGTAAAACTGTCCAACGTAAAGAAAACAAATTAACATGATAATGGAAATGTGTTAAAGAGGCCGGACAAAGGGGAATATGTTAAGGGGAGTTAGGGGTGAGATTTGGCCCATTTGGTAAAAAAAGTTGATTTTTAGATTTTTATGTTGAAAAATTGTTCAATATTTTGTCTGTTAAAAAGTGCAGTGACTTTTATGCCAGCGCCATTTTTAAAGGTCTGGCGACCATTTTTAAATAGTGGTGCATAGTGATTAAATGGCTGGTGGTTAGGCGTACGCACCCACGGAGACTGCATATCGACGGATCAGAAACTCAATCATGTAAATTATCCTCAATCTGCATCCACAAAATCACAAGTTGTCTCCAGAAGTGGTAACTAAAATTCTATTTCCGGATCAGCGACTTGGTTCTGACCAGCTGCTAGAACGCTATGCCAAGGGTACGACACAGAACTCGAATGAATCTCTTCACAATGTTGAGGGCGCTATTTGTCCAAAATAGGTGTGTGTCTAGGAATAAACTTGAACTTGCAGTACTGAAAACTGTCATGGAGTTTAATATGGGGTGTGTGAAGTCAATTCAAGTGTTGAATAGTCTTAGGAATGAAAACATTTCAGTTGGAACAATATGCATTTGTCAGAAGTGCAATGCTAGAAGACGTATTCAGAGTAGAAAATGCAGTGCCACTAAACAAACACACACAAGGAGAGCCCAGAAATTGCAGAAATTGTCAGCATAAGAGAGGATAAGAGATCAGAAAGTGAAACCTATGCTGCAACACACCTCTAATGGGGTTAGAACGTTTTAAATGTTTAATGCTGTTTTTCTCACTTTCTTTTTTCTCAGCATTTTCACGCATCTGAAAAACTCCTTGCGACAGAGTTCTTAAGGGATTCTTTTGAAAATTTCAGGATGTGTTCTTATTCATATAAGGCTCCAAAATTGCTCTGGGTTTTGATATCAGCCAAGTAATATTGAACATATTTACATTCAAATGCCGATGGAAAGTTAAAAAAACGTGAAATCTGTAAATAGACATATTAAAAAATTTCCAGATACAAAAGTACTGGTGTAAAATCAAAATCCAGAGCAATTATGACTTTCAAGGGCATGAAGCATCAAATCACGAAGTTTCATGCCAAACACATAAAAATTGTTACGCAAGGAGCATTTTTAATCAGATTATCTTTATAATCAATTAAAAACTTTTAATTAAAAAACTATTTGACTTACACACTTCAAATTTTGTACAGCTGCATATCTAAGCACTATATTAACATGGTTAAAATTTGGTACTGCTAGCATAAACATTGTAGAATTTCCTAAACTCACCCCTAACTCCCCTTAATAAGTAGTAAATTTTAGAATATGTTATACCTTTGATTCCTATATTGTACTAGAATGTGTATTTACGCTATTTGCAGTATTACGAGATATTCTGAATAACAGACAACTTATTCCGTAAAACTCGACAGTCTGTCACATTAGGTCGAGTTATCGGGATAACACTAAGTGTTTGTCTTGGAATGTGACGATTTAAATGGCAATATGGGAAGAAGGTAGGTACATAGAAACACGGAACTTGCGTAGTAAAATGGCAGGCAGCTCTTGTAATGTGAGCGAGAGAGGGTCCTTGTGCCGCAGTAATGAGCTCCCGCGAGAGTTAAAACAAGCAGCAGCAGTAGCACTGATACAATATTTATGATAGGTGGAAGTGTTTTACCTTGCACCAATCGGGAGGTAATTTGTCTGGACAAGGGCAGCCGTGTATCATTTAATTGCTTCTTGTTAACGTCCTTCACATTTGTTCAAATTGCTCGAGCTTTACCCGTGCTGCATGTGCTAGACTCGCCGGCCAGCCGGGCAGCAGGTCTACATTCGAGCTGTGATGTATTGGAACGAAGAGCAAGCCTATCAGTTCGTGCCACGTGGAACATTACCCGACCAAACCAACAAAGCACAAAAACGTCACTTTTACTTTCTCTGTTACGTAGAGCAAGTATTGTATTCCAACCAAAAATTATGTGTCGAGATTTCACCGGAAATATGTTTTGAGGCCCTCTGAATCCTAAAAAAAGCATTTTGGAAAAGCGTCCTTGTGTGCGAGCGGGTGTGCTTGTGTGTGTATGTGTGACAGCATTAGTCAAAAACGAAAAGTTGGTTAAAAGCTAGAGTTCTTATTTTGAAGAAAATTCCTCCGCCCTAAACTAGCCTTTACATGGAAAAATCTTCAAAAGTTTGTATTTTCATGAAAATGGCTCTAACGATTTTGATTAAAATGAAATGTGTTTAAGACATTTTTATGATAAACGAAATGCATATTTTGAATTTTCTGGCAATAGCCTTTGCAGTCCTGTTTACTCTAGATGACTTCTGTATAACTGGTAAACTGTAAGAGATAAACCAGATTTTACTGTAAAAAAAAATCTTGCTAAAACACACAATTTAGTGAAAATAATTTTTACTTCTTTTGTAGAGTGAACCAGGTCGAAGATATTTCTTGTTATTTGTGTGACTTTTACAAAACAATTTCGTCAAATGGAACATCGTTATTCATTTTACACGCTTTTTTATATATTAGAAAGAGAACGGAATTTGAAAGCTTTAAAAGATCTGACTCGCCCAAAGCCTACTGTATTCTAATATTCCCCTTGTACCTACAAGGAAATAAGCAATAAGATAATTTGTACAAATGTTTATCTCAACTAACACGAAGAAGATAATGGAATAAGAGTTTGTAAGAATGGTTAGTACAAGAGTAGAGAAAGTCATGTGAGTGCAACATATCAGATTTTTTCTCTACATAATCTCCTTTCAGCTCGATACACTTTTGCCTGCTCATATTGAGAACCGTCGAGCTCTGCAAAATAGTGAACAGCAGACTCCACTTCTTCATTATTGGCAAATCTTTTATCACAAAGACAGTTCAAGTTTGGAAAAAGAAAATCAGAGGGCACTAAATCTGGCGGATAACGTGCAGAGCAAGCAATTGGAACTTTAATTGATTTTGACCATGATAATGACTGTGTGAAGTGGTACATTGTCTTGATGGAACAAAACTTTCCTTTTCATTACTCAAACGCTGCAGCAAGTTCACATAATACTCGCCGTTGATTACTTTTCTTGTTTGAAGATAGTCAATGAAAATTATCCCACGTGCATCCCTTCTTTGGAGCCGATGATCCCCTTTCAATCCAGTGTTTGGGCTGCTCCTTCGTCTCGGGTATAAAGTGATAGGCCCATGTTTCACCCAAGATTATGAATCGACGAAACATTCTCACAATGCTGATTTTGTTTGTTTGTGAGCAACCGCAGCGCCCATCTTCATGTGCAAATTTTCAGTCAGAATGCGAGGTGCAACACTTTTTAAAATGCATCCCTCTTTGCTTTTTCAAGAGAAAAATTAAAAAAGTTAATAACGACCTCTCATTTCAGAACGCCTATAAATATTGCAAAACTCTGAAAAATAACAAGGAATATCTCCGAAATGGTTCACTTCACAACAGGATCACTTAACATAAATTGTGAGTTTTAACAAGATCTACATTTTTGTACAGTAAGATTTGGTCGTTCTCTTACGGTTTATCAGTTATGCAAAAGTCATCTAGGGTAAGCAGGACTGCATGCGCTGTACCTAGTACATTCAAAATATACATTTTTTTGCCATAATAATGTGGCATTTTATTCATAATCGCTACAGCCAGTGTTTTGAGAAAATGCAAACTTTTGGAAAATTTTACATGTAAAGGTAGTTTAGGGTGGAGAAATTGTCCTGAAAATGTTTGTGTCGTTTCTTTGAAAGATGTTAAAGACCAACTTTGGCATTGAACCGACTTTTCCTGTTTGAGTTGTACTGTTTTCTCTCTGTCTCTCTCTCTCTTTCTCTCTCTCTCTCTCTCTCTCTCTCTCTCTCTCTCTCTCTCTCTCTCACACACACACACACACACACGGGCTCTTTTCTAAACTTTTTTTCTTAATTCAGGGGTTTGAAAATATATATTTCCGGTGAAATATTGACATTATTAAAAAGCAATAAAGTTAGTTTTATAATTAATTTAAATGAGGCCCGACTAAGAAAAGACACCATCAATAAACAGTGGTGATATCGGCGGCCACTCCTCGGAGATGGAACCAGGCGTTTGGTGCCCCAGCTCGGTGGCTAGGCCAGCAAGTGTTTAATAACCGCCGTCTGGCTGAAACAACTTCCACTCTTTTGTTAAAATCAAGAAGTATAAAGTCAGCGTTGCTGTGATTTTGTGCGAGGGTTTTTTATCCCGTGAGCGAATGGCGAAAGAATAACAAAACACTGTCTGAAGGGTGTCATGGCTGCTGTCAGAAACAGCGCGCGGGGCATGCTGGGAGGAGGTACGTCAATTCCCCTACAAACCTTCCTCTTTCGTGTATCTTTCCAATTAATGAATGGACCATTGCAACAAAACGCATTGCAGCGTTCCTCAAGTGTGGCAGTCTCAATTAACAGCTCAACTGAATAACATTTTAATGAGAATTTTCACGAATACATTTAGCGACGCGCATTTAAAAATAATTTACTAGTGTGACGATATAAGTGAAATCTTTGTCTGTCTTCATTCATGCAGAAGCACAGTGCTTTAGTGCTATGTTTATAAAGTTAAAGAATGTACAATTTATTGTAGATCACGGTGAAAAACATGTAAATGATGAACTGAGCTGTAAAGCTAGTGTAGACTATGATAAGTATGTTAGAAGGCTCATGATACTTGTTGGTGAGCAGGGATTCTACATATTTCCTTGTATATCTGGACATACATACGTGGGCACCTACCACTGAGTTTACCAAGGACCACGTTTGCCGAGTAAGGGTCTGCTCGGTTTTCTCTTATCCTTTTGTTTAGGAGAAAGGAGTACCTCAGGGTTCGGTACTAAGTGTCACGCTGTTCGCTATATCAGTTAATTCCATCTGGAAATGTGTTCCGCCTGGAGTTTCGTCATGCCTATCCGTAGACGAGTTCGCTGTCTGTTGCACTTCTCAGCGCATGGCGTTCTTACAACGGCGTCTGCAGCAATGTTTGGACAACCTCAGAGAATGGGGCGTCAAAAAACGACTCTTGTTTCTTAACTGAGAAGTCAATCTGCGCTAATTTCTGGCATCGTAGAAGACGATTACCACCGTACAATTTACGTGTGAAAATGAGTCTAGATTTTCTACAGCCATTCGCAGATGTTAGGAGTTTCCTGAAGTGGATCTTGGACAGGAAGGCATCGTGTATAGCACAGCTAAGAGGACCACGTTAAATATCTTACGTGCATTAAATGGGTAATCGTGGGAAACGGATCAGACACGTTTGTTCGTCAGCAGACCACCTGTGCTTGGAAGAATAGACGAGGCATATGCATGGCAATAGTAGCTTTTCCAACAAGCCCAGTTGTGAGCCTTTACGCCAAGACGGCAATATCGGCGTGACGTCCTCTTAGCAAATTAAGGTTGTACACCTATATGTGCACCCAACGTTCGCTTCCTTTGTCAACGGCACGATTAGCAAGAGGTCTCTTAGTTCAAGGCCAGCAGGTTTTCCTTTGCGTCCCGCACAACATACTAAGCGTTGTCGGTATTTTGCTGCTCATCCTGTATATTGCATTCTCTGTCAATTCTGAATTACACTCGCATAACTGTAAAACATATACAAAATATTACTGCACAATTGAAACACGAATATTGTATATAATGCCACACATTGATTGCAATTATTTAGCTCCCTATCATTTGTCTACCAAATTATTAATGGTTCAGGGTATCACAGTGTTTTCTTAGTAAGTCCCAGGAGGGACTTGTGTGTCTGTGCTGTGTTTCCATCTGTGAGAATATCCTAGGAAGAGATTTTCCCAAGACTACCAACAGCATGAGCTCTTAGAACCCCTTCTTCTGGCTATGTCACATACATATCAGAATTCATGACAGCCTAAAGGAAAATCATCCCTTCTCGCACAACTACTCACGTCACAGGGAAGAAGGGGTAGGTAGGAATTTATTTTTCCCCTCCAACACCACAACAGGCTTCAGTGGATAAAACGTCTGCAATTTCAAGCGTAAACATCCATCTCTGCTTGAGAGCGAGAGAGACAGACTGAAAAAAAGGCTTCTGCTTTTTCATCCGCAGCAGAACGAATTTAGCTTATGGTGCATGTCAGGGCAACGAGAAAAGATCTCAAGTCTGCAATATATACATAACTTGCAACAAAAGCTTAACTTTGGTGCTCTAGCACGTGAGCTACCGTGTGCCACCATCACATCAAAACCTTGCTTGTACACTCACTTTCATTAATGGTGGCTCCGCAGTTTTGGGAGACACTCTACTGGCCTTCAAAGCTACGTATCTATAGCAAGGAAGACATGTATGTATTTGTTTACATTTTCTCGTGTACAGTGAGGTCATATTTTGGGTACGCAGTTCTAGATTATTCACATATAAATATATAACGTCAGATGAAGTTAAGGAATAGGATGGTAGCTACACAGCTCACGAAGGCTCTGAAGTGCTCTAAGGGAATTTCTCAAAATCAGGCGGTCACATATAAAACGGCTTGGTAAATTGCATCGGCTCTGCGTTATAGATGGAAAGCGAATGTATGTGGTTCGGTTCCATAAACATAAGCACACCCATCACCGCTGGTGCTCTTGGATCCATCGGTGTACGAGTAGATGAAACGTCGGTCAGTGCAGTCTAGATCTACATGGGACGTGCTTCGCAACCAAGGGGAAGCATGTTAGGCATTTCAATAGCGGGCTTCTTAAGAAGCTGCTAGCTTTCAACTAAGAGACCTCTTGCTAATCGTGCTGTTGACAAAGGAAGCGAACGTTGGGTGCACATATAGGTGTACAACCTTAATTTGCTAAGAGGACGTCACGCCGATATTGCCGTCTTGGCGTACAGGCTCACAACTGGGCTTGTTGGAAAAGCTCCTATTGCCATGCATATGTCCCGTCTATTCTTCCAAGCACAGGTGGTCTGCTGACGAACAAACGTGTCTGATCCGTTTCCCACCATTACCCATTTAGTGCGAAACACCGACAACGCTTAGTATGTTGTGCGGGACGGCAAACTGATTGATTTTCAAATACGAAAACCTTTCGGAAATGCACGGTTTGGACGCTGGAGAGCCTCGAAGTGAGATGGGTGTAGGTACGTTCACATTTTATCAATAAACCAAGCAGATTAAAAATGGGCTTCAAACTGTGTACACTGTCTGGCAAAGGTACCCAGGGGCCTCATCACGGAATTGTCGGAGAGGCAAGAGGGGTGGGGTTGTCAGGGAGATAATAAGCACAACTAATCCATAGTTCGTTCTCATGTAGTGGGAGTTGTTCTGGATTAGTATTGAAGAGGTCGAGTCTTCAAATCTGGGGATACTTTTTTTTCTTTTCTTTCTTTTTTCTTTTTTCTTTTTTTTTTTTTTAATTGTTCCATTTGTATCCCGCCTTTAACTGCAGAGGTCATATCGGCGGCCCTGACTATTGGTTTTTACTCTAACAGTGGGGCTTTTATACATTGGATTCACACACACGCACACTTTCATTCATACTTCCAGACTCAGGGAAGGATGAGGAATACTCCTGGCTGGAGAAAAATTCCTACCCCCTGCCGGGAATCGAACCGGGGACCCTAGCACAGCAGGCAGGTGCTCTATTAACTGCGCCACGAGGCCAGCCCGGAGATAAAATATGTCCCTTTTGTTTTCAATTTACAAGTCATAAGCCAACTTGGCGCTGTTTAACTATAAATAATTTGACTAATCAATGTAATATTGTCCTATTACACGAATACAATATGGATTTTGTATTGAATATATGTTTCTGTTACCGCCGCCGCCGCCACCACCACCAACACGACCACCACCAACACCACCAACACCAACACCGTAATTACTATTATTACTACTATCATTATGATTTTTTTCCGATTCTCTCAAGAGCAAGAAAGCACTAAAGGCAAGCACAAATGAATTCCGTTTGAACGAAAGACTAAAGCGTGTGGTTTCCTTAATTTGACTGTGAACAAGCAATATAGAGCACAATTTGATTATGTGGCATCTAAATATATACCTAGTGCACAAGACGTAAGGAGAGGGGGTAGGATTTTTTGTTTCTAAATTAACGTTCTCCATCGTAATGTCATATCGGACGGTGAATGAATTACATGGGTGAAATGGTGCTCAAATGAGCCCGAGGTCCATGGAGCTTTAAGTTACCCGACATTCGTCTTCTCAGGATAAGGGAAAACCTCGGAAAAAACCTTACCCGTATAACTTACTCTCGCGACCTCTTGAACGTGAGGCAGACACGCTAACCATCACGCTACCGAGGCGAGCAGGGGCGGGGGGGGGGGGGGGGGTGGGAACTTGTGAACGTCCCAAATAGGTGTGACATTTCTATAATATATCCCAGCGTTTCTAGTAGATGGATACTGACACAGTCTTCCGGGTGTGAAATGTGAATTACCATCGTAGCGCTGTGTTACAGTGTCGGCTTCTTGAACTGAGGTACCAAGGTTCAAATACTGGTGGTTATTTCTTCTTTCTTTCCGGATTCTGTTTAAAGCGGTAAAGCTTGTTTTTCAAATCTTCAATTTTTTACAACATTCCAAAGGTATACTGCTATAAACCAATTAATATTCATTTGAAATTGAATAGGTGATTATAACGAAATGTGAGAAGATTGCTTTCATGTGTGTCCTATTTCCAGTGATGCAAGCTTACAGTTAGAATTGTTGCTATTAACCTGTTACGGTAGATACAGTAGTGAGATGTTCAACTACTTGCATTACTACTACCATTAGTGTACATTTTGGTCATAACATTTGTTTATCCAGAGCAAAAACCGAACATGACCATTATGTAATTTAATTTTATAGCTATTTAAACACAATTTATTTGTAATAATTGCTAGAAAAAGAAGCAGTCTAGCAGCAACTATTATCCTTAAATAAATTAGCAAAGGTATCGTCTGACAATTGCATAAATGCCCCCTGCTAAAGGTGCAGAGATATTTCTTTCTTGATCCTTCCTCAGTTATTCAAACACCGGTCATTCACCTGATGCTTAGGCAGACAAAGCCTTTGACCTCACACAATCTTTGCTCCCTCCAGCTAGGGATGACCAAAGATCGCATACGCGACTTTTTCTTTCGAAACGTGACCCGAGTTTCTGCAGAGACTATATCGGTGGTGCACATGACCTAATACCTGCGATTGTCTTTCAAGATATTTAATCGCAATAAGCGAAAATGGCTTAGCAATTCACCTTTTCTCGGTACTTTCACAAACAAGCTGGCAACTGAAGGTCTCGTTAACGTTCTGGAACCTTTGTTGTGTCGCGCTCATTTTTGGGTGTTTGCTCGCTGCCAGGTGGTGTGAGCTAGCTTAAACTTGAGTGTCTGAGCCGTTCACTGACAGACACACGCGCCCAGAGATAGACACACACACACACGCACGCACACGCACACACACACACACACACACACACACAACCACAGATTGACGTTTTTAAGTGCTCATTTTGAACTCATTGGATCTCAAAAGATGCATTTCCGATGTAGAAATACTTGTCGAACTATCAATTATATCAATATCAATTTTATAATGTTAATTAGGAAATATTCGAAATGATTACAACTTTGACTCCATAAATCACTCGAGGTAGTGACAGTGCACGCCGAGGCGAGTGTAAAACACTGAGCAGCTGAGGAGGCCGTTTGTTTTTGTTTGAGCAAATGAAGTTCGGTAGGGACTGACTGACTGACTCACTGGTAAGAAGTTGAAGTTAATGGTATTAATTATCCACGGCTTTAATTACGGAGCCCAAAACATACCGCACATTAAGGCTTCAAGCAAGCGAGTAATTGTTCGCCTTTCCTTCTACTGTGTTTACACTCTTTGCCTCTTCCACTTTCTCCTTCTTCTATCCTCCATTTTACAACGCATTTATAAATACTTACATATATTCAATTTTGTTCGTTTATCTACACTACTGTTCTGACATGGACTAGTTATGTGTTAAATAAAGTTGACAAATGAGGTGAAGGACGCATGCAGACTTCGCTTAACAGTTCCGAGCTTAATGTAACACCAGCTGACTGCTCAAAGAAGGCCTACCGCTGGCGGAATGGGGGAAAACTCGAGCCATCTGATATATGAACACGTGAACATTATACCCTTCTTTAGTTTCTCTACTACGCGTAGTAAATAGTAGTATTGTATTGCACCCAAAAAATTCGATGTCGAGATTTCACTGGAAATACATGTTTTGAGGACCCCTGAATCCAAAAAAAGCATTTTTAGAAAAAAGATCTGTGTGTGTGTGTGTGTGTGTGTGTGTGTGTGTGTGTGTGTGTGTTTGTGTGTGTGTCTGTCTGTCTGTCTGCGGACAGCATAACTCAAAAACGGGAAGTTCGTTAAAAACCAAAGTTGGTATTTAAGTTTAATGTCTTTCAAGGATGCGACACGAAGATTTTGAAGAAAATAATCTCACCCTAAACTACCCTTGACATGGAACATTTTTCGAAAATTTTGATTTTCTTGAAAATGACTAACGATTTTGATTAAAATGCCATAAGTTTGAGATATTTTGATGACAAATGAAATGTATATCTTCAATTTTCTGGCTATATCTCCTGTAGTCGTATTTACTCTGGACGACTTTTGCATAACTGGTAAACCGTTAGAGATAGACTAAATCATACTATACAAAAAATGTAGATCTTACTAAAATACACGATTTATGTCTTAATAAATTTTCTTGTAGAGTGGGGACATTCCTTATTGTTCGGAGATATTCTTTGTTATGTGTGTGAGCTTCTGAAAACTTAAAGCTTCCGTGAAATGGAAAATCTTTGTTCATTTTTTTATATGTTACGTGTACAAAGAGAACGGAATCTCAAAGCTTTAAAATATTTGACTATCACACAAAGCTACTGTATACTAATATTCCCCTTGTACCCACAAGGAAATGAGCAATAAGATAATTTGTACAAATGTTTATTTCAACTAACACGAAGGTGAGTGAGTGAATGTGAAGGGTTTAACGGCCCTTCGATAACGAGCTCATTTGGGCCAACACGAAGAAGACATAGGAAAAAGATTTTGTAAGCATGGTTAGCAGGAGAGAAGAGAAGGTCATGTGAGTGCAACACATCAGATTTTTTGGAATATAATTCAGAAACGAAAAGTCGGTTAGATACCAAAGTTGATATTTTAATTTAATGTCTATTTAAGGATACGACACTAAGATTTTGATGAAAATTGCGCCACCTTAAACTACCCTTCACGTGGAAAATGTTTCGAAAATGTTGATTTTGTCGAAAATTGCTCTGACGTTTTTGTATTAAAATGACATACGTTTAAGATATTTTATGACAAATGAAAAGCATATTTTAAATTTTGTAGTTCTAGCCTGTGTAGTCCTGTTTACTCTTGATGACTTTTGTATAACTGATAAGTAGGGCGAGGATAAATATCCCATCGCCTACAATGTTTGCACGCTCGTACTATACACGCTCCGTGGTGACTGGCAGACGGCGTAGCACAGGAGTTCAGAACATGTAAACAAACGGGCAGGGCTGAGTAAGAAGCTCTAGTCCATTTACATCAGTTCATATCGTCATCTATTCGTTCCTCAAAAACATTGCAGTGAAGAATAATACACTTTTTAAATTGTTCAAAAGTAAAACTTGTCATTCAAACAATGTTTATACAGCGAGAAACTTCTCTCAACGTCACATGATGTAACGGGAGCAAACGTAAGATATTTTGCATTGTGTTCGTCATACGTAGATGACGTTTTGTCTAGATGTTGTAAACCAATTTTTATATGAACCATTGTAGTGCAGCCAGGATTTCTCTCCAACACGGTTTTCAGTTTATTTTGCACTGCTTCGGTTACAGGCGCAGGATCTACATTTTCAATTTCCATATAAAGTTCTTCTATCAACTGTAAAGCTTATGACAGTTTGTGATTTCTTGATTCCAAATGCAGAATAGTTTTGGTGACAACTGGAAAACACTTTAAAAAATAACAAATGTTTACATAAATTGCCTGAAATCAGTGACTCAGGAGATTCAATAGCACAGCTGTCTTCACTAACCAAAACATTGATTACTTTAACTATTTTATCATAATAATGTGCATAATATGCAGCAGCATTTAGCCAGCTACTCCATCCATGTGAGCACGGATCGCACAGAATATAACACTCCCTATCTGTACGGTGCAGCTGTTATACTGAACCACAGCACGCTGTTCACCCCTCAGTCCGAGGTAGCAGCAAGCAATTCGCCGTGCAGTGAACCTGATTTCTTCTTCAGTGGATATATGTCATCGCCATACTGATAAGCCGTAAGAGATAGACCAAATCTTACTGTACAAAAAGGTAGATCTTACTAAAACACACAATTTATGTCCAAATTCTCCAAAATTCACACAAAGAACGAGGAATATTTCCGAAATAGTTCTTTCTGCCAAAAAATTCTATTGGGCATACATTGTAGGTACAAGGGAAATGTGGGAATACACTAGACTGTGAGCGATAGTGAAATCTTTTAAACCTTTCAAAGTCCGTTCTCTTCGCACGGCAACGAACAACGATGCACGCACCTTTTTCTAAAAATGTTGTGTTTGTATTCAGGGGGTCTCAAAACACATGCGAAATATCGACATGGATTTTTGGCTTAATGCAGCACTTCCCCTAACTTGGTATAGGCAGTAGAGAAACAAAAGGTGTGTGGCAATATTGGCGAATTGTTGAACCGTAGTCCGCTCGTGTGCACATTACGCTATATGCAATTCCACTTGAGCTAGACCTCACCACAAGAGGATAATGGAATACAGAGATAATAGCGATAATGGACCCTCAGGGCGGCCACTAATATTCCATGTTAATTTGACAACTATTTTACCCCTTAATAAATATTTGCATTTATTATTAAACTCTGTATTGTCACCTGCTAGAGCCAGTCACAATTTCATTATTGGAAAATGATTATAAAAATTGCCCTTGAAATAATAGCTTGCGTATATTAATGGTATTTCATATAGCAAAGCTATAACAGGTTCTGTAATTTTCGTTTAGGAACAGAAAACCTGTTAAGATATATATACAGAACATTTTATAAATAGGAAATAGTCCGAATACATAATACCCTCAGTGTCAGAAACTGAATAGCATAATTACCATGGCTACAAGACAGCAATGACGTGATCTCCGCCACATCATAATTTTCCCCAATATGCCTGTAAAAAAACCTGAAGTCATCACTCTCAGAAACTAACGCATTTTTCGTTTCTCCATCCACAAAACGTTTCATATTCTTTTTCATACACCTGTTTTTATTTTTCTGGAACTAACAAATTCTGGTCACTTCGTTCGAAATGTCAAATGGAATATAATTCATATTTGAAGAGTTTTATCATTACCTTCCAAGTGCGTCTTATAAATGTTGGAAGAAATGAAACAGCCATAATAAGTCACACATCTGTGAGCCGCTCCTGTTATCATCTGTGTGATGTTGATAAAGTTGCTAGAACTTTCGGCTATTTACACTGTGGCATTCTTCAGGAAGTGATGGTTTCCCCATGCCAGCGTGGTTTATATAAAGCACAGGATTTTATTTGACGAGGCCCGCGTTTTACACCGTAATGACCAATATTATGACAGGATTATTAAAGAAGTAATTGAAATTTACTTAGAGCCAAATAATTTTAATGGACACGATGGTGTAAGGCTGGATTCTCAAACATTGCAGAACTGCGGAAAATAACTTATTTCCTGCCAGCACTTCTCCGCTGGCCCAATGAGAGAGCACCGGTTCCCGTTTGGACGGC
Organism: Tenodera sinensis; assembly: GCA_030765045.1. NCBI lineage: Eukaryota > Metazoa > Arthropoda > Insecta > Mantodea > Mantidae > Tenodera > Tenodera sinensis. Next base: position 3,823,587 of record CM060961.1, on the reverse strand, counting down.
GTCAAGCAGTAGAGCAGTATACCAGGGGTTCAGAATGTAAACCTTCAGGAAAAGAACCATGGCGGACCATAAGGGCTATGAGGAAGGACATGGCGACTCGCGTTCGAGCCAGATGAGGCATCCACTTTGTTTGTGGACCATCTCGAGGTACAATTCGAACCCCGGGAGAAGCTATGAGGAGCCATGGCAGCGCCACGAGGGGATCCACCTTCCCATAATCACTCAGAGAGCGGTTACCTCTAAAACCCATAGTCTACACCCAAATAAATCCCTTGGACACGATGGCGTCACGGCGCTCATGCTCCAGCACCTTCCCAAAATGGCTGTCGTCCTACTGACGCGGAGTTTAAAGGTCACGTCTCCGTCACTTACCAGCTTGCGTGAAAGAGATGAGGGTGGTGTGCATCTTGAAACCCGGTAAGCATCCGGTCTTTCCTAACAGCTACCGCTCCATCAGCATACGCCCAACCATCTCAAAAGCCTTGCTCCTCAGCCACCTAATGCCTCTCTTCGAGGAAAGGAACCCCTTGCTGGATCACCAGTTTGGTTTTCGTCGGGGTCACTCCATGACCACGTAATTACTGCACGTGGCCGGGAGGCTATCCCCGGCTTCCAGGAAAACATCAAGACCATAGCAGTGTGGGCCTATCGACTGTTTTAAACACTTTGAACCGACACTGTGAACAGCACACTGCAACACTACAATTGCAAATAGCACCGTCTTATGCGCAAGGCATGCCAGTAGTCGGTGCGCATGCGCGTTTCAATGCACGTGCGAAATTCTATGAGTTGAGACGATTCGAAGTTTGCTTTACAAATTACCGTCGTGTTCGATACCGAGATTTCACCTGAAATGTATGTTTTAACAGTCCCTGAGTCTCAGAAGAGCAACTTGTATATGTATGAGTATCAGCAGCATAACCGCAAAACGAATATTCCTTTGGTGTTTAAGATCAACATCTTTCGGCACACGAACATTTTGAAGAAAATTAAAACAAAATTGATCCCAGGATTGCGGACTAGTAAAACTAATAGCTATACGACATAAGGTAATGATGTGGAGGTAAATAAGTTCCTATTTTAAAATCAACATATAATGAAAGAAGTATGAAGTAGAAATTTAGAAATTGCGTATAGAAAGAAAGCGGAGTTCCATTAAAGCTGCCATAGGGCAATGGGTAATTGTTACAGCTCAGGTTTCCGGCAACGGAATTCTCAACACAATGTTCAGCGGAATACTCAAACAAATGTGCAACAGAATGTTCAACACAATGCTCAAACAAATGTGGAACAGAATGTTCAACACAATGCTCAAACAAATGTGCAACAGAATGTTCAACACAATGCTCAAACAAATGTGCAACAGAATGTTCAACACAATGCTCAAACAAATGTGCAACAGAATGTTCAACACAATGCTCAAACATGTGCAACAGAATGTAAAACGCAATGCACAAACAAATGTGCAACAGAATGTTCAACAGAATGCTCAAACAAATGTGCAACAGAATGTTCAACGTAATGCTCAAACAAATGTGCAACAGAATGTACAACGCAATGCACAAACAAATGTGCAACAGAATGTTCAACACAATGCTCAAACAAATGTGCAACAGAATGTTCAATACAATTCTCAAACAAATGTGCAACAGAATGTTCAACACAATGCTGAAACAAATGTGCAACAGCATGTACAACGGAATGCTCAAAGGAATGTCCGGAGGAATGTGCAACAGAATGTTAAAACGGAATGTCCAACAGAATATCCAACGGAATGTTCAACGGAATGCTCAAAGGAATGTCCGGAGGAATGCTCAACGGAATGCTCAAAGGAATGTCCGGAGGAATGTTCAGCAGAATGCTCAAAGGAATGTCCGAAGGAATGTTCAACGGAATGCTCAAAGGAATGTGCAACAGAATGTTAAAATGGAATGTCCAACAGAATATCCAACGGAATGTTCAACAGAATGCTCAAAGGAATGTCCGGAGGAATGTTCAACGGAATGCTCAAAGGAATGTCCGGAGGAATGTTCAGCAGAATGCACAAAGGAATGTCCGGAGGAATGTTCAGCAGAATGCTCAAAGGAATGTCCAACGGAATGTCCATGGGAATGCTCAACAGATGCTCAAAGGAATGTCCAACGGAATGTCCATGGGAATGCTCAACGCTACCCATTGACTTTTAGGCCCGGCTATTCTTCCAGTGTCGAGTACAATGGAATAGGAGTAGCACAAAACATATAGGTCGAGATGCAAGTGCCTTTCTGCACTATAATTTCCAACGCAAGCGTTCCGTTAAACTAAGCTCAAGCTTAAGGATATTAGGAAGGTTCAGAAATGCAAGAATATGTGCTATCGGTTCTGAAAATCAGAAACGAATGGAACGTTAAGTTAGTAAACCTCAAAGTAAAAGTACACTTCAAATGCGAATACGAAAATGCTAACGATTTGCCATAAAGTAGCAACTTTGGTGCGCTAGTGATAAGGTAGGCGGCACATATGTGTGGATAAAACCACTTGTATTTTTCAAATTCCTATGCTACAGAATTGCTGCTACAATCCACATTCAAGTAAAATAAGGTTGATACTGTGAATAGAAAAGTTATTATCAGATACAGTTTGTAGTGAAGAAAGAGTTTAATTGAAATATTTCATTTATTAGATCACACTCAACTTAAGTGATGTTTATTCACACGTATAGGTATCACTTAACGGGCGCACGTCGTTTCGCCTGGGTACTATTGGGTGTGCCACAGCAGGCTTTCTCGTACATGTGTAACAGTGTGATGCTGGAAAGGTCGCGGTAAACGCGAACCGCCATGTGCTCCGTTAGGTTTTAAATGAAGAACCGTGGATTTCATCACTGTATCAGCTGACAGACGAAGATATGCGAGGCGCCAACAAAAGTGTCGTCAAAAACAGCAGTCTACATGGATGTGGTATGTGAATTTAACAGCAGTTTGAGTGGTGAAATACGTCACTTTGGCAAGTAGGTTATCTGCAGTGAGATTATCCGTCGTCTTTATGTATTTAGCCAGACATACGTGTTGCAGCATAACATTCCTGAATACGGCCATCGACGGCTTTGCGAAGATTGCGGCCCAAATTGTGATTAATTGGTACGCAAACACGCATTTCTCTCTATCTGTATCAACACGGAGGACTTAAATCCCTCCCTCCCAACCCCCCCTCCCTCCCTCGCTAGGATGTTCATTAATCACCGTGTATAATGGAAGACAGGAATTCCACGGCAGTCCGTCCAGTCTCTGCAAGATAAATGATGTCCAGGCTTCGACGGATGGAAAAGAAGATTGCAGTCCACAAGTGTATCATACCTTCCACTTACACTCCCTGTATTTTAGCAACTCCTCTCTTAAAGGGCAGTTATTGCTTGAAACCTTCAAAAAATATATCTTTAAAAATATACTAGGTGCAATAACCAAAGTTGTCCGTGGTTTGATGATTTATCATTTCAACATTTAGACTTAGGTTGTACTTGTCCAGTAGCCTTGTGTTTCTTTGTTACTAGGTGAAATACCCGACGTTGTTCGTGGTTTGATGATTTAGCACTACAACATTTAGACTTAGGTTGTACTTGTCCAATAGCCTTGTGTTTCTTCGTTACTAGGTGAAATATCCAACGTTGTCCGTGGTTTGATGATTTATCACTACAACATTTATACTTCCGTTTACTTGTCCAAATAGTCATGTGTTTCTTTGTTACTAGGTGAAATATCCAACGTTGTCCGTGGTTTGATGATTTATCACTACAACATTTATACTTCCGTTTACTTGTCCAATAGTCATGTGTTTCTTTGTTACTAGGTGAAATATCCAACGTTGTCCGTGGTTTGATGATTTATCACTACAACATTTAGACTTCCGTTTACTTGTCCAATAGCCTTGTGTTTCTTTGTTGCTGGGTGAAATTGCCGGCAATGTCTTTGGAAGTGTTCATTAATGAAAAGATAGTCAAATATTTGGTCCAAAAGCTCAGATTCTCGTCGACTGTTTTCTAGATCTTTTAAGTTGCTATTCGGTTTTTTAGTTTCTTTGCAAGCTATAGTAAGAAATGGAACTATTGTATTGCACCCAAAAATCGATGTCGAAAAGTCACTGGAAATGTTTTGAGGTTCCATGATTAAAAAAAAAAAAAAAAAAAAAAAAAAAAAAAAAAAAAAAAACATAAATATAAAAAAAACATATTTGGAAAAAGGTCCGTGCCTGTGGACAGCATAACTCAAAAACTATTAAGCTATTCTTTACATGGAAACTTTTTCGAAATTGTGGATTTTCTCCAAAATGGCTTTAGAAATTTTGATTAAAATATATTTGGGATATTTGTATAGGGAAACGAAATGTATATCTTTAATGTTCTGTCTATAGCCTGCATAGTCTTGTTTACTCTTGATGACTTTTGCATAACTGGCAAAGTGTAAGAGATAGACAACATCTTACTATAGAAAGGTGTAGATCTTGTTAGAACAGACAATTAATATCTTAATGTTTTTTTCTTTCTTTTCTTTCTTTTCTTTCTTTCTTTCTTTCTTTCTTTCTTTCTTTCTTTCTTTCTTTCTTTCTTTCTTTCTTTCTTTCTTTCTTTCTTTCTTTCTTTCTTTCTTTCTTTCTTTCTTTCTTTCTTCTTTCTTTCTTTCCTTCCTTCTTTGTTTGTTTGTTTGTTTGTTTGTTTGTTTCTTTTTTGTGTGTGTGTGTACCTAGACTGAACCATTTCGGTGCTATTCTTTGTTATGTGTGTGAGTTTTGGAAAACAAACTTTCGACAACTGAAAGATCCTGATTACTCTTTTATATCTTAGCCGTGCAAAGAGGACGGCATCTCAAAGGTTGACTATTGCTCAAAGTCTACTGTATTCCCATATTCCCCTTGTACCTATAAGAAAATAAGATAATTTCCGAAAATGTTATCTCAACCAATCGAAGAAGATATAAGAATAAGTGCTCGTAAGCATGTTTAGTACAAGAGAAGAGAAAGTTAGGTGAGGGCAACATATTTCCCGAGGTAAAGTAGAAAGTATATATGAAGGTTATCACATTTATGTTTGATTATCGGTTTACGTACAACGCATGTTTAGTGTAGGTTTATCTGTATTAACGAGAATAACCTTTTGTGTTGAGCACAATGGCCGCTCTACCTTATACTGAACAAAGTTTGACCTGTGTTGGATGTTAAAACAAGGTATTGTGTAAATCTATCGAACAGCCCGCGTTTGTATAAAGGATAGACAAACAGCTAGTCTCTATATTATATAAGGCACTGCTTCCGCCAGAATAAACTCGCCAATACACGCGACCCTTACAATTAGAAAATACTTTTTTGTTTCTTTGGTCAGGTTTCATCATGTACTCGTAGTACACATGGTCACCTTGTGGAAATGGAAATGACAACGCTGAGCTGGCGGAGCTAGTGCTGTATTGTTCCTTGTCTATCTCTCTATCTGTTCTGTCTCTCTGGTTCTCTGTCTCTCTTGCTCTGTCTATCTGTCCCTCTACCTGTCTGTCTCTCTGTCTCTATCTGGTTCTCTGTCTCTCTGGTTCTCTGTCTCTCTGACTCTATCTGCCCCTCTGTCTGTCTCTCTGGCTGTCTCTCTGTCTCTCTGGTTCTCTGTCTCTCTGGTTCTCTGTCTCTCTGACTCTATCTGCCCCTCTATCTGTCTCTCTGGCTGTCTCTCTGTCTCTCTGGTTCTCTGTCTCTCTGACTCTATCTGCCCCTCTGTCTGTCTCTCTGGCTGTCTCTCTGTCTCTCTGGTTCTCTGTCTCTCTGTCTCTCTGGTTCTCTGTCTCTATCTGCCCCTCTACCTGTCTGTCTCTCTGTCTCTGTCTATCTGGTTCTCTGTCTCTCTGGTTCTCTGTCTCTCTGACTCTATCTGCCCCTCTGTCTGTCTCTCTGGCTGTCTCTCTGTCTCTCTGGTTCTCTGGTTCTCTGTCTCTATCTGTCCCTCTACCTGTCTGTCTCTCTGTCTCTGTCTATCTGGTTCTCTGTCTCTCTGGTTCTCTGTCTCTCTGACTCTATCTGCCCCTCTGTCTGTCTCTCTGGCTGTCTCTCTGTCTCTCTGGTTCTCTGTCTCTCTGACTCTATCTGTCCCTCTACCTGTCTGTCTCTCTGTCTATCTGGTTCTCTGTCTCTCTGGTTCTCTGTCTCTCTGACTATCTACCCCTCTGTCTGCCTCTCTGTCTATCTGGTTCTCTGTCTCTCTGACTATCTACCCCTCTGTCTGTCTCTCTGGCTGTCTCTCTGTCTCTCTGGTTCTCTGTCTCTCTGACTCTCTGGTTCACTGTCTGTCTCTCTGGCTGTCTCTCTGTCTCTCTGGTTCTCTGTCTCTCTGACTCTCTGGTTCTCTGTCTGTCTCTCGACTATCTGCCCCTCTGTCTGTCTCTCTGTCTCTCTGGTTCTCTGTCTCTCTGACTCTGACTCTATCTGCCCCTCTACCTGTCTGTCTCTCTGTCTCTCTGGCTCTCTGGTTCTCTGTCTCTCTGACTATCTACCCCTCTGTCTGTCTCTCTGGCTGTCTCTCTGTCTCTCTGGTTCTCTGTCTCTCTGACTCTCTGGTTCTCTGTCTGTCTCTGACTATCTGCCCCTCTGACTGTCTCTCTGTCTCTCTGGTTCTCTGTCTCTCTGACTCTATCTGTCCCTCTACCTGTCTGTCTCTCTGTCTCTCTGGTTCTCTGTTCCTCTATCTGTCTGTCTCTCTGTCTCTGACTGTCTCTCTGTCTCCGACTGTCTCTCTGGTTTTCTGTCTCTCTGTCTCTGACTGTCTCTCTGGTTCTCTGTCTCTCTTGCTCTATCTGTCCCTCTACCTGTCTGGCTCTCTGATTGTCTCTCTGGTTCTCTGTTCCTCTATCTGTCTGTCTCTCTGTCTCTGTCTATCTGGTTCTCCGTCTCTCTATCTTCTGTCTGTCTCTCTAGGTCTCTGTCCCTCTGCCTGTCTCTCACTCTGTCTATCTCTCTATGTGTCTGTCTCTCTGGTTCTCTGTCTCTCTGACTCTATCTGCCCCTCTGTCTGTCTCTCTGGTTCTCTGTCTCTCTGACTCCCTGACTCTATCTGTCCCTCTACCTGTCTGTCTCTCTGTCTCTCTGGCTGTCTCTCTGGTTCTCTGTCTCTCTGACTCTCTGGTTCTCTGTCTCTCTGGTTCTCTGTCTCTGTCTCTCTGGTTCTCTGTCTCTCTGACGCCCTGACTCTATCTGTCCCTCTACCTGTCTGTCTCTCTGTCTATCTGTCTCTCTGGTTCTCTGTCTCTCTGTCTCTCTGGTTCTCTGTCTCTGACGCCCTGACTCTATCTGTCCCTCTACCTGTCTGTCTCTCTGTCTATCTGTCTCTCTGGTTCTCTGTCTCTCTGTCTCTCTGGTTCTCTGTCTCTCTGACGCCCTGACTCTATGTGGCCCTCTACCTGTCTGTCTCTCTGTCTATCTGTCTCTCTGGTTCTCTGTCTCTCTGACTCTATCTGCCCCTCTGTCTGTCTCTCTGGTTCTCTGTCTCTCTGACGCCCTGACTCTATCTGTCCCTCTACCTGTCTGTCTCTCTGTCTATCTGTCTCTCTGGTTCTCTGTCTCTCTGACTCTATCTGCCCCTCTGTCTCTCTGGTTCTCTGTCTCTCTGACGCCCTGACTCTATCTGTCCCTCTACCTGTCTGTCTCTCTATCTGTGTCTCTCTGGTTCTCTGTCTCTCTGACTCTATCTGCCCCTCTGTCTGTCTCTCTGGTTCTCTGTCTCTCTGACTCCCTGACTCTATCTGTCCCTCTACCTGTCTGTCTCTCTGTCTCTCTGGTTCTCTGTCTCTCTGTCTCTCTGGTTCTCTGTCTCTCTGACGCCCTGACTCTATCTGTCCCTCTACCTGTCTCTCTGGTTCTCTGTCTCTCTGGTTCTCTGTCTCTCTGTCTCTCTGGTTCTCTGTCTCTCTGTCTCTCTGGTTCTCTGTCTCTCTGACGCCCTGACTCTATCTGCCCCTCTGTCTGTCTCTCTGGTTCTCTGTCTCTCTGTCTCTCTGGTTCTCTGTCTCTCTGGTACTCTGTCTCTCTGACTATCTGTCCCTCTACCTGTCTGTCTCTCTGTCTCTATTTGCTTCTCCGTCTCTCTATCTCTCTGTCCCTCTGCCTGTCTCTCAGTCTGTCTATCTCCCTGTCTGTCTGTCTCTCTGGTTCTCTGTCTCTCTGACCGTGTCCCTCTACCTGTCTGTGTCTCTGACTGTCTCTCTGTCTCTCTGGTTCTCTGTCTCTAGCTGTCCCTCTACCTGTCTGTCTCTCTGTCTCTATTTGCTTCTCCGTCTCTATCTCTCTGTTCCTCTGCCTGTCTCTGTCTGTCTATCTCTCTGTCTGTCTCTCTGACTCTATCTGTCCCTCTACCTGTCTGTCTCTCTGTCTCTGTCTGTGTATCTGGTTCTCCGTCTCTCTATCTGCATGTCTGTCTGTGTATCCATCTCTCTGTCTGTTGGACAAGTAGAACCTAAGTCTAAATGTTGTAGGGATAAATCATCAAACCACGGACAACGTCGAGTATTTCAGTTAGTAACAAAGAAACACAAGACTATTGGACAAGTACAACCGAAATCTAAATGTTGTAGTGATAAATCATCAAACCACGGACAACGTCGGGTATTTCACCTAGTAACAAAGAAACACAAGACTATTGGACAAGTGCAACCTAAGTCTAAATGTTGTAGTGATAAATCATCAAACCACGGGCAACGTCGGGTATTTCACCTAGTAACAAAGAAACACAAGACTATTGGACAAGTACAACCTAAGTCTAAATGTTGTAGTGATAAATCATCAAACCACGGACAACGTCGGGCATTTCACCTAGTAACAAAGAAACACAAGACTATTGGACAAGTACAACGTAAGTCTAAATGTTGTAGTGATAAATCATCAAACCACGGACAACGTCGGGTTTTTCACCTAGTAACAAAGAAACACAAGACTATTGGACAAGTACAACCTAAGTCTAAATGTTGTAGTGATAAATCATCAAACCACGAGCAACGTCGGGTATTTCACCTAGTTGTCAATAAATAGCGAAAAAGCCGCTGCCAAAGTGGAGGAATGGGAATCGAAACAAGGGCACCAGAATATGAACCACCCCTTACAACGGAGGGAAGATTTTATTGCAGCCAAAATGCATAAAAATGCTATGTATGGACCACATGATGACTGTGTTATGGTTAGGCGTATGACAATAACGAATTAAAATGCTTTTGAAAACACACAAGCTGCCTTGTTTTTAATATCCCCCCCCCCCGCCCCCCGCCCCTGTGTGTGACATACCACATAATTTAAGCTGATGCCAGCGGAGCAACCGGACGTCCGATTGATTTATGTCACGAACAGGAAATGTGCAATATTGCAATTTGTGAAAGCGCCCAACAGGGTAAAGGTAAGTTCGGCTTTAATTCAATAGTTTAGTAGCATCTGGTCGCAGTGCAATAACATCCTTGGTTAATTGCGAAATGAGACAATAGCTGAACCATCTGCTGCCAACTTTGTTTCACAAATATCCTTCCGCTACCTCATTAATGCATATAGGGTGAAACAAAAGTCATATTAATTTAAAGCAGTGGTAGATCTCGCTATTTGGAACACATTTTGTCTGTCACCAGTTCCTACTGGGATATTTTAATTTTGTGGACAAGCTGGCAATGCTGCAGATTGTGTGGGTGTCACTTTCACTAGTTAGTACACAAACATTGCAGCGTGGTGTCTCGTGAACGTGAAGCATCGCGTGTCCTTCCATGTACGTCTTCTCCCCAAACATTACACCACACGCCCGATATGTTTACATCCAACCTCCATACAACGTTGTCCACTTACTTCACGCCTGAAAGAGCTGTTTGGGGTATTCCATCATTTCTTTAAAGTGATTAATTATTTCGTGTGAAGGAAGCTATGTCAGAAATAAGTTACTCTAAGTAACAAACGGAAGATAACTTACAAAGAGCCATACATGAATTAAATAATATTACAGGAGAGTATAATCTTCAAATTTCATATGAAAAAACAAAAATAATGGCTTTTATAGGATCAAACCATTTAAGAGCAAAAATTTGTATAAGTGATAAACCCATCCAACAACAAAAGTGATTTTAATTATCTTGGCTATATTGTGTCATATACCAGCAATATAGATATACAAAACAAAATAAAGAAATTCCAAACAATATGTGGCACAATAAAAAGAACTTTTAAAAATTGTAATCGTCAAACTTTGTTAAAACTATAAAGTAATGGCGATCCCAACCCTGCTTTATGGGTGTGAAAACTGGGTCTTGACTATCTCACAACAGAAGAAAGTGGAGGCCGCTGAGATGAGACAGGTGGCAGGTTATAGACTCATAGACAAGAAAAGAAACGAGGATATTAGAAGAGAATTGGAAATTCAGAGACTAAATGAAACAATCATTGCATACAGGCAAAAATGGCAAGAATAACCGAAGACCATACACCACAAATAGTGCACAAGTATAAACCTGTAAGTAGAAGAAATGTTGGCAGGCCACGAATGAGATGGTCCGATCAATTTCCTTGAAGTCGGAACGAGCCACAAGGCTTATACCGTGATTATGATTATGATGATGATGATGATGATGATGATGATGATGATGATGATGTAACAAACTGTTATCTTCGTACATTTTTGTGGAATTGCGCATCCAATTTGGAACAAAAACCATTTATGTTTCCGAAGTCGGCTGATGAAAGGACAAAATGTCCTTAGACTTTTAGTTTGTAGTGCTTCCATGAAGCACATACTGGAAGGAATGTAACAAGTATGCGGATACCTAGATACCGTGGATATTTGGTTAACCTTCCATACTTTTAAATGTTGCGTTGTTTTAGCGCTTATGCCAGAGTAGTGAAATATCCAGCGTTGTCCGTTGTTCGACGAAAGATTCTCAACGAGAGCTTGGTTCATAAACTCAACAATCTAATTTTCAGTACCAGGATCTTTGAATGGTTTAGGTTCACAATTGTATCCGTCAACAGCGCTGCAATCGCATTTAAGAATTTACGGTATTTGAGCCTAGATTGTAGGAGATTTTGGTCACCGCTGAGCATTAATATTACATTGAACGTGCGCGCTTATTGAGAACAAGAAATTAAAATTGTAATTAACAAATATACGTGTAATTAAAATACAGTAATTAGTCAACAAACATGGCCATGTTCCCGCTACAGTGCATGCGCAGTAGCGACTTCTAATCTAAAACAGAAGCGCAATTCGCCGTATTAGCGCTGTTTTGATATATTTCGTTTACAGTGAAATGTTGTTAGTGCATTAAACCACAGAAGATATCTTATAGCGGATCGTGCATCGCCGCAAATATACGAGACGTTAAGAAAGACTGAGGATATTTGTATTCCCATTTCCAATATGGCACTCATTTATTTCGACATGCCATCGCCTACCGCCCAGCAGCATAAATCATTAACAACGCTTCTTGTTTTCTTCTTGACACACCAGGTGGCACTGATACTTGCGCACATTAGATCACATAATCATATTGCGTTGACAATTGCTTGATGTTGGGCGGAATGCACTACGGCCCACAAGCTCTCGATATAACGCAAGGCTCTACTGTTGCTGTCCGGTGATTTCAGACACACATTGCCAGACACATGTGGTGCGCAGAATCATGCCCATGGCGAGGTGTTAGTAAATTATGCCTTATCCTAAATATACGTCTTTAACTTCAAAATGCTTCATTGGCACTGGCATTGTCCGAGCAGTTACTCAACATTGGTAAAGGAAAAATGCAATACAACTGCCAGACAATGTTTGCAACATGGTAGATACCAATGGTAATTGCACGGTTACGTGAGGGAGTTATTTTAAAGGCGCACTATGATTCCCATTGTCCGCGTTGGATAATTTCCGTTCAATAAAAGGAATTTAACGTGCTTTTCAACCCTAAATCCACCCTACCAGTAAATATTTCCGTTTTAGAAAGATTTGCACTTAACAGGGTTCCGTTGAAGCCAGGTTTTATTATATTAAGATTAAAAATATATTTAAATATTTACTTTTTTGTACTTTCAAAAATATACCTGTAATGAAAATTATTTGACTTTTTTGTTTCTTGCTGTTATTTAACACAGTTTCTAAGCTTGTAGTCGCCAAATTTAAGTATATAGTATACAGATACAATGGCACGTTATTGATAGGTCCAGTTGTGATAACTGTAGACAAGGTGACGTCAGCTATTCTAAATATAATTTTGTTACATATTTTTTCATCAAAACAGTCCAAAAAATGTAAAGTTTATTTTTAATATTGTATAATTTTTGGATGTAGAATTTGAAGAGGTGTGTGTCGGGTCCGCTAGTTTACATGTACCTACGTAATTCACATTGATGACAATGGTGCGCTGTACTAAAAGTCACCAAGAGTAAACAGGACTACATGAACTAGAGCCAGGAAGTTGAACATGTTCTAGGTACCTAGGTCGATTGTTAAAAATGAAGCCTGGGTTCCAACGTTGGCTGTATTGTTGTAAGTAGAGCTAGTGAGACAGCACAAGTGTTGTTGCAGTTGATGGAGGCACCTACTCGTACATATTTCATCTAACCTCAATACAACTTCTTATTTTGTTCATTTCAATTTTCTTCTTTACCAACTTCAGTTATTTTGACCACTCGTAATATTATTATTTATTCATGCATTCTATTTTAGAGTTCATTATCATCATTATTATTATTAATTACTATTATTGCTATATAAATATATGCATTTGTAATGTATAGCTACGATGTTCCTATGCCACACGTGATGCTGCGTCCGACTGCATGTCTCTGTGGACATTCGACACTGGCATTAAAGAAATTCGCGTATCAATATACATTTCCTTTCTTATAAAAATATCTTAAACATTTGGCATTTTAATGAAAATCGTTAGTCATTTTTGAGAAAATCAAAATTTCGAAAAATTTCCCATGTGAAGCATACTTTAGGGTGGAGGACTTCTCTTCAAAATCCCCGTGTAGCATCCTTGAAAGATATTAATCGCAAATACCAACTTCGATTTTTACCGACTTTTCGTTTTTGAGTAATGCTGCTCAAAGCGACACACACGTACACACACGTACACAGAAACACTCACACAGGTATACACGTACACACACGTACACAGACATAGAGGAACACACTCAGGCACACACACACACGCAAACATACACACACACACACACACACACACAGAAAGACACAGACATACAGAAACACCCACACAGACATACACGTACACAGAAACACACACAAAGACACACACAGACACGCACAGAGACACAGACACACACAAACACACACTCGCACACAGAAAGACACAGACATACAGAAACACCCACACAGACATACACGTACACAGAAACACACACAGACACACACAGACACACACAAACACACACTCGCACACAGAAAGACACAGACATACAGAAACACCCACACAGACATACACGTACACAGAAACACACACAGACACACACACAGACACACACAGACACACACAAACACACACTCGCACACAGAAAGACACAGACATACAGAAACACCCACACAGACATACACGTACACAGAAACACACACAGACACACACAGACACACACAAACACACACTCGCACACAGAAAGACACAGACATACAGTAACACCCACACAGACATACACGTACACACAAACACACACAGACACACACAGACACGCACAGACACGCACAGAGACACAGACACACAAACACACACTCGCCACTCGCACACAGAAAGACACAGACATACAGAAACACCCACACAGACATACACGTACACAGAAACACACACAGACACACACAGACACGCACAGAGACACAGACACACACAAACACACACTCGCACACACAGACAGACATAAGCCTCAAAAGATATAATCCCAGGGAAATCTCGGCTTGGAATTTTTGGTTGGACTACGACACTTCTACCTTCTATGCGTAGTAGAGAAAGTAATACACTAATCCTTTTTTATCAAATTTCGGCATTGTTAGCTATAGATTGCGTTTGTGTGTGCGGTAAAAGGAAGAGCGCATGCGTCGAGGTGTTATAATTGCACCACAATATCTGCCTGGGTAATAATTTGGCAGGAATAATCAAAGCAGCAGAAAGTGAGGATATTAATTATGTACCTACAATGTACCTCAAATGTGGAGGGTGGAAACGGACCTTTGACCTTGGCGCATATCACGTCCATCCTCACCAAAGGGTTTTCTTGTGGTACCCGCGACCTCTGCATCCGCCCAACCCCTTGGTTTGTAGTTCTCATTCATTCTAGTTATCTCTTCTGTCTTAATTCACACAAATTGAAAATATGTCGTACCTATATTTCTACTTTCTCTACTACGTATAGTAGAGGAATTATTGTATTCCACCCGAAAATTCGATATCGAGATTTCACCAGAAATATATACTTTGAGGAACCCTGAATCCAAAGAAAGCAATTTTATAAAAAGGTGCGTGCGTGCGTGCGTGTGTGCGTGCGTGTGATATACTGCAGCCTAAGCAGTTGAAGGAGGACACCTGTCCCAGGACTGTTTTGCATCTTCTATGGTGAGGTCCTAAGCAAGGCCACCTCTAAGTAGCAGGCCTGGATGTGCGATTCGTGACGTCACAACGCGAGGCCGACGTTCCAAGCAATTCATACGGAATAAACACACGTTTTACACCATTTCTGCTATGGAAGAAGCGCGCATTCGTTTATATTTTCACATTTCGTATTAAAAGTTAATGTGTTAGTATGTTAATGGAAAACATGCTTTGCATAGTTGTTAGTGGCAGATCATGCTTCTTACCTTCTCAATGCGAATATATCTCCAGTTTCTTTCTGATAATACCAGACTGTCTTGTTTAATAATGCACTAGTATTTCAAGAGAATGTTGGTTATTATTTTTAGTATTTTCCTCGTCAAAATAGCACCCGCTAACTCGCAATCACTGGCATTACAGTCAGCATCGATATTATTAATGTCACATGTCTCAGCACCTAAATGTAGAATTAAGTTCCTCTGGTTTTCTACTTTAAGAAATTCTTGTTCAGATGTCTCAACAGATTTACTACTTTTCGTGATCACCAAGCATTTTCACCTTCTCTGATAAATATTTTAAATGCAAGAATTTCTATCAGGACTGAGGGGTTGAGAAAGTTGTCTGAGGTAATCAGGAAGGGGTAAAGAAAGAACATTGGAATCACGTAACTGTCTGTAAGCTTCTGGGGGAGAAAAATAAATTGAGCACGTCCATAGCAGGGTATCGGGCGTATATTTAATTTACTTTTGACTGACCAATTTTATCCGCTCTTCTAGGAATTTACGTTTTAGATATTCTGTGGAATCTTCATCCATGTCCTCCCAACATTCCTTTAAAATGTTGGTGGCCTGAAGTAGTGTGTATTCTGTTTGTTCACTTGTTATTGTGAACCAAAAGAGCATCTAATTCAGACCATTTATCCAATATCATTTGTTCACCGAGAATCCGTTTAAACTTACTATTGGGTATTACAATTTTACCCTATAGAACCTAAATCATAAAATTGGAATTAATTTTTAATGTTGCTATAATTTTAGGAATTTCTTCAGTATCAATTTTCACAAATATTACATCGTTTTCTTTTATGATGACGGTGAATCCCTCTAATCCCACTAATTCTATTTTTAAAGCTCTGAAAATCAACAATTTTGTCATCTTTGAGTCATTTACGAAATGCTGCTGCATCCCTTTCCAACATTTCCCCTCTGCTTTCTTCTGGAGCCCTACGTTTGGGTGCTGGTTCGGAAGTCAGGTAGGATGGTAAATTAGGAAACAGCGGAGGGGCATGGATTTTTAGTAAGTTTAGGAGCTGTTCTGGGTACTACAAAACGCTTCCATCATTTCGCATAGCAGCAAATTCCTTCACTATGTGCTGTTCAGAAAAATATTTAATACATACCACATCTGGTTCATAATCTCCCTATGAATAGCACGTACCCACTGCTCTCTCCTGTGTGGATCCTTTGGAAACAAAAACACTGTAACATACTTTTCTACACTTGTTTTATAGTTTGAGGTACAACCCGGCACACAACACTTCCTAGGCATTTTGTATTAAAAACTACACCACTTTTTAATTCGATTTTTCGCTCACTTAATTGTTTACTGACACGTTGTAAGACACAACCAACTTCTTAGCGTTCCAACAACGCACTGATATGTTGCATTCCCGTATTAAACAAGCAAAACATGAGCCCCCCGTGATGACGTCATTAACGTAATCTCTTTCCGTCTACAGGTCTGTTTAGATAGAGATGGCCTTGTCCTAAGTCAGTTATATTTTTGTTCTTTGACATTGTGAGATTATATGTCTCCATATAGTGGCACAGCTGTGTGGTGGAATTCGCGCTCTGTAACTGCCGATATGGGTGTCGGCAATTTTCTTCGAGCGGGAGACTTGATCTGGGGTACACTCAGCCACGTTACATCTCTGAGGGGACAGTTGAGGAGCTTCTTGATTAAGAAATAGTGGCCCCTGGTTGTGAATACCGCCCGCTGACCAAGTCCGACCTTCAGTACTACACCCCACTCCTGAAGCCCGGATGGCTGTTCTGCTCCTGTTCTCGATGCGAGGGTGGTGCGCGCGCTACACTTGTTTCTTACGTCACCAGAAGTATTGCGTACCGAAGGGGAGTTGTTCGGATTGTGTTAGACTCGGCAAACCAGTGAGTTCAGATGCTCCTGGGAGATTGAGGGTGTTGTTGGACACCTAAATGTTTTCCGGTAGCGATTCGCCTTCCAATCCACAGCACATTTGTTCCACCTGCCGTGCTGCTGTCACTTCCAACAATGGGATGAAGGGTGAAATGAAATGATTAATGTATCAAAATGGACAAGAAATACTTTCCAACATTCGCCCGGTGACACAGGAAAACGTCCGAAAAAGCCCATTGGTCAGGAAGGTCCGCCACGGAGATCGAACCAGGGACATCCCACGTGTAATGTTTCTCAGTTCTTTCATTACCTCTAAAATGCAGTTATCTAGAGACAGGAGACAGGGCGGCTATTATTCAGGGTTGTTGTAATAAAGGAGGGAACACCTCGAATATGTAGCTTGCCATTTTAATAAACACTTCTTAGAAATTGAATGCCAATTTTCTCCAATCCATGAATTGCACAAGAATGGATATTCGCATGTTAATCTCCTGCACCAGCTGAATTTCATTGTAATACATTCACAAAGTATTCCTTACTCGCTTTTCTTTTACAGAACACATTAACATCTCATTCTCTACTCCGTCTTTAACACAGAATTTTCTATCATTGAATTGCAAATGCAACGTAGGTATTACATCCATACAGTTCTCTCTACTTGCTTTTGTTCCACATAACACATTCAAATGCCCTTCTCTACTCACTCTTAAACACACAATTAGTACAAATTTCTATACGATTTCTCTACTACCTCTTCTACATACAAGTTTCTACATGTTTGATACACAAATGCAACGTATTACATTCACACAGCTTTCCCTACTCGCTTTTCTCCCTGTGGTGTTTGTGAATGTTCAACAGTGTTTTTACTAATTCTTCCCTGTTTTTATTTATTACTTCCTGTACCACGTATAGTAAGTAGTGGAAGTATTATGTTTAACCGGAAAATTCGATGACGAGTATTCACCGGAAATGTATGTTTTCAAGCCCCTCAGATCCAAAAAGCATTTTTAGAAAGAGGTCCGCGCGTATGTGTGTGTGTGTCTCTCTCTCTCTCTCTCAGTGTGTGTGTGTGTGTGTGTGTGTGTGTGTGTGTGTGTGTGTGTGTGTGTGTGCGCGCGCGTGTGTGTGGGCAGCCCAACTTAAAAACGAAACTTGGTTAAAAACAAAAGTTGGTATTTAAATGTTTTTAAGGATGCGACACGAAGATTTTGGAGAAAATTGCTCGAACCTAAACTACCCTATACATGGCAAATTTCTTGAAAGTTTTGGATTTTCATGAAAATGGCTCTAACGATTTTGATTAAAAAAACATATGTTTAAGATATTTTTATGACAAATGAAGTGTATATTTTAAACTTCCTGGCTAAATCCTATGTAGTCCTGTTTACTCTGGATGACTTTTGAATAACTCGTAAACCGTAAGAGATAGACAAAATCTTACTATGGAAAAAATGTAGATCTCGTTAAAATACACAATTTGTATCTAAATGATTTTTTCTGGAGTGAACTGTTTCGGAGATATTCCTTGTTATTTGTGTGAGCTTTGCAATACCTTTCATATCCTTCTTATAACGACCACCTTTAAAATATTTGACTATCGCTCAAAGCCTACTGAACTCCCATATTCCCCTTGTACCTACAAGGAAATAAACAATAAGATAATTTGTACAAATGTTTATCTCAACTAACACGAAGAAGATATAGGAATAAGAGTTTGTAAGAATGGTTAGTAGAACAGTAGAAAAAGTCATGCAACACATCAGGTGTTTTAGTTTGTTTGTTCTTTATAGTGACCCAAGAGTTTTTATTTACTCTTTGTTTGAGCGGATTAGTTAGTAGTTTTAAAATGTTTCCAAAGAAGCACAAGACCATTGTGTAGATGTAAAGGTTGTGGGGATAAGTTGCCGAATCACGGGCATCGCTGGCTATTTCAACCAGTCGTAATACAGTATAAAGAAAACAATAAAGAATTCATTACTGAACGTATTTCTTTTCTACCTCAATGTTGTACTCGGCATATAAACCCACAACCAAGAGATACTTAAGGTATGAATGTTCCGTGACCGACGATATTTTGTATTTTATAATATTAAAGTTCCTTGACCAAAGGTTAGAGGTTATGTTTATGATATTTAGTGTTCATTTTCAAGTCAAAAGGTGTAATTTGGTTAGGACCAACAGGTATATTCATATCAGTTTGCATTGCCACACTTGAGTTAATATCACTTTCACACGCCATGCTGTTGTGGGCGAAAATATTACATGCATACAAATTTATGTGGAGCAGTTAATATGCCTTTTCTCTACATGTTTTCATGAATTCGTAATTCGTAGTAGAAGTAGGAATAAAGTATTCTACACATGTCATTCTGTTGGTCACACACCGACCAGCAGCACGTCTATATTAACTGTGTCATTTTACTTTTCTCTACTAGTGAATCTGATGTGTTGCACTCACATGACTTTCTCTACTCTTCTACTAACCATTCTTACAAACTCTTATTGCTATATCTTCTTCGTGTTAGTTGAGATGAACATTTGTACAAATTATCTAATTGCTTATTTCCTTGTAGGTATAAGGGGAATGTTAGAATACAGTAGGTTTGTACGATAATCTTACTGTACTAAAATGTAGATCTCGCTAAAACGGCATTTATGCCTAAGTAATTTTTTTGTGGAGTGAACCATTTCGGTGTTATTCTTTGTTATTTGTGTCAATTTCGGAAAACTTCCAACTTTCCTGAAATGGAACATCGTTGTTCATTTGATGCGTTAACCGTGCAAAGAGAACGGGATCTCAAAGCTTTAAAAGAGTTGACTATCGCACAAAGCCTACTGTATCCTAATATTCCCCTTGTACCTACAAGGAAATAAGCAATAACAAATTTCTGTGAATGGTTATCTCAACTAACACGAAGAAGATACAGGAATAAGAGTTTGTAAGAATGGTTAGTATAAGAGTAGAGAAGGTAATGTGAGTGCAAATTATCAGATTTTTCGACTTAAGTGAATATAAAAATTCAATTTCATTTTAAAATGTGTCCCTTGTTGATGATATTGTGAGGAAAACACAATGAGCACGATCAGTTCTGCTCCAGTACAAACACTGTAAATGATCTTATTGTGTAATTGGTAGTGACGTTTCTGGAGGCGATTGGCTCTTGGTCTAATCAGAAGCAAGGTTAACGCGTGAGCCAATTGAACGGCACACTTGTTGTTTGTTTACCGTCCGTCCACTAGAGGGCTCAGGTCGCCCGTCTCCGTCAACAACACAACCAACATGTCACTATCTTCCAAGAATTCGACACACGCAAACATTTTGATCAAAATCCTCCACTTCAGACCACCCTTTACATGGAACAATTTTCAAAAATCTTTATCTGCTCAAAACTAGCTCACACCATTTTCATTAAAATACTACAACGTAACATATTTAACGGCAAACGAAATACATAAATTTGTAATTGAATTTTTTGTGAATATTCTCTGGAGCCCTCGTCATTCTGAATGAATTTTGTATTACTGGTAAACTGTAACAGATAGACCCAATCTTACTATAAAGGAATGTAGATGATGAAATACACGCCCTTGTGTACCACTACGCTACCGAGCAGGCACCTCTCTCCCCCACATTCCCCCTACAACTCTCCCCCGCATTCCCCCTACACCTCTCTCCCCCACATTCCTCCGCCACCTCACTCCCCCGCATTCCCCCTACAACTCTCTCCCCTGCATTCCCCCTACAACTCTCTCCCCCACATTTCCCCTACAACTCTCTCCCCCACATTCCCCCTACAACTCTCTCCCCCGCATTTCCCCTACAACTCTCTCCCCCACATTCCCCCTACAACTCTCTCCCCCGCATTCCCCCTACACCTCTCTCCCCCACATTCCCCCTACAACTCTCTCCCCCACATTCCCCCTACACCTCTCTCCCCCACATTCCCCCTACAACTCTCTCCCCCACATTCCCCCTACAACTATCTCCCCCGCATTTCCCCTACACCTCTCTCCCCCACATTCCCCCTACACCTCTCTCCCCCACATTCCTCATCCACCTCACTCCCCCGCATTCCCCCTACAACTCTCTCCCCTGCATTCCCCCTACAACTCTCTCCCCCACATTTCCCCTACAACTCTCTCCCCCACATTCCCCCTACAACTCTCTCCCCCGCATTCCCCCTACAACTCTCTCCCCCACATTCCCCCTACAACTATCTCCCCCGCATTTCCCTACACCTCTCTCCCCCCATTCCCCCTACAACTCTCTCCCCCGCATTCCCCCTACACCTCTCTCCCCCACATTCCCCCTACAACTCTCTCCCCCACATTCCCCTACAACTATCTCCCCCGCATTTCCCTACACCTCTCACCCCCCATTCCCCCTACAACTCTCTCCCCCGCATTCCCCCTACAACTCTCTCCCCCGCATTCCCCCTACACCTCTCTCCACCACATTCCCCCTACAACTCTCTCCCCCACATTCCCCCTACACCTCTCTCCCCCACATTCCCCCTACAACTCTCTCCCCCGCATTCCCCCTACAACTATCTCCCCCGCATTCCCCCTACACCTCTCTCCACCACATTCCCCCTACAACTCTCTCCCCCACATTCCCCCTACACCTCTCTCCCCCACATTCCCCCTACAACTCTCTCCCCCGCATTCCCCCTACAACTCTCTCCCCCGCATTCCCCCTACAACTCTCTCGCCCACATTTCCCCTACACCCCTCTCCCCCACATTCCCCCTACAACTCTCTCCCCCGCATTCCCCCTACACCTCTCTCCCCCACATTCCCCCTCCGCCTCACTCCTCCGCATTCCCCCTACACCACTCTCCCCCGCATTCCCTCTACACCTCTCTCCCCCACATTCCCCCTACAACTCTCTCCCCCACATTCCCCCTACAACTCTCTCCCCCACATTTCCCCTACACCTCTCTCCCCCACATTCCCCCTCCACCTCTCCCCCGCATTCCCCCTACACCTCTCTCCCCCACATTCCCCCTCCACCTCACTCCCGCGCATTCCCTCTACACCTCTCTCCCCCACATTCGCCCTACAACTCTCTCCCCCGCATTCCCCCTACATCTCGCTCCCCCACATTCTGTCTCCACCTCACTCCCCCACATTCCCCCTACAACTCTCTCCCCCTCATTCCCCCTACACCTCTCCCCCGCATTCCTCTTCCACCTCTCCTCCGCATTCCCCCTACACCTCTCTCCCCCACATGCACCCTACACCTCTCTCCCCCGCATTCCCCCTACACCTCTCTCCCCCACATTCCCCCTATACCTTTCTCCCACACATTCCCCCTCCAGCTCACTCCCCCACATTCCCCCTCCACCTCACTCCCCCACATTCCCCCTACAACATTCTCCCCCGCATTCCCCCTACACCTCTATCCCCCACATTCCCCCTACACCTCTCTCCCCCGCATTCCCCCTACACCTCTCTCCCCCACATTCCCCCTACAACTCTCATCCCCGCATTCCCCCTACAACTGTCTCCCCCGCATTGCCCCTACACCTCTCTTCCCCACATTCCCCCTCCACCTCACTCACCCGCGTTCCCCCTACACCTCTCTCCCCCGCATTCCCCCTACACCTCTCCCCCGCATTCCTCTTCCACCTCTCCCCCGCATTCCCCTTCCACCTCTCTCCCCCAAATACCCCTACACCTCTCCCCGCATTCCTCTTCCACCTCTCCCCCGCATTCCCCTTCCACCTCTCTCCCCCACATTGCCCCTACTCATCTCTCCCCCGCATTCCCCTTTTACCACTCTCCCCCGCATTCCCTCTACACCTCTCTCCCCGCATTCCCCCTGCACCGCTCTCCCTCGCATTCCCCTTCCACCTCTCTCCCCTACATTCCCCCTACACCTCTCTCCCCCCGCATTTCCCCTCCACCTGTCCCCCACATTCCCCATCCAACTCTCTCCCCCGCATTCCCGCTCCACCTCTCTCCCCCACATTCCCCATTCACCTCTCTCCCTCGCATTCCCCCTCGACTTCTCTCCCCCACATTCCCCCTCCACCTCTCTCCCGCTCTATCTGTCCAATTTCCACCTTCTTCCCGCTTTCCCTCTCTCATATCTCTGTCTCTTCTATTCCTCTCCCCCATCTGCGCTCTCCAACTTCCCTCCCTCTCTCCTATGTCTCCCCACCATACTCTTACTCCCCCCGCGTTTCTCCTAAGTCTCCCTCTC